>PPOW02000008.1:0-473764 GCA_003708965.2 Debaryomyces subglobosus | reverse complement strand
CAAGCTTGGTATAGTAGCAAGTGGTGTTTATATTTTCTCAGCTATCTATTCTGCTGGTGAAGGTCCTGTTCCATTCACTTACTCTGCTGAAGCTTTCCCATTGTACATTCGTGATCTTGGTATGGGGTTCGCTACTGCCACTTGTTGGTTCTTCAATTTCATTTTGGCTTTCACTTGGCCAAAGCTCGTGACTTCATTCACATCAACAGGTGCCTTTTGTTGGTATGCAGCATGGAATATGGTAGGTTTCTTTTTGGTTTTATGGTTCTTGCCTGAAACTAAGGGCTTAACTTTGGAAGAATTAGATGAAGTCTTCTCCGTCAGCACCAGAAAACATGCTCTCTGGCAGACAAAGAATTTCGTGAACGGGTTCCAAAGGGTCGTCTTGCGTCGTCATATTGATCCATTGCCTCCATTATATGAGCATCAAAAGAGATTGGCTGTTACTAATCCTGATTGGAACAATAAAACCGAAACTGCTCATATTGAATAGATTTCTTTGTCCATTTTTATAAATAATACTTTTTAATTCTCGATTAATCTTTTAGAACTATTTTATTATTAATAACATATAGTTTGAATTTATTACACGCAGTAGTGATTAAACTCTATAGTCTGGATCTTAAAAATAACCTAAGGTGGTTATCAAAAGTTTAAAATTCATGGAAATTTCGTACTCTGTTGATCTAATACTTGGACTAAGTTTAAGTATTTCTCAATTACCGAACTAAGTACCAAATATTACTATTAACCAAAACTTGGGGTTTGAAGATATCTGAATCTTAAATACGGCCTAAGCATTCGCGCAAAATTTTTGCCGACGTAGACGGAATTTCCATACTCCGTTGAACTAAGAGCTGTACAAATATATTTTATTCCATTAAACCAACCGAAAAAAGCTCCCCGGACACTATAATATTTATATAGAATGGAGTCACCAGACTAAGCATGCTTCACTTTATTCCGGCTAACTAAATATCTATGAATATAAATGTCTTCCATTTTTTGATTGATATCATAGAAGTGTCATATATTCGAAATTTTCTTAGGCGTGATTGCTTCAAGTTACTTAAAATTATAAATCTGGGGTATCGACATGCCTTATGGACTGACGTTGCTTACTAGTCGAATTCTAAAATTGGGCGGCCATGTCATATAAAATTAAGAGCTTGGCTTAAGAAGAATTTAATTAGCTCTTCACAGTTACTTTCTTGAAATACGCTGGTAAGTTATAGTATAATGATTTAAGAGCAGTTCCATGGAGATACCAAATCTTAAGTACTTCCCTTAGTTCGCACGACATTTAACGACGTTTTTGCAATTTCTTGACTCCGTGGGGAAAAAAGTCTTGGACAATAAGAAAAGTCTTGGACAAATGGCTTGGACAAGAATATTTACTCAATTATACTGACAGATAGGAATACTACTTGGTCATCTAACTTAATTATCCGCCCATTGAGAATATCAAGGAAAATTAGATTTTTTGCTCATAGTATAGTTTGAAATGGCAACTGCTGCCCCAGTCACGGCAGATTTTCCGGTTCAATAGATTTTTAAATTGGAAGAATCTGTGCCTTTTAGCATAAAGCAAGTAACTGTTATTGGTATTAGTACATATCCATTATTAAGCGTTATATATATTTTGTGTAAGTAGGTGTATTCTACCTACCATGTACCTGTATTTTTCCTTGTATTGTAGCTATGCTGCATAACACGATTCTAGAAACGGGTTTCTACACCTACAAACAGTCATCTGAAACTGAACACCTTAAAACATTTATGTGTTTCCTTTCATATTGGGCTGCTTATGTTAATCGTTTTTAATTTTTGAGAATTCTGAAGTTTACATTAATTTAGGTTTGATAGTACTCGATTGAAGGTTGACGTTATAATTTTATGTAGTGTATAACTAGTAACCCCTCTTGCTGCTACACATTTAGGTATAATGGAGACACATTATTTATCCATCAATTTGGGATTGCCAACAACATGGTGAGTGTTTAATTGAAGCTTGTACTCACTCATAACCAGTGCGTTATGTTCCAAGAAATCTTAACTTTCTTAACAAATAAATATGTACAATTGCAAGATTTGTCTGGGGGAAATAGATGATCAAAATGGAAAACGTAGATATAAATAAGCTTATGATATCTTTCAAGACGAATTTAAGATCTATGTTAACAGCCTGGGTCATTAGCTACTTAGAATCATCACGTACGACCAGAAAACATGTCTTCGGGTATAAAGAATGAAAAATCGATTGTCACCGACCTGGATGAAGCCAATCCTGACGTCGGATTATTTGAGCCAAGCTCAACCTCAAGTATAGGCGAAGAGAAGAGAAGAGTCTCGGAGTTAGAAAGTATCCACTCAAAAATTGCTGAGCCTGGTCAAGGTGAAAAAGGAAATATTTTGTCGCAGTATTCTGAGAAGCAGGTTATGCAGATGGGTAGAAATTATGCTCTCAAGTATGATTTAGATCCAGATTTATTTGCTCGTGCTGCAGCCTTAGCTCGAACTCCAGAAGAATTCAATGCTATGCCGTTCCTTTCAGAAGAAGAGAAACAAGCTTTGCATAAGGAGCATACTAAAAAATGGCATATTCCTAAGAAGTTAGTTCACGTTATTGCCTTAGGTTCTATGGCTGCTGCTGTTCAAGGTATGGACCAATCTGTTATTAACGGGGCCCTTTTATTCTATCCTACTTACATGGGAGTATCCAAGGATAATAACGAGTTTGGATATGATACCGCAATGGTTGAGGGTTTGGTTAATGGTGCCCCTTATTTAGCAGCCTCTTGTATTGCATGTTGGATGTCCGACTTGTGGAACAGGCATTTGGGACGTAAAGGTACTATTTTCTGGACATGTTTCATTTCTGCTGTAACTTGTTTTTGGCAAGCATTCACTAATACGTGGTATCATTTATTTATTGCCAGATTCATTATGGGATTTGGTATCGGTATTAAGTCTGCAACTGTACCAGCTTACGCTGCTGAATGTACGCCTAAACAAATTAGAGGTGCATTGGTGATGTTGTGGCAATTCTTCACGGCTTTTGGTATTATGCTTGGTTATGCTGCTTGCTTGGCATTCTATTATGTTCCAGATCGAGGAATTGGTGGAGGACTTAACTGGAGATTAATGTTAGGTTCAGCCGGTCTTCCTGCTGTATTTGTGTTGTTTCAAATTCCATTTGTCCCTGAATCTCCACGTTGGTTAATGGGTAAAGGAAGACACAAGGATTCATACGAAGCGTTGAATGCTATGCGTCTAGACAAAATAGCAGCTGCTAGGGATACATTCTATCAATATGTCTTGTTACAAGAAGAAGCCTCCTATGAAGGTATTCCAGGATGGAAACGTCTTCTTGAAATGGTTACTATCAGAAGAAACAGAAATGGTGCCTTTGCTGCGTGGATTGTCATGTTTATGCAACAATTCTGTGGTATTAATGCTATTGTTTATTATAATTCTACGATTTTCATCGATGGGGGTTTTACCGAAGTTAACGCACTTACTGCATCATGGGGTTTCGGTATGGTTAATTTCCTTTTTGCTATCCCAACTTTCTATACAATCGATACTTTCGGTAGACGTAATTTGTTGTTATTGACATTCCCTTTGATGTCGATCTTCTTGTTATGGACTGGATTTGGTTTCTTAGCTAACGACGATAATACCAAGCTTGGTATAGTAGCAAGTGGTGTTTATATTTTCTCAGCTATCTATTCTGCTGGTGAAGGTCCTGTTCCATTCACTTACTCTGCTGAAGCCTTCCCATTGTACATTCGTGATATTGGTATGGGTTTCGCTACTGCCACTTGTTGGTTTTTCAATTTCATTTTAGCCTTGACTTGGCCTAAACTTGTGGAGGCTTTCACATCTACGGGTGCCTTTTGTTGGTATGCAGCATGGAATATGGTAGGTTTCTTTTTGGTTTTATGGTTCTTGCCTGAAACTAAGGGTTTAACTTTGGAAGAATTAGATGAAGTCTTCTCCGTCAGTACCAGAAAACATGCTCTCTGGCAGACAAAGAATTTCGTGAACGGGTTCCAAAGGGTCGTCTTGCGTCGTCGTATTGATCCATTGCCTCCATTATATGAGCACCAAAAAAGATTGGCCGTAACTAATCCTGAATGGAATGAGAAGACGGAAGCTTGTCACGTTGAATAATTTCTTCATAAACACACTTTTAATTCATTTTTAGTACAATTTTAATAAACTCTTTTGTTTTCAAATTTAAAATACTTTATCATGGTACATCTAAGTAGAGCTCGCTAAGTATTCTCACTTCTATGAGGTCTTATCCATGGGACCTCTGTCAGACTACAATACCAAGAAAATGTACAGGAAAATGGGCCGGAAAATGAACATTTCCAAAATCTCTAATATCTACTAGTTACAAAAAGTTTCACAGCTTCTCAATTTTCGTTTTCTTATAAAATTTTGCAATTTTCTAAATTGTTGACCAAAATTACTCCAATTTTTTTTCTGTTCAGTATATTTTCTAATAACGCTATAATTCTATTCAACATAAAGTGGTTTTCGTAATTATATGAATAGCAAAGGTCTTTTGCAATCGTGATTTAAGTAAAAATTTAATAATTCTGATTCTGTATAATCGAGGTCTATTTTTCCGTATCAGTAGGTTTGATGCGATAAAATTGGCGATATCAGAGATAAGAATTTCACGGGAACTGACGAGTCATAAACCACATAACCTATATATGTCTACATGAAAAATTAGCACCAATTAGAACAACGCGAGATCTTTCTTATTCTCATGCTAAAATCTTCAAAATTAACAAACACCATATTTTGAAAATCTGCGGTCGAGAATTCCGAAGTGGAGAAGCCCGAGATATATATCCACCAAATATTTTGATATTTAGTCCCTAAATATATGGTATAATAGAAAGGCATTAAAAACAATAATTAAGATGTCTTCCAATAAATCCTTAAATGCACGCTATTTGTTTTATTTAGCAAAGTATCCATTATTTACCAAGTCTATCACAGCAGGTGTCTTATCTGGGTTGAACGAAATAATTGCATCTGTTTTGGCCAGGGATTACAAATACACAAGGGTAGCAGATTATAGAATAAAGCATGTTTTAAGTCCAAAGATTTTAACAATGATCATATATGGCTCATTAATTCTGACTCCTATATCCCATCAGTTGTACGCTATTTTGAACAAAGTTTACAAAGGCCCTAATTTATCTCCAACCATGAAAGTGGCGCAAATATTAACATCGTTGTCGACGATTACCCCAACATTGGTAGCTGTATTTGTTGGTTGGTTGTCCTTTATAAATAACTACACCTTACCTACGAAGAGCTTCAACTTCACGCAAGAGATAAAGAAGATTGGATCCATTATTAAGAATGGATTAAAGACAAGTTACTTGCCAATTTTGAAATCGTCACTTGTTACTTCAACATGTACGTTGATCATTGCTCAAAAGTTTATTCAACCTGAATTGTGGGTTGTTTTCTTCAACCTCGTGTTCTTTGTAATGGGTACCATGCAAAATACGAAGGTGAAGAAACAACAACAAAAGTTACTCAAGAAGAAGGATGACTAGTTAATGTTAATTTATAGACTATAGAAGTCGTTTTTACTAATACTATTCCTCAATCAATTAAGTTTTTCACATATTTTCGGATATGATTTGTCGGCAAGTTTATTTTATTTTATTTTTTGAAGTCTTGAGGTTTTCATCCTTCAAATCAACACCCCGCTAGACGATTAATAATCATTAAGGATCAATACTGGTAGGTGTTGAAGAATTATCCATGGGTAAGCTACCTAAACGACATGAAAACTCAATACATATATGCAGTACATCGCAATCGACTTGTAGCTTGATTCTCCCGGAGACGTAATGCTTCATATATATTGCTGAATTATTTCTCCTCTTAGTATAATATCTTGCTTTATAGAAACATGCTTCGTAATCAATTGGCTAGAGCTTCAATCAGATCAACCAGTTCAATTAACCAAATTCGTAATATGATTACAGCACAAGCAGTCGTATATGCCCAACATGGGGAACCTAAGGATGTTCTAAAGACCCACAAGTATGAGATTGACGACGACAATCTTGATGCTAATTCAATTATTGTCAAGACTTTAGGGTCACCTGTTAACCCTTCCGATATTAACCAAATTCAAGGTGTTTATCCTTCAAAACCAGAAAAAACGACCGATTTAGGCTCTAGTGAACCAATTGCAGTTTGTGGTAATGAAGGTTTATTTGAAATTGTGAAGGTGGGCAAAAATGTTTCAAATTTCAAGGAAGGTGACTGGTGTGTTCCATCAGCTGTGAATATGGGAACTTGGAGAACTCACATGTTATGTGGCAGTGAAGAAATGACTAAGCTTCCTAATCCCGAACAATCTAAGGCTAATGGAAAACCTAACGGGTTATCTATCAACCAAGGCGCTACAATTTCGGTGAATCCTTTAACCGCTTACTTGATGTTGACTCATTACGTCAAACTCACTCCAGGTAAGGATTGGTTTATTCAAAACGGGGGTAATTCAGCCGTTGGTAAATATGCCACCCAAATCAGTAACTTATTAGGTATCAACTCGATTTCTGTTGTCAGAGATAGAGAAAATCTTCAAGAGTTGATCAAGGATTTGACTGAAGAATGTGGTGCTACCAAGGTTATCACTGAAGAACAAAATGCATCAAAAGAATTTGGTAGTGAAATCAAGTCTTGGGTTAAAGAAACTGGCGGTGAAATAAAATTAGCCTTGAATTGTGTTGGGGGTAAAAACTCGACCGGAATTGCCAGAAAATTGAACAACAACGGGTTGATGTTAACATACGGAGGTATGTCTATGCAACCAGTTATTTTGCCAACTTCTTTGCACATTTTCAAGAATATTACCTCGTCAGGATTCTGGGTTACCCAATTATTGAAGAACGATTTGGAATTAAAGCGTAAGACATTGAGCCAAATCATCGAATGGTACGAAAATGGCCAATTAAAAGACGCCCCATCTAAGGAAACTAAGTTCAATCCAAGCGATGATTTGAGTAAGTACTATATTGACGGTATTGTAAACTCGAAGGGCGGTAAGCAATTAATTGTGTATTAATTCACCACCATATAGCACCCTTTTGTTCATACTACACATACATGCTACAAAATTATCTATGTACTTGTAGAGACGAAATCTTTCTACTCCTGATGTATTTTTAGTTTAGTGATAGCTGCATTAAGGGCAACAGATAAAACTGATTTCTTGACAAAATATACATATCATGACTTTAACTCCGAGACTACATGTATCGACTCCATATATAATTCCGACAAACATTTGTTAGCAATTTATAAGTTCCGCTTCTCTATTTGTCGACTTTTCCAATCACAATCTCTTCACTTCCTTCGGACACTTTTCCATACTACTTCAAAACTGTACATAATTTTACCTGACCATGGTGTACCAACGTTCTAGATGTATCGGTGTTATTGTCCGCACTCTTTTGGTTTCGACCTTACAGAAAAGAAATTCATCGCCCGGACATACCCGAAGTTTGTAGCATGCGGCATCGAGATGATGCCAGAATGCAGGCTAGAACTCATCGTACGAAATAACACTTACCACTATGAATAACCTTGAGCACTCATAATTACGATAAGGACTAATCCTGGGGTATGGGGACATCATATATGGACACTGGGGTAACTGTAGCATAAATAATAAATAGAAATATGAATATTTTAGACCACTTATGTATCTGGGGATTGTGAAAAAGAATTGTCGAAATATGCGGGACGTGATATCCGAGCTCTTTTAATGCAAAATTCTTATCAGAGAAAAAGCGGATAACAGACTGAAATTAATTTCTATTTTGTTTCTTCTTTGTAGCCAGTGGCTTTTATTGTTGATTTTCAGGGATAATTAACAAGATCGGGTACAAAACTGGAGAGATTTTTTTAGTGATCGTATTTATAGGTCCCGATAAGTGAAAAAAAAACTATTCTCAGATATTTGTCTGTACTTTTTTTTAGATAAGAAAAAATTAGTTTGTTGTGCATAGGTTCAGACCATTGAAACTTTGTACAGAAGAAAATAATCGATAACAAAGATGTCGCGTGCGTTATCATCTAGCAGGGTGTTGATTGGAGATGAAATTAGACCAGGGACTATCATATTTTCGATAGAGAGTGGAAAAATTTTACACATAGAAGATAAGGTATTAGAAGTGTCGGATCGTATATTGAGGGTTTACAATGTGTTGCCATATGATTATAGAAATGTTTCGCCATTGGTAATCATGCCGGGATTGGTGGATGCCCATGTACATCTTAATGAACCTGGAAGAACTGAGTGGGAAGGGTTTGCTACTGGCACACAAGCAGCTGCTTCTGGGGGTGTGACGACGGTGATTGATATGCCTTTGAATGCCATTCCACCCACCACCACTATAGCTAACTTCAACTTGAAGATTAATGCTGCAAAGGGCCAGACATGGGTTGATGTGGGATTCTGGGGTGGAATGGTGCCACTGAACATAGAACACTTGAAGCCATTGATATCGATGGGGGTTAGAGGTTTCAAAGGTTTTCTCATCGATAGTGGTGTTGAGGAGTTTCCAGCTATCGACACAGACTACATTATGAGGGCCATGGCTCTGGTGAAGGGACTTCCCACGTTGTTGATGTTCCATGCTGAAATGCAACCTAAACCCAAGGTAAGTCATGAGGTATTGTCAATCGAAAACCTGGATGATGAGGCTCCAAAGCTGTCCAAGAAAGAAGTCCCAGCCCATTTCACCTTTGGCGAAGAGTCAGATTTTGAAATAGACGAAGATCAATACACCAAGCCAAATAACAAGAACCTTCAAAAATTGTCAAAGGAAATCGATGCTAGTGAAGTAGGAATGACTGATTCTTTTGTGCAAAGAGCTCCTACACCAGTGGTAGATATTTTGGCTACCCAAAAATGTTGTAGCGAAGATCATGACTATTGTTCATTACCTCATAATCATGCTGGTTCGATTGATCATTCGGTTTTGAGTGACGAACAAGCTAAAGCCTTGGCTAAATCGTCTTTATTGGCGGCAGCCGAACCTACTCATGGAAAATACGCAAAAATGGCTAATCATATCTCCAACCAAGACCAACATCCAGAAGACTACGAAATGAACGACGTAGTTGAAACAGAACAGGAAAACGAAGTTCACCATTTTGCAAAAGAGCTGTCTGTTGATGCTCCTTTGGTATTGGCTCAAAAGGACGATTCTTTATTGGAAGATATCGATCCTACCTCCTATGCAGCGTTTTTGGCTTCGAGACCTGATAATTTTGAAACAACTGCCATTGCTGAAATAATAAATTGTTCCACTAAGGAACCTTCTGTTCCATTGCATATTGTTCATTTAGCTACTCATGAAGCCATCCCATTAGTTAGAGCCGCCAAAGCCCAAAACTTACCGATTTCAGCTGAAACATGTTTCCATTACTTATCTTTAGCGGCTGAGAAGATTCCAAACAATTCTACACATTTTAAATGTTGTCCACCAATTAGAACAGATGACAATAGAAAATTATTATGGAAAGCGTTAAGAAATGATGTTATTTCAACAGTTGTGTCTGACCACTCTCCCTGTACTCCGGAATTAAAGGGGTTAGAAAAGGGTGATTTTTTCTCTGCATGGGGTGGCATATCATCTGTTGGTTTCGGCTTGCCTATTATGTTTACTGAAGGTTCGAAACAAGAACCACCAGTAACTTTACTGGATATCAGTAGGTGGTGTTCCTGGAATACCGCTAAACAAGTAGGCTTATCCAATTCGAAGGGTAAAATCGATATTGGGTTTGATGCTGATTTCTTATTGTTTGACCCTGAAGTCGTCTACACTATCACGAATAGTAAAACATTCTTTAAAAACAAATTGACTGCATATGACGGCATGGAATTTAAGGGTAGAGTAATGGAAACTATAGTAAGAGGTAATTCAGTGTTTGCTTTAGGTAAAGGTCACTCAGATGTTCCAATGGGTAAATTAATATTAGAACCCAGGGTGAACTAAGCACTCCAGGTTAGCATTATGTTTCATTTATTTTGTAGTTTAATGAATATAAATAATTATATTTATGTGTATTCCTAATCTCTACATATTGATATGATAAGATCATAAGCTTTTATTTCGAAAATAATTGTTAAATAACTAAACATGTAATGGCTTGTCACCATACTTAGTTTTATATAATCCCAATGCTTTTATTGGGAATAAAAATTTGTATGAATCATATTCTATAGCACAGCTATGATTGAAAACACCATTCAAGTCTTCGAACTTCCATTCACCAGTGCGCTTTTGCCTCTTCATTAATAACGCAAGACCCTTTTCAATAACTCCTTTATTTGGGTAGTCAGCCAAAATCAAGCCTATTAAGGCCCATGAAGTTTGAACAACTAATGATTGTTCCGTGTTGATATAGGTACCAGTCTCACAGGATTTCATAGATTCGGACCACCCACCATCGGTTAATTGTTTTGAAACTAAGAAATCGCATCCTTTTCTTACAGTTTCAGAATTGACGTAACTATATCCGACAGAGTTTAATGCTTCAAGGGCAAACATAGACGCATACGTGTAACAAATACCCCATGAGCCATACCACGAACCATCCTTTGCCTGTGCCTTTATTATGTAGTTTATAGCGTTTTCAATTGCAAACTTAATTTGATCTGTTTTATAGTCTGGATAATATTCAGCAAAGTAAGTCAAACCTAATACCGATGAATCGGTACACTCTACATACGGATACTCAACCATTATGTTATTAAAAACTTCTGCTGGATTTAAGTTTTCTAAGAGTGGTGTAGCTCTTATAGTTTCGTATGAAGAAAATGAGCCAAACTCGAAATCATTAACATTTTGAATATTCAATATAACATCAACTGCGTTATAAAGATTTTCATCGTCTATATCGTCTTTGATATCAGCAAATGCTGGATGATTCTTCACCATTATAATAGCTTTCAAAGCTTCAGCAGAACAATCACTCACTGTATAGCCTTGAGTTTTAGTGCTAAATGGCCAGCCACCTTTCCGTTTGTCTCTGAAACTTCCATCAACACAATCCTCAGTGAATTGCGATCTGACTAAGAACTTGTATCCCTTACGGATCATCTCTTGGTATTTAGGAAACTCTGATAATCCAGCCATGAAGAAATACTGAACCATAAAGGCTACATCCCAAACTTGAACACCATTAGTACCCATGATTGTCATACCTTGAGGGCCGTGAAATAACGTATCATTCATTCTATATTTAAATCTTTCAAAACTGTACGAGTTAGGCCCTTCTTCTAGGAATGATATAATCATGTTGAAAGCAAAATTTATGGGAGCAATACATAAATAATCAGTATTTGCACATTCCTTTTTAATCAATTCATACACCCTATCATTTGATTTCTTGAGGAGCCATTTTGGCCTGATGTATTTCTCGTACTTCACCATTCCCCAGTTGAGGCAGTCTAAAACAGTTGTATGAGGGTAGTATAAATCAACTCCGCAAACATTATTTCTGTGGTTTTGGAAGTCGATTTTTTCATATGGCAACTGTTTTGGCAAATAAATTTCATTTCTAATTTCCTGCAATAAAGGGTCCAAGTCACACTTAACTTTGTATGAAGAAACATAACCAAGGGGCAAATAAATTGCTCTGGTATGAACCCACCATCTCCCAGGATGAATTGGAAAACTATATGGCAAGAGCCACATTTCTGGTGGTGCTGGATTAACACCTTCCCATTCATATAAATTCAAGATCGATAACCATGCCTTACCCCAATGTGGGTTTCCCAAGGCCCCTCCAAGTCTATGTAATGTCTTACGGGCCTTTACACAGACAGGATGATCTGCTTCCATTCCAAGCAATCTCAATGCCACGTAGTTCATGGTGGTTCCAAAACACGTCGATTTGTCGATTGAATGTAAACCCCAGCCTCCATCTACGGGATGCGACGTATTAACAAGATACCTTATCATTTCTGTCCTATATGGCTTAGGGATTTCATTCTTGGTGAAATAGTTTGCAGCTATGTACCCAATGCTCATGAACATGGGCCCACGGTATTGACAAGGGAATATTCCGCTTGGTTCTTGCAATAACTTGAAAAAATCGGCTCCTTTCTTTGCAGCTTCAAACGGCGTCCTAATATCTGACTCCTCAGGTGCTGGAAAGCTATCTATCTCCAACAAATATTTAACATAGTCTGATTGGGGATTTTTTTTACTTTCTTCCTCACTCAAATAGTGCCATGTTTCCCTGCCTAATTCGTCGGTTACAAGTCTCCAGCGATGCGGATCTGTTTTATTGATACCTAATTCTTCAGAATAGTACATTATGACAATATGGTCACCTTAATGATTGTATGGATGAACTATATCTTTCTGGTATAGTTGTCTTATTTAGTACCGTATACCGGTTCTGCTGCTAAACGAAGTAACAGGTCAGGTGATTAATAAACAAGATCTATGCACCATATAAACCCAAACATCTTTGAAAGCCAAAATTACACAAAACAAGCACACAACATTGGCACGCACGACCAGATGCTCGATTCAAGTCAAATGACACAAAACACGGATCATCAAAAATAGTCTTGGACAAAAATTGATGGAGTCGTGCAAACGACAATTATTGTACTCATCTAGAAAAAACTTATTGCAGAAGTGGTTTCCGGTGCAAGTTGTGGTGAAAGCAGGTTGTTTAGTAGTAAATTGAGTATTGAATCAGTTCTACATTTTGGTACCAGGTGATTCATACGTAATTAGCATATTAGTATGGGCAAAAGAAAGTTGGAAGAAGTCAAAGCTAGCGACCAAGTCGATGCACAAGACGTGGGCGGCAGATTTGGTGGTGAAGTAGTAGACGAGCCGGAAGCGGTGAAAAATGGAAATCATGATAGCGAAGGTAGTGAAGAAGATGACGCAGACGATGGAGGTGACGATGATGATGAAGAGGAAAACAAAAACGAGACACATTCGCATCCACCAAGCAAGAAACAAAAGAAAGCATTATCGGCACAGGAAGTGCAAGTGGCACGAGAAACAGCAGAGCTCTTCAAGTCCAATATCTTTAAATTACAAATAGACGAGTTGGTGAAGGAAATGAAATTGAAAGATAGCCATGTGAGCAAGATTGAGAAAGTATTGCACCGATTGCACGATTTCATAAATAAGATACCACCGATTGAAAATTTAACGTTGCAACAGGCTGAAAACCAATTTAACTCGAAAAAGTTGGTCATTCCATTCCCGGACCCTAAACCTACCAAAGTAAACTATACATTTTCGTACTTGGCACCAGAAGATGTGTCGTTAGTGGGATCTTTTGGATTGAAGACGGGAATAAGTCAGGCCGACGGCATGTCGATCGACATTGCATTGACAATGCCAAGTGAATTATTTCAACCAAAAGACTACTTAAACTATAGAGCATTATACAAGAGAGCGTTCTATTTGGCATATGTTGCTGATAATTTGATTCCCTTATCCAAGAAAAATAATTTACCACTTAAGATCACCTATCAATTCTTAAATGACGATATTTTATGTCCTGTGTTAAAGTTGGAAAGCATCAAGACCGATAACCAGGATGATTTAAGTTTCCATAAGACCAAATTCACGATTAATATAATAGCAGGCTTCCCATTTGGAGTATTCGATGCTAAAAAATTATTACCAGATAAGAACTGTATCAGAGTTCAAGCTGAATCGAAAGATCTCCCACCTACACCTATATACAATTCCTCCATACTTTCACTGACTTCATATGATTACTATTTAAAATTCTTGTACACTAGCAGAAAGTCAACTGAAGCATTTAAGGATGCTTGTATATTAGGAAGATTATGGTTACAACAGAGAAATATGGGATCATCTGTGAATAAGGGTGGATTTGGCCATTTTGAATTTGCTATATTGATGAGTGCTTTATTGAATGGTGGTGGAGTTAATGGAAATAAGATTTTATTACATGGATTTTCATCATACCAGTTATTCAAAGGTACTATAAAATACTTAGCTACGATGGATTTATCAACAGGCTATTTATCTTTTTCAAGTAGAATTGGAGAAGATATTACCTCTAAATACAACCCTGAAGCTGGATTTAACGTTCCAACCATATTTGATAAAAACGTTAAATTAAATATACTATGGAAAATGACTAAGTCATCCTATCAAGCTTTACAAATTCAAGCAATGGACACGCTTCATTTACTTAATGATGTGGTTAAAGATAGATTTGATCCTATTTTATTACAGAAAACTTCATTTGATCAAATGAAGTATGATGTGGTTTTAAATTTGTCTATTCCTGATGAATTATACGATTCATTCGGTCCATTAGAAAAGATATCATTTATTAGCTTCGATAACTTCTTTAAACATAAGTTGTACTTGATTTTAAAGAATGCCTTAGGAGAAAGAATTTCCCAATTACACATAAGAAACGAGAAATTCAGTAATATTTTCCCAATCAATAAACGAAAGCCATCAAATATTAATACTAATTATATTATTGGTCTTCAATTAAATCCAGACGAATGTGAAAAGTTGGTCAGTAAAGGACCAAACAATGATGATGAAGCGTTGGGCTTGAAATTCAGGTCATTCTGGGGATCCAAAGCGTCCTTAAGACGATTCAAAGATGGTACTATTCAGCACTGTGTTGTTTGGACTGCAAAAGTAAACGAACCGATTGTATTGTCAATAATTAAATATGCACTTGACTTGCATTTAAATCCAGATATCTCACAGCATTTAGTTTTTGAAGCTTCGGGATTCAATAATAAATTACCTACTCCATTATTACCGTCTGCATCAAACCAACTGATTACATCTTTGACAAGTTTTACTAATTTGAAGAACTCATTCGAAGGTATGTCGAAGATTTTAAGTAATCTTGACTTACCACTTAATATCAAGGCCTTATTACCTGCTTCGCCAAGTTTAAGGTACTCGTCTTTATTGCAACCTGTTCCATTTGCATTATCAAACCCTGATTTTTGGAATGATGCTGTTTTACAGTTTGAAACATCAACTAGATGGCCTGACGAAATAAGTGCTTTAGAAAATACAAAGACCGCCTTTTTATTGAAAATTCTTGAAATATTGAATCAAGAAACCGCATACAAGTCGTTTATCACAAAGGACGATTCAATTCTGTTCAATGAATCGATAACCCTCTTGAATATTTTAACGCCTGAAGGTTATGGTTTCAGAATAAGAGTGCTTACTGAAAGGGATGAGGTCTTATATTTAAGAGCTGTTAATAATGCAGACAAACAGAAGGCATTATTGCAAGATGTGTATTTGAAGTTTAATCTGAAATACTTAGGTGTTGTCAAACACACAAGGACAGTAAGTACTTTAGCTCATCAATTCCCATTTTATTCACCAACAGTTAGGTTATTTAAACAGTGGCTTGACTCACAGTTGTTGATGCATCATTTTACAGATGAGCTTATAGAGTTGATCGCATTAAAACCTTTTGTTGATCCAGCGCCTTATTCTATACCACACTCCGTTGGAAATGGATTTTTACAGATTTTGAATTTCTTATCTAATTGGAATTGGAAAGAAGATCCATTGATATTAGATTTAGCAAAAAACTCTAATGACTTAGAAGAAGAAATAACTATAAAATTAAGTGACAGATTGACTATACAAGCACATCAAATAATTGAACAAAACTTCGAAAAAATAAGAAAGTCGGACCCATCGGGTATCAGAACCCAATTATTTGTTGGCTCAAAAGATGATCCATCAGGTATTTTATGGTCTAATAATTTGAATTTACCAATAGCTAGTAGATTAACTGGATTAGCTCGTGTCGCCATTCTGTTACTCAAGACAGAAGGATTTTCAGATTCAAATATCGACTTACTTTTCACTCCAGCCTTAAAGGATTATGATTTTGTTATTAAAGTAAAAACCAACAATTTGACTATTCCATCTGGTATTTTACCTTCAAATACATTTAAGAATTTGGTGGGAACTGAGACTTCTTTCCCAGATGATGTAACAACTAAGTATGATTTAATCCAAGCGTTTGTTGAAGATCTTAACAGAAAATTTGGTAACGTAATTCTTTTTTCTACTAGAAAGTTTACTGGCTTAAATGAAGACGGATCGAATGTTATTAGTGGAATATTTGTTCCAAATAGCATATCCAAGAAAAAGTTTAGAGCTAATTTGGGAATCAATGTTAAACCTGCTGAAGATCCAAAAGAAGATGTAATAGTCAATAAGGATGCCATTTTCAACCAAATTACATTATTAGGTGGGGATTTAGTTCAGTCCATCAAGATTAAGAAGTAAGTAATAGTTCTTAACTATTCTACTACTATTCAATTGTCTTTGTACTTGTATATATGTATAATTAATTATCATGTAAGAGACACTAAAATTTTACTTGTAGCGGTTTTGCCAGATTCGCAAGAGGTATGGTGAGAATATGGTGATCTGTTGGTAACTACTACTACAGGAAATGGAGTACTCAATTTCTCCACTTCTTCACATAACAGATTATTGTTAAATGCCGTTCAACATTCTAGCGCCACATCCTAAAACATTTATCGGGGAGGATTCGAGTGGATGGCTATGAGTCAAGGACCAGATGTCGCATATATATGTATTAGTATTGCTAACTCAAATGCTACAATTTTTACTGATTATTCAACCAAGATGACAGGTACAAAACTAGAAGATCTTTCTAATTCCGATCTTATGCATAGGTCATTAAGAGAGGAACCAGATATTGTGAAATGTGCTAAGGGGGCATACATATATCTTCAGAACGGACAGGAAATATTTGATGGATGTGGAGGTGCAGCAGTTATTTCTGTTGGTCATGGTAATTCTGAAGTTATACAAGAAATTACAAAACAGTTATCAGTAGTTTCTTATGTGCATACATTTGAATTCACAACACCTGTCGCTGAGGAGTTAGCGAATATATTGCTAAAAGGATATAATGGTAAGATAGCAAAAGTATATTTCACAAATTCTGGTAGTGAAGCTAATGAGGCAGCAGTTAAGGTTGCAGTACAATATTTTTATGAACAAGGGAAGACTTCTAAAACTGAATTTATTTCTCGTAAACAATCGTATCATGGTAACTGTCTAGCTGGCATGTCTCTATCTGGCCATGTCTTAAGAAGAAGACCGTTTGAGAATCTAGTCAGTGACAAATTTCACAAAGTGAGTGAAGCCAATGAATATAGAGGTAAGAAGAACTTTGAATCAACCAGTGAATATGTGCAAAGACTCGCCTATGAGTTGGAAGAGAAAATATTAGAGATTGGAGCTGATAATGTAGCAGGCTTCTTTGCGGAAACAATTGTGGGTGCAACCACCGGCTGTGTTACAGCTCCAAAAGGGTATTTTAAGGAAATTCAGAAGGTTTGTGATAAATACGATGTTCTTCTAATTGCTGACGAAATAATGTGTGGTTCTGGAAGGACAGGAACGTTTTTTGCTTGGGAACAGGAAGGATTTGTCCCTGATATAACTACAAGCGGAAAAGCTCTTGGTGGAGGCTATTCACCTCTCTCAGCAGTATTTATGAATCTGAAAATTGTAGACACGCTTTTTAATGGTTCTGCTTCTTTCAACAATGGCCACACCTTCCAGTGTTACCCATTATCGTGTGCAGCAGGGATTGCAGTGCAGAAAATCATAAAAAGGGATAACCTACTACAAAACGTAAAGGAGATGGGTAATTATCTTAAACGAAAACTTGTGCAAGAGTTGGAAACGAGTAAAATAGTCGGAAATATCCGTGGTCGTGGACTATTCTGGGGAGTTGAGTTCGTGAAAGATAAAATGACGAAGGAACCTATAGACCCTTCTATCCGTATTGGTCAGCATATCCAGCAAAATGCATTAAAGAATGGTTTGGCTGTTTACCCAGGGTTTGGAACTATTGACGGGTTATCTGGGGATCACATTTTAATTGCACCTTCGTACGGTATAACCCCGGGCCAAGTCGATCTTATTGTTCAAAAAGTGGCTGCAAGTATTTTTGAAATGGAACAGATGTATTGCCCTTGAAGTTGCTGCTTATAGCCTTTTCTAAAAAACTTATAATGAACTTTTGATTACCTTTATATACCTGTAAAATTATATTCTTCAAAATTTAAGGGTTCTGATTTAGTTCAGGCCATTTAACCTTATAATTTTTGAGTGGTCTACACTGTAGCCTTTTCCACCAAGGTATTCCAACAATACTGAATTCATGTTACCATCAGAAAGAGGATTGCTAGAGTGACTAGGTATATGAACAGTTGGGGAGGGAGATAGCAATGCAGTCGTATTATCTGGAGGTTGAGCATTCTCATCATTGGTACCAATTGTTGAATGCTGGTTTTCAAAAGAATCACCTTCTACTCTGGGTGTTTCCATAATCACTGCTATGCTTGCCACCTATCTGCATTGAATAGGTCTACAGTAACAAGAAATATAGTGTATTTAAATACCATACTGGAAGTTGCTGATACTTGGTCCATATATAGTCACGGGATCGTGGTCTCGAATTCTAGCCACCATTTGATAACAGTTACTCTTACGTACCTTTTGTATATATTATAAATTCTATATCAGTAAGACTCTAAGATTTGCTATATTTGTTGAGCTCATGAGATATCTTATCTACAAGTGTTAAAATCATGTCTAATATAAATTTGGAAGGCCAGCTACGAGATTTTCAATCGCAACGGTTTCCTACAGATGAACAAACAATCATAAATAATGCATCAGTGTTATATAAACGGAAAAAGTACTTCCTACAGGATTTACGTTCATCCATGAAGTTTTTGGGGTTCATATTATTAGGGATTGTGTATTTACGGGATTTGTCAATGTTGAGATTGGTGATCAGGGCATTCACACAATATTCCATTTCAAACCCGTATCCCACCCCAAGTATGAGAATAACGGTGTCGGAGGAAAGTAAAAAAGCATTAACCAAGTTTCTTCTTATTGGGGTGTTTTCAGGAAATGCATTCTGTCTCCTCATACATTTACTATTCGGGAGCTACAAAGTCGCAGAGTCAACGAACGGTTTCTTACACGGTGGAATGACACTTCAATTTATAGGAGAAAGAGTACCATTCTCGACTCTCGAGCTAATTTTGCTTGATATTGGTATACTATTTGTCCAAGTAGTCTATCACAGCTTGATGTGCATGACTGATGATTCCAAGGTACTTGAGATAAAGCATCCACACACAAATACGGAAAATACTATAGACAGCATGGAAAACAGTGAGTTAGAAGGTGATGGATATAACGGAAATGTTCAGCTATTAACCATTGATGTGCTAGGCAACATCCGTAAGGTCATGATGTTCAAAGAGCGATTTCAAATACAGGCTTCTACTTTTTCGGAACCAGCCCCTGAGCCGACTCCGCAACAGCCCATGCCAGGTTCATTCGTATAACATTGCTATCTTACAAGAAGATATAACTACATATGTCGCCATTTAGAGCATTTAGATTACCCACAACATCATTTGCATTTATCTATACCATAATAAAGTAGGTAGTAATATTCGCACGTGACCTCTTAGATTTTTCATAAGGAAAAAAATTTACCTCGATGCCCTTATAAATCGATACCTTCCCTTGGAAGCTTAATTGCCTATATTCAAAGTATAAAACTGAAGATGTCCGATAATATTGTTGGTATTGAATACAATAGAGTTACCAATACATCCTCTACTGATTTCCCAGGTCACAGCTCTAACGGTGACTTTGCTTGGGACATAGAAAAATTCAAAGATACCTTTGAAATTAACATTTCTCATCTTACTGAAAGATCATCAACTTTTGATTTAATCCATATAGATACCTCAATTGCAAATGCATTTCGTCGTATTATGATTTCAGAAGTACCTTCAGTTGCTGCTGAAACCGTTTATGTTTTCAATAATACATCAGTTATACAGGATGAAGTATTAGCACATAGAATCGGTTTAATTCCATTAAAGGTAGACCCGGATACTCTTACGTGGATTGATCCATCGCAGGATGAAAAGGACCGTTTTACTGATGAGAATACTATTGTTTTATCGTTAGATGTCAGCTGTACCAAGAACCCACACCCACCTCAAGGTTCTACTGATCCAAAGGAATTATACAGAAACTCACACGTATACGCAAAAGACTTAAAGTTTGAACCGCAAGGTCGCCAACTCGAGATTTTCAAGAATAATCCAGTGGTTGCAGCCGACCCTGATATTTTGTTAGCCAAATTGAGACCAAACCAGGAAATTTCCTTAAGGGCACATTGTATATTAGGTGTTGGAAGCGATCATGCTAAATTTTCACCAGTAGCTACTGCATCATACAGATTAATGCCGGTTATTGATATTTCTGAGCCAATCAAAGGTGAGGCAGCCAAACGTTTCCAAAAATGTTTCCCATCGGGTGTTATTGATATCAACAAGGATGGTGAAGCTGTCGTGAAGGACCCAAGAAAGGATACTGTATCAAGAGAAGTATTAAGACATGAAGAATTTAACGGTAAAGTCAAATTAGGTAGAAAGAGGGATCATTTCATTTTTAATGTTGAATCTACTGGAGCCATGTCACCTGAAGAAATCTTCTTCAAGTCAGTTAGAGTATTAAAGAACAAGGCCAAATACTTAAGAAATTGCCCAATTGGTCAATAGACAGTTCGGTTTCTCAAATTAGACATTTTGTATAATATTAAATAATTCAATAAAATAAGTTTGCATCAATTAATCTGGTCAACGTAACAAACTCCTGGGCTTTATTTTACAACTTCAATACGAACTTACTTTTATTTCAAAAATATGATCTGGATATACAAAGGCATATATATAAGCCAAATAACTAGCTCTACAGGTGTTAATAGTATACCAAATTATATGGCAATTAAACCAATTGTTTCCTAGAACCCTTGAAAAACAATTGAACAATAGTAATTTGCAAAAATGCCATTCCTACCATTAACAATACTTCAAATATAGAGAAGTAATAGATTCTTGATTCTGTGGATTTAACCGTAGCTTGGTTTCTATTGTTTCTAGTCTTGTAGTATTGCAAAGTTCTTAAAAGACCGTCTAATTGTTGGTCGATGTTATCGACAGTTCTTTGCATGCTTTCGACGTGAGCAAGTGGCTTGGCATTTGGTTGATCTGGCATGTTTGCTCTGTACTCAGAGTTTTCATCCTTGAATTGAATTTCAAAATCAACAACCTTTTCAGCGAATGTGGACATTCCATTAGCAAAGCAGAATTCGTATTCCCCTACAATGTCCGCGTTGATAGTAAAATCCCCTTGTCTTTGCTTTTCATCACTGTGAATGATTTCACCTCTTGGGTTCTTGATAGTGTAGTCAACGTCAAATGAACCACCACTTTGCACGGCAAAGTAATAACTGATTGAAGTCCTAGGCTTTTCAGTGAACACATAGAAACACGATTTTTCTTGTGCTCCTAAAGTAAAAGTTAAAGCTGATCCAGCAATCAACTGAATGGAAGCGAAAAAGAATGCTATTATTGCGAATTGCATTGTTGCTTAACCACTTAATGAAGTATTTAACTAACTATTCCAGAATTTTTCAAACCGTTCACTGATTAAGTGTACATTTAGGAAAATTCAGACGTGTCGTTTCGTGGTGGTGATTTAGTGCATATACCAAAAAATGGCTACCTACAATATGGTAAACTATACATACAAGTGGATTTACTATATACAATATATGACTAATTATTAGTTTAGATGTAGAGCATTTTGCCTTCACGGTCGAATCCTATGGCTCTATCCTTCTTTCTATCTCTTCTGGAGGCACCGTAACGGAAACCGACATCACCAGATTTGGAGTTAGTGAACTTGAAGACATTCTTGTCTCCTTCGTTTTCAGTGCCTACAACTACCTTGTTGAGTTTAACCTTGGCAGCTTCTTCATCAGAAGTGAATTCGGTCAATTTATTCAAGGTTTCTTGAGCAGGTTCCAAGTCGAACAATTTCGCAGCATCCACTGGACCGAAAGGCTCGGATTCAGAGATGGTTAAGAAACGTTGATGTAATGTTCTTTGTGGAGTAGGAATTTCAGTCAAGTTTTCGGCTTCAACTGGGGGTTCGTATAATGGGAACATACGATACATGACATCAGAAAACTTGTTTAGGTCTTCGGTTATAAAGTTCTAGATATGGTGTTAGTATTTCTATCGCGTGAAAAATAGTAAGTTTTAAGGAGTGTAAACGTGTTTATATCAGGAATTGAATGCTGTTTTAACCATATTGAGGTCTTCAAGACTAATCGAATTTTTAAACTGTTTCATCATTGTAATAACGTTTGGCCTCCTAAAATCATTTATTATACATACTTCTTCTTTCCATTGGTGTTCAATTTGTTGTAACTTGACAATGGCTTCCACTCTCGTTATTTTAATCCCATATTTATGGGCAACTTCCTGAGCGTGCATTCCATTTTGGGTGACATCTTCGTAGATCTTGGCCCTCAAGTCATTCGAGATAACAGATGCGGTTCTGCAATGTGGGTTAAATGGAAATGGTTGTAATGACGGGTTTCTTTTTGCATCGCTGAATCTTCTGTCTTCTGATAATTGCGGTTTGCTTGGATCAACAATCGTATTACCATCTGGAACTATATAGCGAGGTTTGTGATCTTGAGGTGGGTAGTAGTATTTGTTTCTGTAGTATTCACCTCTCGCATTGACTGGACCCAACCATTCTTTTAAGTGTCTTTGAAAATAACTTGCATGATCCTTTTTCCTATGAGTTAATGGAGCCACTTGTGGTTTATATGCTTGTGGATATGCTAATTTTCTTTTCAAGAAACGAACTTGTTGGACATTGATACCAATTTTGCCCAAAGCTGTACTAGAATTAGATGCTGGACGTATCATCTTATACTGGATATCAATTTATTATATATGCTTATACGAACTTACCTTTAATTCTGCTATATATGTCCAACGAGAGAAATTTTTCACCATCAATGTCGCAATAAAAGTCGTGTGTATTGACTTATTTATAAAAGTCGTCCGACATTATTATATACACACCAAATCAATATTTACATCTAAAAAGATGAACTAGTAGTAGAAATGATGTATTATACTACGCTCTATTGAACCGTTTTTGCTTGCGATTTGGTTACAAAAGAGGGTTAGAGAAGTTGCTAATCGTGAGAAGAATATGGAAAATCTATATAGCACTTTCAAAAGATTGAAAGATAGGATATCGCCTAACAAGCCTAAAGGCAGCGCGTCGGGTTCTATGTTAGAGACCAGTCGGAAAAGAAAAAACACTAGTAGTGATGATAACCCATTTAATGACAAATCTAAAAAGATAAGCAGACGCAGTAATGAATCAGGATTTGCGTTCTCTGCATCTAAAGATACAGTGATTTCGGAGGAGGGAAAATTGATGTCACCATTTATCAGGAAGGAGAATTTATCGAAGAGTTTAAATCCAGAGAATAATTCTCACAACGGTGTTAAACAAGTGCGAGAGACTAGAGTTTTGTCAGAGGTTAATTTAAAACATGAGAGATATGAGAAGAGGGCTGAAAAACAGGTAGGTAGAACCAGCGGCGAGACAACAAGTCAAAGTAATGGAGATGAAACAAGCGAGCCGGCAGAAGTGAACACAGAAGATGATGACGAAGAGGAAGATAAAGTACCTTTAGAAGTGTTAGAAGAAATGAATAAGTTGGAAGAGTGCTTTCCAATTTTGTCGTCAAATTACCGTTTAATAGATAAAATTGGCGAAGGAACCTTTTCAACTGTCTATAAAGCAGAATCCTTGAACGGCACTATTAAATTGGGATCAGATATTTGGAAATCACCTCCTTTAAAAAGAAATAGAAACAAGATAAAGCCTATCAAAAGAAAAAACCCTATTGTTGCATTGAAACAAATATATGTAACGTCATCACCAAATAGAATTTTTAATGAATTAAATTTGCTATACATTTTGACTGGTAACTCTCATGTTGCTCCATTATTGGACGTGCTAAGATATCAAGACCAAGTACTTGCCATTTTACCATACTACCAGCATGCCGATTTCCGTGATTTTTATAGAGATCTTCCAATCAAGGGTATAAAGAAGTACTTGTGGGAACTTTTCCAAGCATTAGATTTTGTGCATGATAAGGAAGTCATTCATAGAGACTTGAAGCCAACTAATTTCCTTTACGATCCGTTTAAAGGAAGAGGTGTACTAGTTGATTTTGGTTTAGCCGAGAAAATGGAAACCAGTAGCTCGTCAAGAAATTCCAATACTTGTCCATGTGTATCTAAAGAAAAAGCAGCTGTAAGTAGATCTCATACTAAAAGATTAAATGTTAAAGCTGCTTATCCAAAACAGGATCAACGACCACCACGTAGAGCGAACAGAGCTGGTACTCGTGGATTCAGAGCCCCAGAAGTTTTATTCAAATGCACAAACCAGTCAACCAAAATTGATATCTGGTCAGCAGGTATAATTGGATTCTCGCTTATTAGTAGAAGGTTCCCTTTGTTCAACTCTCCAGACGATACTGATGCGCTATTTGAATTGGCCATTATGTTTGGAATCGATAAGCTTCAAAAATGTGCAGAGCTTCATGGTTGTGGTTTGGAAATATCGTTAGTGAGAAATGCAAATAAAACATACTCCAATTTGATACATGTTTTATCCGAATTTTTGAATTTTGAGAGTATGCTGGATGCAATACCGAAAGATAGTGTAATATATGATACACTTGCTATCTTGAGTCGGAAAGGTGACTCGTTCGAAAAGCCCGAACTAAATAGTGACGAGTCTGAAGAATCGTTCATGAAGCATATGGAGAACTATAATGATCATAAGCATTTGTTGCAATTATTGTATGGATGCTTTCATATGGATCCTAGTAAAAGATTGTCATCGAAGGGAATTTTAAAATTACCCTTTTTTAATGAATTAATAAATAATCAGGATGACGAAGTAATTCTTTGATTTTTCACATTTGCATAGGTTATATTTTTATTATACATATGGTACATAGGAAATTTACATATAAATAAGAGTATTGTTAAGTATCGTAATCGTCATAAGTATCATCATCGCCTTCAAACAGGACTTGTCTCGACCGTTTCCGGGAACCAACAATGTTATCAGGTTCATCAGACAACTTGTTATTGCCTCCTGATGAATGATTTGGGGTGACAAGTGATTTATTCCACTTCTCGTTGAGTTTTGTGATTAGCTTATTCTGGTGTTCTAATGTGTTGATGATAGGTTCAGTTTCAAAATCTTTTATTTGCGCCTTCAAATTTGAGTTTGAGCTTTTTGGACTAGATGAAGCGGTTTCCGTAAACCTGGTATCTAAATGCTTGCCCATACTAGTGTTGGAATTCATTAATTCTAACTGTAGGTCTTTGGAATATATCAGTTTTTTCTTCAAATATATAGATTGATGAGTACGGTTAGATTTATTATTTACAGGCTTTATCTTCTTTGCAATAATTTTGTCTGGTTTATCCGTCGCTAACTTGGCCTCTGAAGTTGTATGCTCTGCATTTAATATAAGCGGTGATGGAATTACGTCAGATTTGTTGTCTGTTGATGGTCTTCTCTCGACTTGTCTATGGTTGGTGCTGGAATTAATATGAACATTGCTGCAATTATTGTGTTTACTATTCTTAGTGACATTGTTACCGTATTGAAATTCAAAGTCCTTTTTAAGATAGGAATTAGGTGCTGGCTCAGAATAATACCTACCATTCCTCTTGCACGTACAATTAAAAATCGATTTTTGCTCCACCTCCGAATCCTCGTCAGACGTTATTGCGGTACTGCTTGTTTTGGGTACACTTTTATGATTCAACCGAATTGTCTCCTTAGACACTCCTAATGGCGGCGTCATACCCCCATTATTGCCCACCATTGAACTAAGACTCACATTGCTATCATTTCGTGGTGGCCGCGTAAACCCATCATCGAGCGAAACGATTGAATTTCGTGGGGATTCAAGGCTTATAATTGATAAGCTCCTTGTATGATTGGAATGTGTTGAACAGTTCGAGTTCATGGATGATGATCGTGGTTTGTGGGCAATAATTGTGGCTGGTTTGATAATAAGAGGACTCGTTGACCCAGAAACAGGCTCACTCGAGCTTAGTGGACTATGACGTTCACTTAGAAATCCAGAAGAATGTGACATTCTCTTTGATCACCGCAATTATATCTGGTACCCTTGTATCCTTTTTATTACAACTATAGATCTAAAATACTTAGTCCACTTAATAACTAATATCTCATTTATTGTCCAGTTTTGCAATTTTTATTTACGTCCCATCGGTTGGGTGCGAAGACTTTTCAACCTATTTTTTTTTTCACTTTTTTCTACCCATGGATAATTCGTTTTCTAATTCAATTCTCCACGATTGAAGTTGTAGTTTATACTCTAAATTCGCTAGTATCATCTGATATGTTACAACTTATACATGTAGACGTAATTGTCAGTATATATTCATGTCAATCAGATGATTTGATTTCTTGGGCGTGACTCATTGTTCTAGATACGATATCTAAAGCCACACGCGAAATCACTAGATAATGTGTTTGCTTGATAAGCTTTTCTACTTCCTTCACGTCTATTTGATAGGTTCGATAATTATTAGCGGGAAACAGATCACTTTCGGTTAGACGTAGAATTTTCATTCTATAAATTTTTTTTTTTTTGATTTGTTCTGACCTTAGGATATTAATACAAAGTAATAAGTGATCTAGAGAGTTAAACTCGATTGATGAAAATTAGGAATGAGTTCGTTCAATAATCCATTTTCACAATCTCAGATCAATCGCACAATAGGGGAGTTGGATGAGAGCCATGTGCGAGATGGAGGTCGACGTAAATACTCCATTTCAGAGGCATTAGCCCAATCGGTGAGTAGCCAAGGTGGGACGTTTGAATTTGGGGGCCGAAGTTACGTCGGAGGAAATACAGGTGTGTCACATCGTGCTAGTATGAATACGGTGTTTTCACCAGCAGTGCATTCTGGGATTCTGATCCACGAACAAACGGCCAATTTGGCCAGTATTGGGGTCACTGACGATGCAGAAGATTCTAAAATCAGTAATAAAAATTCGTTTGCTGGAAATCTGGTTAGTGAGGTGATGAGTTCAGAAAATGATGGAGATTACATGAGTTCATCTCCGCCAATTCCGATCTTGGGTTCAATGCCAGGGTCTGTAAGACAATATCTGGGAAGAATATATAATGAGCCAGAGACCGCTACAGATGTCGAGCCGTTGTTGATTAATACTTCGAAGAAACTATACACTGATGAATATACTTCGAGTGCGAATAACATCGAGCCCAGCGACTTGGAGATAGGCGAAATGAGTTATAAACCTTTAGGTGAATCGAAATTGACTCAGGAACCAAGTAAGCTTCATAAGTTACTCGTACAACCTCTTAATTACATTCCTGCGGTATTTCTTGGTACCCTTCTAAATATATTAGACGGTTTGTCTTATGGTATGATTATGTTCCCCATAAGTGAGTCCATTTTTTCTTCCTTGGCACCGGCAGGATTATCTATGTTCTATGTTTCTTGTATTGTCTCCCAGTTGATATTTTCTTTAGGTGGATCTGCATTTAGGGCTGGTATTGGATCAGAAATGATTGAAGTCACCCCATTTTTTCATGTTATGGCATTGTCTATATTAGAACAAATTGGCTCTCCTGAAGAAAATAGAGATGCAATTATATCTACAACTATTGTTACATATGCAATTCTGTCTGTTCTCACAGGATTGGTCTTCTTTTTATTAGGTAAATTAAAATTGGGTTCCCTAGTGGGGTTTTTTCCAAGACATATTTTAGTGGGTTGTATTGGAGGTGTTGGCTACTTCTTGGTTGTTACCGGTATTGAAGTCTCTTCTAGATTGGAAGGTGGTATTTATTACAACGCACCTACATTCTTCTACTTATTCAATAATTACATCACTTTATTGGAATGGGTTATTCCGTTAATTTTAGCTTTGATTTTAATCTTTATGCAGACTAAGTTTCATAACAGCTTATTGGTCCCATTATTCTTTATCGGGGTCTTCATCTTATTTCATTTCTTAGTTTTCGTTATTCCTGGATGGAGTTTAGACTCTGCAAGACAATATGGTTGGGTTTTTCCTGAGGTCGAAGCAGACGAGCCTTGGTATGGCTTTTACGATTTATATGATTTCAGTATAGTCGATTGGTGGTGTATAGCTAAGCAACTACCAACCATGTTAGCGTTAACTTTTTTCGGAATTTTGCATATTCCTATTAATGTACCTGCATTAGCTGCCACCCTAAAAATTGACCAGATTGATGTTGATAGAGAATTGGTTGCTCATGGATATTCAAATGTACTATCTGGATTATTAGGTTCAATTCAAAACTACTTGGTCTACACCAATTCCGTTTTATTTATAAGGGCAGGCGCTGATGCTAGATTAGCAGGTGTTTTGCTTGCAATTGCTACTGGAGCAGTTATGGTCGTTGGTCCTGTCTTAATTGGATATATTCCTGTTTGTGTTGTTGGTGCTTTAATCTACTTATTGGGTTATGAATTATTAAAGGAAGCATTATATGATACGTGGGGTAAGTTAAGAAGGCTTGAATATTCTACCATATTTATCATTGTCGTTGTTATGGGTGCCTGGGACTTTGTATATGGAGTCCTTGCAGGTATCTTATTAGCATGCTTATTATTTGTCATCGAAGCTGCTAGAAGGCCTGTTGTGAGAGGAATATACACTGGAGTAGTAGCTAGGTCTACTGTTCTCAGACATCCTAAGCAACAAGAATTTTTAAAAGATGTTGGAGATCAAATCTGTGTTCTCAAGTTGCAAGGTACTGTTTTTTTTGGATCCATTGGGGGAGTTGAGGATGTTATTCGTTTAAGACTTGAAGATGACAAGTTTAAAGAAAACCCAATAAAATTTCTCATTCTAGATATGAAAGGGGTTGATTCTGTTGACTTCTCTGCTGCTGAGGGATTTAGAAGGATGTTAAATTTATCAAATGAATTTGGGGTTCAATTAATTATTTCTTCTGTTACCGATGAGGATGATATTGTAAAGGCATTGAGAGATGCTGGCTTGTGGGATACTGAAAATGACCTTGATATTCAACTTTTCAGCACATTGAATTATGCATTAGAATGGTGTGAAAACTGCTTCTTGTCTACATACAAATTGATTAGGAGAAAGCAAAAAATCACCCCAATTAGCAAAGCCATTGGCACTAATTTTAATTCGATTGGATCTATGGGGACTCCTGATACAGACAAAATGTTATCAAATCACTCAATGGATATGAAATACGCTACTCCTCGTACCACACAGGTATATAAGGCTGCTGAGCGAACAGTAAACTATGAACAAGGCATTCAAAATCGCTTATCGGCCACCAATGATTCGTTAAGAAAGAAGCCATTACCATTAATTATGATCACATTTGCGGGATTATCCGACAAGAACGATAAATTTTGGTCAAAATTGACCCCCTATTTTATCAAAGAGCAAATCCCTGAAGATTACACGTTTTACGATACGTCTAAAGATCGTCCGGCATTTTTCATAGTGGAATCAGGATTAATTAGGTCCGTTTGCAAATTCGAAAGTGATGGCCGTGAATTGCGTTCTAGTATTCTACCAATGACTGCTTTTGGTGATTTATATGACAAAGGATCTAATTACAGAGATATGGTTTACACTACTGTCAATGACACTTTAACATGGAAACTATCAGAGAATAAACTTAACGAGCTATTGAAAACTCCAGACGGATACGCCATATACAATGAACTTTTAAAGATTCAAGCGAAATTAGTAAGAGAAAGGTTTGATACTATGACTGCAAACCTAGTCATCTCAGCATAACAGAAATTGTCCGAAAAGTATCACTTATTTATAATTATATTTAATTCTTTACCGTTAGGTTTATATACTTTTGCATCACTCATAATGCACTATTCATAATTTATACTTAATATAGAGCCATTATTGATATTCTTTTATCTTCCATATTGGATCGAACAGTATCCACTGGTTTTTGACGACCTGCATATAAGTGTCATACCAAATGACAGATTATTGATAAAAGGGTTACCAATGAGCCATTATTGCTTACCGTCATTTGATTCTTGTATTAGATTTTTAAGGATTCTACTTAACACATAGAGAAGTCGCCTCTTTATTATTTCTGCTACAATGCTTGCCTACAAGAATGTTGCTTTGTTGGCTTTAATCTTCACAATTGCTACAGTTGAATCGTTATCAATTGTAGGTGCTCGTTCCTACATTGATAAAGCAATGTCAGTGTTTGACATTAAAACTCCTATATCAAAAATAGGAAAGCCTGAAATTATCTTGACATTTACTGGCCCAGATGATAAGCCTGTTCCTGGAGATTCTCCTATCGTTCAATGTGAGGCATCTGAACCACAACTTTTAAATTTGCAAAGCGTAGTTATCGACCCAAATCCGCCACTTAGAGGAGAAAACTTAACCTTTGTTGCAAAGGGAGTCTTATCTCAAGATATTGAAGACGGCGCGTACGTTGAAGTAGATGTTAGATACGGTTTCATTAAATTGCTTCACCAAACGTTCGATTTATGCGAGGAAATCACCAAGATTGACATGGAATGTCCTATTTCCAAGGGCCAGCAAGTAATTGAAAAGAAAGTTGAAATTCCAGCTGAAGTTCCTCCTGGAAAGTACATTGTAAACGCAAGAGCCTACACTAAGGATGATATCTTTATCACTTGCTTATCGGCCATGGTTGAATTCCCACCACTTTGATCTAAGTTAACATATGTCAAAGTAAGGTCGCTAGATTTGTTTTCATGCATACATATATAGCTTGGTTTTTGTATTCGCTCTTACTACATTTCTGATATATTTAGCTTTGTTCGACTTGACGATGTTTTTATAGTTTACGTTATTTTATTAGCCGTCTCTTATTCTAAATGCATGCTTAATTCAATACGGTGTAGATATTGAACCTGCTGAGGGCACAGTATATTGCATTAACTGAGTATTAGTGGATAGTAAAAACTAAAATTCTTGTCTTGGCTCGTAAATTTCTTGACTTTTGCGAAATCAAATTTTCTTGTTCAAAATTAGGCCAAACATACTGATCATCAAGGCATAGAAAGTTCAAGTCAAAGAGATATCATGATTGAAGTTTCTGACTATTTCTCGATTGAGATATTCTTTATAATATTGAGAGAAACATTAGAAACTGCTATTATTATATCAGTTTTACTTTCATTTATAAATCAAAGATCACATTCCCATGACGGGCCGAAAATACATCCATCAAGTTCAAGGGATTTGGAGATTTCTAAAAGACATGAAAAGGAACAAAGAAAGCTCAAACTTCAAGTCTGGGCTGGTGCTGTGATTGGATTATTGATTTGCCTCGTAATAGGTTTAATATTTATAACATGCTTTTACATTATTGGTAAGGACTACTGGTCATACACTGAAAGATTATGGGAAGGAATATTTTCTTTATTGTCAAGTGTAATTATCACTGTAATGGGAATTGGCTTGTTAAGAATCAACAAGGTTATGAAAGTTAAATGGTGGGTAAAATTGGGGTCTGCTTATAACACCGAAGACAACCGCAAAAATCCAGACAATAACGCGATGAGTGATGACATAGATAGTGAATTATCTGGCAATCGAGTTAGTCAAGAGAGACCTAGAAAACACTCTTTCACTAAGAAATATTTTTTGGCCATATTACCATTGATTACTACTTTAAGAGAAGGTTTAGAAGCCGTGGTATTTGTAGGGGGGATAGGTATGTCACAACCACCAACATCAATTCCGCTTTCAATTTTAGGTGGTATTTTAGTGGGTTCAAGCATTGGTTACATGTTGTACAAAGGTGGTAACAAGATGTCATTACAATATTTTTTAATCTTCCTGACATGTTTCTTGTATATTGTTAGTGCTGGTTTAATGAGCAAAGGTGTTTGGTTCATAGAATTGGAAAGATACGTTAGATTATGTGGTGGTTTGGATGTTAGTGAAACTGGTAGTGGTCCAGGCTCTTACGATATTGCAAATAGTGTGTGGCACGTCAACTGTTGCAATGGATTAACCGATGGTTGGTGGATGGTCTTGAATGCAATAATTGGATGGACTAATTCTGCAACATATGGAAGTGTTATCTCATACTGTGTATATTGGTTATTTGTTGCATTATGGTTAGAAATAAAATTATACGAAGAGAAACAAGGAGTATTACCATTAGTTCCAATTAAATGGCAATTGAGAAGAATTAGGAAGAAAGTTAAGTTATACGAAAGCAGACTCAAACATCATCGTGAATATAATCAGCATAATGAAACAAACACTAACGAGTACCATGAGCTTGAAAGTAATCCATCTATGGAAATCAATCCTAGAGAAGCTGAAGGACAATTATTATTGTCCAATGACTAGATCGAAATGTCTATCAAAAGTAATTTATACATATATGCATTTACATAGTTTAATTTTTTTTCAATAGTTAATAGATCAGTCATCGCTTAAGACCGTTAATCACTTGGTATTTTGAAGTTCGAGACACGGCTAAAACTTCATCTCACGCAATAACATTGAGATCTAAAACGCGATTTTTCGTATCTACAAAACAACAATTTTTTTAGTGACTTATGCAAAAATACTATTAATTATTGTTCAATAGTGAACTATAAAGTGTTCCAAATGGATTCAGATCAACCCCATAGTGACACATTATGGGAAACAAATAGACTACTATCAGATTTAGAACGAAAATTGTCAATAGTATCTAATACATCTTCGTCCTCAAACCAAACCCAACAGTCGCATACCTCATCAGTAATAGTTGATAGAAATTTTTCAGGAATAGGAAAGCAAAACATACAATCCAGTGTACTTCAGTATATAAAGGCAAATGAGGAAGAATTTAATCCCAATGAGTTATTCGAAGAAAGACAACAAAAATTTTTAACAAAGCTTGGCAGGACCTATAATGATGATAAATATACATCGACAAATAGTCAGGGAGACTACGTTAATAAGTTTGATTCCAAAGAGGGCCGTGTTTATGAAAATAATGTAAATATACCTGACGGAAAAAATGAACGTAATATTCAGAACTCTGAAGAAAACGAAGATCAGTCGCAACATGAGTCGAACCTTAATGTTACGCCAGAAATGAACTATGATGATGAAGACGATACATGCGTTGATGAAGGTGATGGTAATGAAAAGATGTTTTTTGACGATGATGATGACTTATTGTTATCACCTGAACCTCCAAGATCTCCTCCAAGAGAAATTGATCCTGATAAAGTATACGGGTTATATGATTTTTCAGGACCCGACCCTCTGCATTGCACATTGTCGAGAGATGAACCTGTTTATTTGTTAAACGATGAGGACAACTATTGGTGTTTGATCAAAAAACTCTCGAAAGAAGAAAGAATGGCAGTTATCTCTCAGAGACTGAACGGTAGCGAAGAAGTTACTAGAGATCCCTTCGGGGACGAAGAATATGGAAAAATCGGATTTGTTCCTGCTGAATGTCTTGAAACATACGGAGAAAGGCTTGCTAGACTCAATTGCTTTAAAAATGAAGAACTAGAAAAGCTATCTCGGGAGAATCTCGATAATGATGACTCAATTCAAATTTTAGAGAATGATCCTACGGCTTTAGAGAATAATTCAGCACAATCAAATTTGTCTAATGAGAGCATACCTACTTCTGATTTGGTAAGAAGAAATACCAAGACAAATAAATCTGTCACCTTCGAGGACTTAGGAATATTAGATTTCTATGATCAAGAAGAAAATACCGTTAAAAAGGAAGAATTTGGTCAGCATCTATTGACAATTTCTCACGAAGAATTACAATCATTATCTTTGCCCCACAATGATGAAGATAAGACTTCAGAGGTCTTGAGCGATGTTTATCCGAACGAAATGCCTTTAATTATTATTAAGAATAATGACAAGAGAGGCTTAAAAAATAATAAGCCATCGAGAATTGAACAGCAGCCTAAAATGGAAACCCAACTAACACAAGTTATTACCGATTCGCCAGAAATAATTGAAATACTGGATGCTGATGATGATGCTGAAGTGAGCCATACCATTCTCATTGACAGAGAAGCTTCTGAAAATAAAACTGGCATCAATACAAACAATAACAATAATGAACATAATGGTGACGATATTCGTGAAACAGAAAACCCTAGCAATGCATATGAGAACAATGCTGATGTGGAAGAGGTCGAAGAAATAAAATTTAACAACCCATATAAGGAATTTATGAAACCTCCCATTTTTAATGAAAATCAACAGGATAATTCGTCGATTGGATCTTTTTCTCCAGATACTCCACCACAAAGAAAAAAATTCTCGTCTTCTAATATTGAATTAGATGAACAGGCCTTTGATGATGAAGCCGATACGTCTTCGATTAGGAGATCTAATGTTTTGGATAGGCTTAATAAAATAACCTCTGATATCCAAGAGCAGTTAAATTTGAACGGTTTTGATTATGAGTCTTATAGTAATGATAATGATTTCTTACAGAATCTTGAAAGCTCGAGTATCTCTTCAGATGTAAAAGATTTGAATAAGGATGTGGAAGATGAAGATGAAGATGAAGATGAAGATGAAGATGAAGATGAAGATGAATATGATTATGATGATTACGATGATGATTATTATTATCGTAACGAAAGCGAACAAGATGATCAGAGAGATTCTGATGGAATTGGTATAATTACGCCGTTAACAAGCTCTAACTCTTTGACTAATGGTATATTACCTACTAAAACAGACATTACTGATAAAAGAAAATCAAAACCTGTTCATGAAATGTTTATGCCAGTTCTCGGGAAATTTGATCTGCTTGCTGAAAAATTGGCCAGATTAGATGAGTTGGTATAAATCATAATGGAATTCACTACACTAGCATTGACAAGTGTCTATTTTTACACCTGTTCCCTATTACATTATAAATCATCATAGATTTATATTAATATTAATATACTATTCTAATTTATATATACTGGTTATGTAGCGCGCGAATTCTCATCAATTAGCCGCATAGATTTTTATTCAATTTTTTAAAGAAAATTTATAGGAATAGCACTCGATTCATAGGTTTCATTCAGAGTTAATTGATATATAAAGAGCTGAATAAGGCTTTATCGGATCTAGAATAACTTCTCGAATTAATTTGGAACAAACTAAGTAGCGGAGGAAGTGTCAAGATGTCGTGGACAGCAGATCCAGAGGCTTTAGAGCAATTAAAACATATTTTTAAAGGTACATTATCGTCAAATAATCAGGAAAGAAGTTTAGCAAATGATGCATTAATACAAGCTAGACAACAACCTGAAATAGAAAACTATTTGTTTGACATCTTAGTCATGGATAATACTGCAAGATCCGACGTGAGAGCAGCAGCAGGTATTAATTTAAAGAACAGCATTTTAAAGAATGCTAACGCAAATCACGTTAAGAACAGACAATATCTCTTAGAAAATATATTAAAAGGATTAATGGTACATGATAACATGGTTAGAAATATTACAGGTAATGTTATCACGTCTTTATTTTCTATTTTTGGAATCGAAGGTTGGCCTCAAGCATTACCGCAACTCATTGAATTAGCAAATCTTAATTCTCCTGATGGAACATGTATTGCTCAAGAAGCAGCCATAGGTGCCTTGAGTAAGATTTGTGAAGATAGTGCATTATCGTTAGATCGTGAATTCAATGGGGAAAGACCTTTGAACTTCATGATTTCTAACTTTTTAAAGTTGTCCAGTAATCCACATAGCGGTAAAATCAGAGCTTTGTCGATACATTGTATAAACCAGTTCATTCCATTAAAAACTCAATCGTTTTTAATTCACTTGGATGAATTTTTACAAAAATTGTTTGATTTGGCGACAGACTCTAATAATGAAGTAAGAAGGAATATATGTACTTCATTTTCAATGATCTTGGAAACAAGACCTGACAAGATTATGCCCCACCTAGATGGTGTTATTAATTATTGTTTGCACTTGATGCAAGATTCTGACGAAGAAGTAGCCCTTGAGGCCTGTGAATTTTTATTAGCATTGTCAACATCCCCAGAAACTGAATCGGATAAAAATCTTTTCAATCCAAAATTGAAAATAATATTGCCTACCTTATTGGAGAAGATGGTATATTCACAAGAGGAAATTTTTTATATGGAAATGATTGACGAAAAAGACAATGCTGATATTGCTGATAAGGATGAAGATATCAAACCACAAACGGCAAAGTCAAAAGATTCCCATACTGCAGCAACTAATCATGAACATAAGAAGGATACTAAACAAACTGACTTTGATGATGATACTGATTCTGAATTTGAGGATGAAGATGATGAAGATCTGGAAATTGATCAATGGAGTCTAAGAAAATGTTCTGCAGCTACCCTTGATATTTTATCTCTCAATTTTCCAGAAGAGGTATTACATGTTTCGCTACCAATATTACAAGAGCATATTGTTTCTCCTGAATGGCCTGTTCGTGAAGCTGCTATTCTTGCGTTTGGTGCTATAAGCAAAAGTTGTATTGAACTATCTAGGGATAAATTGCCAACATTGGTTCCATTTTTAGTCGACAGATTGCAAGATCAAGAACCAAGGGTAAGGCAGATAACATGTTGGACGTTGTCAAGATATTCTACCTGGGTAGCTGAAGAAGCGCACGAAGGAGGTCAATATGCAAATTATTTTCAGCCAACTTTTCAATCTATTGTTACCTGTGCTTTAGACAACAAGAAAGTAGTCCAAGAAGCTGCATGCTCTGCATTGTCTTCGTTCATTGAAGAATCCGATGTATCATTAATTGAATTTTATTTGGATCCGTTGTTAGACCATTTCGCAAAATGTTTCCAGACATATCAGCGCAAGAATTTGATTATTTTGTACGATTGTGTCCAGACATTTGTTGAAAAAATGGGTTATGAAAAGTTATCGTCTAAACCAGACTATATAAATACATTATTGCCTCCATTATTACATAAATGGCAAATTTTGGATGATAATGATACTGCGTTATGGCCATTATTAGAATGTATGGCGTCCATTGCAGCTACATTAGGTGAGTTATTTGCTCCATATGCTATACCAGTGTATGAGAGAGCAATTAAAATATTGTCAAACTGTATTGAATTAGACCAACAGTGTCAGACTGATGCCTTAATCGATGCACCTGAAAAGGATTTTATGGTGACATCATTAGACTTAATAGACGGTTTAATTCAAGGGTTTGGCCAACACTCTATCGAGCTAATTCAACAACATGGAACCAATTTGATGGATTTAGTTATGATTTGTTTTGAGGATCATACTGATGATGTGAGACAATCAGCATATGCATTATTAGGTGACTTGGCGATCTTTACAATTGATGCTACTGTTAAACCTTATTTGCAACCAATATTCATAAGCATTGGAAATGAAATTAATAATAGAACTTATAATTCTTTCCCAGTCTACAATAATGCTATATGGGCATTGGGTGAAATAGCTATGAGATTGTCTTATGACGAAATCAAACCATATTTAAGTAACTTGGTTGACTTGGTTATCCCTGTGTTGAACAGTTCTGATACACAGCAAACAGTTTTGGAAAATGCTGCTATTTGTCTTGGTAGAATGGGTCTTAATGGAGGATCCGAAGTGATCTCACCAAGACTTTCGGAGTTCATACTTCAATGGTGCTCACAGATGTTATATTTAGTAGATAACAACGAAAAAGAAACTGGCTTTCAAGGTATGCTTAATATAGTTAATGGAAACCCGGATCAAGGATTTGGTGGCTTGTCAAACCAACAAGGTAAAAAGAATTTAGCCATATTTTTTGTATGCATTGGGAATTATTTGGAACCTCCAGAGTCTTTGAAGAATATGTTTGGTCAGTTATTAGTTAGTTATAAGAATATGATTGGAAGTGAAATTTGGGAAACGCAAATAATGTGTCATATTGATCAAGAAACAAGACAATACCTTGGAAGGGTCTACGGAATTTAAATCCAAAAGTTTAGAAAAAGTTTACCACAAATGCATGAATGTTATCTAAAATATATATTTATTGTTTCCTATTTAGATTTTTATTTCTGTCTATAAGACTTAATTCGTAATTCATTAAATTATGTAAAGCTATAGGCTAACTTGTACATTTTCATCTTCACCATATAACACTTCGTTTACCAAAGTAACTGGTAAATCCCACACTCCACTTGGAGCCTTCCAAAGATACTCAATAGCTTTATTAGCTTTCGCTACCTCATCAGTTTCAGAAGAACCAGCTAAAACCGAATATTCATCAACAAAATTCCGTACATCGTCTAAAGGTAATGTCAAAACTTCTGTATTGTATAAAGCCAACGCAACGTATACATAAACCATCAACATTAACGTATACGATGGAATTGCCAATGCCCAATATTTATCAGGATAATAATATATAGACATACTCCTCAATACCAGATCGGGAATAAGAGTCCAACATACCCATATAGTAAGAAAGGTGGCACTAATGACATAAATGAAAAATCCTTTATATTCAGCATACAGGGTTATATTTGTCGATACAATAACATCTGAGTGTCTGGCAAGAGTGTCCTCCAGGTTATTATTTGTTGTTTTAGTCGGAGACAACGACGGAAATATACTTAAGTTTAAAGATGACATGCTCTATCCAATACTGAATCAATGGATTTCCATTTATCATTTGTTAAACATAGTGTATTTCTAATGCGCAAATTTCGTTTTGCGAAATAATTTGCATCAACTGTAAGAACATAAACTTCTAGTTAACAATAATACAATTAGGCCTCTATAGATTAATCTCCAAGCAATCAGCCCTTGTAACTTAATAATTTGATATCTGGTAAAGAATGAAGTGCTTCTCCCAACACCTTACATTGTTCTAGTATAAACCCTTTTCGAATTCTTTGAAATTCAAAAATAGTACCTTAGTTTAGTAGCTACACCTTGTCCTGGAAAATTGCCGATAATCGAAACCAATTTATGGTTAAAAGACTTAAGTTTAAATGACTTAAGAATTATGACATTAGAAATTGTTTGATATATATTTAATCAAAACAGGTTTGTGAATCTTTCGTGATATTGCAAATATTTTGCAATATCCCAGTTATGTATCAATTTCTTTGAAACTAATTGAAAATAGTAAATGTATAACTTAGTACACGATTTCCAACTACCTGGCAGTTTCAGATTATATAGTTTATATACTTTTCATATACAACTGCTCAACATGACTAGTATTTGCAGCTAATTGGAATAAGTTACACAAAATGAGTCTATGTCGAAAATACCGATGTTTGACGGGTAACTACAACAAAATTCGGGTAACACTTGCTGATCTTACAACGCGGTTAACTCTGACTCATTACCTGTTTCGGCCATCAATTTTTTCAAAAAAGATTATAGGTCTAATCTAATATACTTTTTTTTGGAAAGAATTTAGTTAATAACTCTATTTATCAGTAAGAGTGTAATTAATCATATAGCATTCCACATAATGATTACTATCAGATCATTATTAAAACGGAATGTGAAGTCTAGTACTTTTACTAGCTTCAATCGTTCTAAATTGTTATCATATCAGAACACTAAAAAATTTTCAACTTTTAATATTCCATTAAAGAATCAACAACCTGTATACGCTGGGGCTGAATTGTTGAAACAGTTCACAGACGACAATGCACAAAAATTAGTCGATGTGTCGAAGGTTTTAGTTATTGGTTCTGGTGGTTTATCTATTGGACAGGCTGGTGAATTCGATTATTCTGGATCACAGGCCATCAAAGCGTTGAAGGAAGCAAACAAGCAGTCAATTTTGATTAATCCTAATATAGCTACTAATCAAACTTCTCACTCTTTGGCTGATGAAATATACTACTTACCTGTTACTGCGGAATACATTACTTATATTATAGAAAGGGAAAAACCAGACGGTATTCTCTTGACCTTTGGTGGTCAAACTGCTTTAAACGTTGGTGTTAAATTGGAAAAAATGGGTGTCTTTGAAAGATATGGAGTCAAGGTTTTGGGTACTCCTATCAAGACTTTGGAAACTTCTGAGGATCGTGATTTATTCTCTCAAGCATTGAAAGAGATCGACATTCCAATAGCGGAATCTATTGCTGTTGAAACTGTCGATGATGCTTTAGCTGCTGCTCAGGATGTTGGTTATCCAATTATTGTTAGATCTGCTTATTCTTTGGGTGGTCTTGGTTCTGGTTTCGCTGCAAATGAACAAGAATTAAGAAACTTGGCTTCACAATCTTTATCATTAGCTCCACAAATTTTAGTTGAAAAGTCATTGAAAGGTTGGAAGGAAGTTGAGTACGAAGTGGTTCGTGATCGTGTTGGTAACTGTATTACTGTCTGTAATATGGAAAACTTTGATCCATTAGGGATCCACACTGGTGATTCTATTGTTGTTGCTCCATCCCAGACTTTATCAGACGAAGAGTACCATATGTTGAGAAGTGCTGCTATCAAGATTATTAGGCATTTGGGCGTCGTTGGTGAATGTAATGTCCAATATGCGTTACAACCAGACGGTTTAGATTACAGAGTTATCGAAGTTAACGCTCGTTTATCACGTTCTTCTGCATTAGCATCTAAAGCTACTGGATACCCATTAGCTTATACTGCAGCTAAAATTGCGTTAGGTCATACATTACCAGAATTGCCAAACCCAGTCACTAAGACTACCTCGGCTAACTTCGAACCTTCATTGGACTACATGGTAACAAAGATTCCTAGATGGGATTTAGCTAAATTTCAACATGTCAAGAGAGATATTGGTTCTGCTATGAAATCTGTCGGTGAAGTTATGGCAATTGGTCGTAACTTTGAAGAATCATTTCAAAAAGCTATTAGACAAGTTGATCCATCTTACGTTGGTTTCCAAGGTGATAAATTCGATGATTTAGATGATGCATTGGCTAACCCTACTGATAGAAGATGGTTAGCTGTCGGTCAAGCTTTACTTCACGAAAACTATTCAGTTGATCAAGTTCATGAATTATCCAAGATTGATAAATGGTTCTTATACAAATTAATGAACATTGTAAATATGTATAGAGAATTAGAAAGTGCTGGAAGTTTGTCCAATATCAATATTGACTTGATGACTCGTGCTAAAAAATTAGGTTTCTCGGATAAGCAAATTGGTTTATGTGTTTCAGCGAAAGAATTAGAAGTTAGGGATGTTAGAAAACAATTTGGCATCACTCCATTCGTTAAGAAAATTGATACCTTAGCAGCAGAGTTCCCGGCTAATACCAACTATTTGTATACAACTTATAATGCCACTTCGTCTGATTTGGAATTTAATGACAAAGGTACTATGGTTTTGGGTTCTGGTGTTTACCGTATTGGTTCTTCAGTTGAATTTGACTGGTGTGCTGTTTCCACCGCCCGTGCCTTGAGAGAATCAGGACACAAGACTATTATGATTAATTACAACCCAGAAACTGTTTCTACCGATTTTGATGAAGTCGACAGATTGTACTTCGAAGAATTGTCATTAGAAAGAGTCCTTGATATTTATGAATTAGAAAATGCCCAAGGTGTTGTCGTAAGTGTCGGTGGACAATTGCCTCAAAACATTGCATTGACTTTACAAAATTCAGGTTGCAATGTATTAGGTACTAACCCAGAAGATATTGACAAGGCTGAAGATCGTCACAAATTCTCGCAAATTTTAGATTCAATTGGAGTTGATCAACCTAAATGGAAGGAATTAACATCTATTGAAGAAGCTGAGAGCTTTGCTAAAGATGTTGGATTTCCTGTTTTAGTTCGTCCATCCTATGTTTTAAGTGGAGCTGCGATGTCTGTTATTAACAACGATTCTGAATTGGCTGAAAAATTGGGCAACGCCTCGAAGGTTTCCCAAGACTACCCAGTTGTTATTTCTAAATTCATACAAGGAGCACAAGAGATCGATATTGATGGTGTTGCTAGCGAAGGTGAAGTTTTAGTACATGCAGTTTCTGAACATGTGGAAAATGCTGGGGTTCATTCAGGTGATGCTACATTGGTCTTACCACCACAAAACTTATCTCCAATTATCATGAATAGATTGAAAGAAATTGCTGATAAAGTTGCCAAAGCGTGGAAAATCACTGGTCCATTCAATATGCAAATCATCAAAAATGACCAAGATGGCTCATTAAATGATGATGTGTGTGAATTGAAAGTCATTGAGTGTAATATTCGTGCTTCGCGTTCGTTCCCATTCGTTTCCAAGGTATTAGGTGTCAACTTCATCGAGGTCGCTACCAAGGCATTAATTAAAGAAAATGTTCCTCAACCAACTAATTTGATGGAAAAGGAATACAACCATGTTGCTACTAAAGTACCTCAATTTTCTTTCACCAGATTGGCAGGTGCTGACCCATTCCTTGGGGTCGAAATGTCTTCTACTGGTGAAATTGCATGCTTTGGTGACGATTTAATTGAAGCTTACTGGACTTCAATCCAATCTACCATGAACTTCACTGTTCCTCAACCAGGTTCAGGAGTCTTGTTTGGTGGAGATTTGACTAACGATAAGTTAGGTCATGTTGCAGCTACAATTTCTGGTCTCGGCTACAAATTTTTTACTGCATCTGATGCAGTTGCAAAATACTTACAGGCCTATGTTAGCGAAGACATTGAAGTCATCGAATTTCCTAAAACAGATAAGAGAGCGTTGAGAGAAATTTTCCAAAAGCACAAGGTTTCTGCGGTATTCAACTTGGCAAAGGCTAGAGCAGAAGACTTATTGGACGAGGACTATGTCATGAGAAGAAATGCCATTGACTTTGGTATTGCATTATTCAATGAGCCAAATACATCCGCATTATTTGCTCAATGTTTGAAGGTTAAAATCGAGGACAAGTCTCTGTTCGATGAGATTCCTTCTAAAGTTGTCGTTCCACACGAAGTCAGAAGATGGAGTGAATTCATCGGCGGAAAGCCAGTGTAAACAAAAAGCCGTCTTCTTTTTATTAGACTTTTCTGACGTATGTATTAGTTATGCTACGTGAGTTTCGTAATAGTATTTAATTTTCAAATTCATCCTCATGTAGTAATTAAACGATTTTCTTAGCAAATAATAAGCCTCAAGTATAGTTCTCTTCGCATATTCGGAATAAGCAATATGCAAGATGTCATTGCTCAAATGAGGCAAAATTTAGTTAGTTAGAAGTTCAATTACGGGCAGTTATTGTTCTTGCATGAATCTGATTTTGTTGGCAAAAAAAATTTTTACTTGATGCATTAGTACCACTAAGAATAAACTATATGGGGTAGGATGAGCGAAAAAAGGTATATAGCAATTAAAAATTAAACTTTGTCCAATTATCAGATAGCATCTCCCGCCTTTCGACAAATGATTAAACCTGCACATTTTAATTCTAAACATTTCAGTGACTTCCTGAATATAGACAAGAAGGAAATAATAGTGCCAAGCATGCATGACTTATACAATACATAGGATATGAAATTTTTTTAAGAATTTGGTCTTGGGAGTTATCTCGATAATCTGCGAAGTAAACATTTCTTTTTTGGCTCGTAAATATATTGCTTAGTATTAAAGGGCGTGAGTTCGTGGAATACTTTTCAAATTCTTTTTATCTATCCCATCAACAAATTGAAAAAATGAGTTACAGCGAAACTAGTTCTTTCAGAGACACCGCAGCTGCTACTGCAACTGAAGATTTTGATAAGAGCAGTAAACTCAAGGAGCATAGCGGCAGTGAAGATGTTCCGCAAAATTACAATGAAGAATCTATTCCAATGGTTGTGAAGTACACTTCTAAATCTTATGGTATTAGAAAAACAGAAATTTTGGTTGAGCAATACACTCATCCTGCTTTTAGAATTCTTTTTCTTTTTTCTGTATTTATTTGTGCTTATGCTTATTCCTTAGATGGTACTGTCAGATATACATATCAGGCTATTGCTACGAACTCGTACAGTCAACATTCTTTATTAGCTGCCATTAATGTTATTAGAGGTGTTATTGCCGCTGCCGCACAACCAACATATGCTAGATTATCAGATATTTTCGGTAGACTTGAATTGTTTATTTTTGCTGTTATTCTTTATTCTATGGGTACTGTCATTGAATCCCAAGCTTACGATATCTACAGATTTGCTGGTGGTTCTGTTTTGTACCAAGCTGGCTATTCTGGTGTCATGTTGATTTTGCAAGTTGTCTTAGCTGATTTCTCTAACTTAAATTGGAGATTGATATGCTCACTTGTTCCTGCTATGCCATTCATTATTAACACATGGATTTCAGGTGATGTAACTGATGCAGGTTTAAAAGCTTATTCATGGAACTTTTGTATCGGTATGTGGGCATTCATTTTCCCATTGGCCTGCATTCCATTTATCGGTTGTTTAGTTTTGATGCAAATTAAGGCTCGTAAGACTCCTGAATGGCGCCAAATTAGAATCGAAGAGAAAGAAACTAACAAATGGAGATCATGGAAACATAATATGTTCGTTGATTTATTCTTCAAGATTGATGTTATTGGTATTCTCTTCATTATATGTATCTTCGGTTTCCTTTTGGTCCCTATGACTATTGCTGGTGGCGAGACTGACACAGGTGCAGTTAGAAAAGCTTGGAAAGAAGCAAAAATTATTGTTCCATTAGTTATTGGATTTGTGTTAATATTTCCTTTCATATTCTGGGAATCTAAACTTTCGAAATATCCCGTTGTTCCATTTCAGCTTATGAAAGACCGTGGTGTTTGGTCAGCATTATTTATTGCTATTATGATTAACTTTATATGGTACATGCCAAATGACTATATGTACACTGTTCTTACAGTAGGTATGAGAGCAAGTATCAAGGCTGCTACTAGAATTACTTCATTATATTCGTTTGTATCAACCATTGTTGGTGTTCTCTTCGGTCTTTTAATTGTTCCATGGGCCAGAAGATTGAAACCATTTATCATTTTCGGATCAGTATGTTGGATTGGTTCAATGGCTATTCTTTTCGCTTATAGAGGTGCAAATGACGGTGTTGAATCTGAAAAATACCTTAATGGTGTCATTGGTGGTTTATGTTTTATGGGATTTGGAGCTGGATTTTTCACTTATCCAACACAAGTGTCTATTCAGACATGTACCAATCATGAACACATGGCTATTGTTATTTCCTTGTACTTGGCATTCTATAACATCGGATCTGCTTTTGGAAGTTGTGTTAGCGGAGCTGTATGGACTAACACTATGTATCAATATCTTTTGCATAAATTTGAAGAAGCTGGACTTGATAGCAGTTTGGCAGCACAAGCTTACTCAACGCCATTTGATTTTATTGTCACCTATACATGGGGCACCCCAGAAAGAATTGCAGTTGTTTTGGCTTATGCTCAGACCCAAAGACTTTTATGTATAATTGGTTTATGTTTAACTTTTGTCTTGCTTATGGCTACATTTTTGTTGAGAGACCACAAATTGGAAAGTGTTCAATCATTAGAGTTAAATCATGAAGAAGGAATTAAGGCAGAAGACGGCGAAGTAGTCGTTAACGATTATGACAATGATATTATTTTCTCTAAATTTAAATCCTTGTTCAAGCGCAATGCCGTCTAATTTATTTCATGAATTCTTTAAAACTGTCATTCATTTAATTTTTCATTTATAATTCACCTTTTTAATTTACTAATATTAATACTATTTAATTTATACTTATTGTAACTCATAATCTTATGAAAAGTAAGATAACTAACGATAAAGAAGTTACAACCGAAGATGACAACAACCAAGCCAAAATTCAATCCTCACCAAGCTTAAGTCTTGATGCAAACGTAAATAAATGGGCGACAATTAATAGTCATTTTATCTAGTTTTGTAGTTAAGAATGTTCTATTTAACTTATTAATCTTATATTATTATACCGTAAAATTCATAATGAGGGTTCGCCTATAAAATTCACTCATAACTGTATAAATAATCATCCATATATTAACACAATAGAGAGCAAAAGTTGAATTAAAAACCTTATAACAAATCATCGTCTTCTTTTTCCACAACAGAATTCTTTACCTTTAACAATAACTGAGTCTTCAATTTGTCTAATTTACTAAATTGGTCAAATTCAAACACTTTATCCGAGAAGGCTTGTACGTCACCTTGTTCAATTGACTCAAAAATATCCTGAATAAGTCTATATTCTCTTGTAGCTTCCCAAGATGGTTCTTCAGAAAGGTAGCTAGCAGACTTCTTCTGGGCTTCAATAACATCATCCAAGCATAACACACACAATATGCTCTTCAAAAAGTAATCTTTTAAGTTCCACTTAGTAAGATTATTTCCCAACAGGTTCTTAATAATTATATCATATAATTCTGTTGCCTTTTGGTATTTACCAGACAATGCACTCAAGTCTGCACATTTCAAGTATGCTTTGTTTGACAAGGCCTCCGCATGGTCTGTGGTGAAGTAGTCTCCAGCTTGCTCATAACTTTTGATGGCATTGTCTGTGTCACTATTCGATTCATATAATTCCGCCAAGTCCATGGTGAAATTTGCTGCTCTTCTGAATTGCCCATTCTGAGTCAAAAAAATATGAATGGCTTTTGATAACGCATCAATAGCATCCGTGGGAGACACTCCTTTATAACACTTATAAGCTTCAATTAAATGGTTAGCAACATCATTATGATTAGATAACTCTTTTTGAATATCAGCTGCCTTAACAAATTGATTTCCAGCTTGATTAAAGTCTTTATTTAATCTATATTGATTCGCCGCTTGAATGTAAAGATCAGTTGCCTCCTCTAATCTGAATGAATTAGAAGATCCAGACAAAAACAGCATAAATCCTGTTTTTGGCTTAGCCAACTTCTCTGCTTCTGATATCAATAAACGTGGGTCTGACATGATTATACTATTTCCTGGGTTTTTTAACTAGTATATTGTATAGCTATTCCCTAGTAAAGCGTACGAATTTAATATAAGAGTTTTGTGTAACATCATTAATCATGTGATTGTCTTAGTTTAAAATCAAAAATTCTTGTTTACATTAGTCCCAGAGTTATAACAAGAAGAATGATATAAAAAACATGTCTTCGGAGATAGATAAGATACGCTATGAAAGATTAAAGTTAGTTTGCAAGAAAGCATTAGAACAATCGATAAAAAAATCTCTTTCTATGGACCAAATTAGAACATGCTATCCAACCATCGCTAGTACTGATGATGGACAGAAATCACTAGAAATTGCAAGATCACAGATTATTAAGTTTTGGCACAATAATTCGACTAAAGAATTCGATTTAATATTTAAGGAACGTAATATAGAAACCAAATTGAACGAGCTCGATGAAATAATACAAAAAGCAGAAGAAAGAAAACTCCAGGGTAAAGAAGCACCAGTTCAAGTTGACAGACTCTCACCTTCCGAGTTGATAGAAGCATCGCTAGCGGGGACTAAAAAGGAATCTATAGAGAGTTTAACGATGATATATAATCAGTTGTGTCTTGATAATATGGAATTATACGGTCAGTTGAATTCTTTGTGCGAGGAGAGTGAAACAATTAAAACTGATTTGAAGAGCCAAGTTGATTCTTTAAATGAAGACCTCAAAAGCCTTAAAAATGATGATTTAAAGGTTAGCATAGATGATCTTATAGCTACCATAACAGAATGATGGGTTCTCATTCGTAGGATACCACGATATCGAGGAGTGTAATTATATTAATGTAATTTAGTGTATAATAGAAATTAATATCTTCTTATTGATATTTTTATTCCTTTACATATATTGGTTTTATTGTATGTACAAGTATGTAAGACTTCTAGTGTTTTGATTCTGAAAGACGTTGAATTTCTTCATAATTTCTTTTAGCCAATTGATTGTATCCAATAACTCTCTTTTGCAACTCAACAACTTGGGCTTCCTTTTTCTTTTGTTTATCAGATAACTTGATCAATTGCTTATCTCCCCAGACCTTGTAGTCTTGCAAGTATTGTCTACCCATGTTGAATTCTCTGGTGATAACATCATCAGTTAAACCCAACTTGGCAATAGTGTAATAGTATTGTTCAGCATTATCTCTTTTCAAATATTTCAATATCTTTTGTCTTTGTTGCACCATTTGACGGACGTGTTGAATATGTTCTTTGTCCTTGAAGAATTGTTTAACATGATCCATTCCTAAGTGAATTCTGACGGTCAACACAGCAGCCTGAACCTCTGGTGAGCCTGTGTCACCTTCTTCTCTTTGAAATTCTTCACGGGCGTATTGGATAGCTGCCTTCTTTCTGTCTTGCGAGTTGGTATTTCTAATATTGAGGATAGTCAACAAAGCTCTCTTCTTTCTTTCTTCAGATGCACTTATAGAATCATGTAAGATGTTACTACCACTGTTTCTGTCTATATTGGCTTTTTCAGCTCCATACAACAACTTCTCAAATTCATCTCTTTTGTATCCGTATGCCAAGTTTGTTGGTTCTTGTAATTCAGCTCTTACTCTCTTTATAAATGCATTGTTTTCATCCCCTAAAACTGGATCAACTTGAAACTTGACATTTTCTAAAGAATGCTTTTTGACATTGTTAACATCTCTAACGATTTGTCTCTTAAGTCTCGCTTCTTTTCTTCTAAGAGATTTCACTTTGGATCTAGTGGCTTGATCTGGTATAAATTGTTTAGCTGCGAGTATAGGTTGAATCATTTGAGGAACTGCATTTAATATTGGTTTCCCCGTAGAGAACAAACGGCAGCCTATTTGAAACATATTACTATCGTTGTTTTACGATGATATAATTATCTCCATAAGCGTTTAATCCAGTTTGAAAAATTCGAGTCGAAATTTTTTATGTATTTGGATCAGTACACGACCGGTATTAATTGCATCTATAATAAATCTTAGACTTATGTTTGTATGGGTCCATAATTAAAATATACAACCGATACATATGGATATATATTCGGGAATCGAGTCTAATGACTCATTAATAACTGTTCTGAAAAAATGGTATCCAAAACCGCCAAAGAAATTTAGTTCTAAGTTAGTTAATGAGGTGCATCAGATCGTTATTAATGCAAACTCTAGAGATTTATACGAAATTTTGCTTAATACTTCATATTTTAATAACGTTTTATGGCCATTCTTTCACCAGGACATAACATCAAATCATATTGAGCTTTTAGTATGCACCATATTGTACGATATTGAGAAAGGGTATAGTAAATTGATGGACATGGTTCTAACAAATGAAGAAACATTTCAAATATTGTTCGAAAGATTATTAAATATTACCATTGCCCCTTGTCAGTTACTGAATTTAAGACTCCATAGAAATATATTTCTATTTTTTAACCAATTGATGACATTTAAGTTGTCCCATCCTGTCGTCAAAAAGAGTTTAAACGGGTTATTTAGCATTACAATCTGGTCTAACTTGCATGATTATCAAAACTTGCTTGAAAAGAATAACTTAGAGAAAGAATTCAACCGAAAGCAAGCGATTATTGAAGATTGTGAAACTAAGTCTACAAAGTCTTACTTAATATTGAAGCAACGATGGATTTACACAGTCTTAACAAACTACATGACATCAATTACAACAGGGGAATTGATTGAGAATCCAGAATTTATTAATTATCTGGAGAGTTTAATTCAAACCATCATTTCTTGTGTAAGTCAGCTACCAATACGAAATTACTTCAATTCCTTATTGAAAGGTATGCAGTTTCTTTCATGCTTTTATTCAGTTGATGATAATAATAGAAGACTATTAGAATTCGTTAAAAATTTGAAACATTTCATATATTATCCCATTAATGATTTCACTGGTGAAGAGTGCCTTGAAGGTACAAGGTATGAAGAGAACTTTTACAAATTGCAAAAGATTATATTTGAGAGATTCAGCGATATAAAACAAGAAAAAATAAAAGAGTTTATTTTGGTACCATCGGTATACAATTATTCGCCTAAGCGATTAGAAGAGTTTCTTTCTAATTTTGATCTTGAAGATTTAGTTGTCATAGCTAACAAATTACACATCATAGATCATATCTCTAAAGAGTTCAAGAATGCTGATTTCATAAAAACTACAATTGCAAATGAAGTTTTCACACCTGAATATAATATCAAGGGTTTGAGTCATCTCGTGAATGGCTACTCCGAAGAAGACATAATTGATGATTTCAATGACATATACTCCAGTGAGAATATATTCCAACCTATTCCTTTACCGCAAATTCACAATACACAATATTTGTGTTTGGCGGACTATATTATTAGAGAAGTATTTAACTTGACAGCAGGAATAAAAAAATTCGCCAACAGCCATATTTGTCAAGTTTTAGATCGACTTAAGCTATCATTAGATCCACAAAATAACCTAAGAATAAAAGGAACCAGTAAATATTTTACCAAAATTGAATCATTGAATGTTTTTGATAAATCAACAGCTGAGTTAACAATTGCGGCGAACAAAGATTGGCTAGATAGTATACAGCAAAATGATTATATATTATTGATACAATTGATAAAACCAAACAAATATTCTTCACGCCAAAGAATGGTGAAGTATGGATTGAATATGGTAAGGTTCAAGAAAGTAATAGAGCTTAATGGGAAAAATAAACAGAGGAACCTTTTAATTGAATGGAACGAAAAAAATCAATTGGAAGATCGTTTTAACTATGTTATAAGATTTCCCGCGGAAACAACCTATCTAGACAGTCTAAGAGTTATTGATAATGATGTTGATGTTGCAGATCTTGCATTGCCTGAATATTTAACTGATTTGTTTTTGGGTATAGATAAACCAATTGCTGCAAATTTCAAGTCTCAACATGACAGGCCATATAAATTAAAAATTGATTGTATACATGCAAGTCAATTGAAGTATGAACTTGAAATCGTGAATAACAATAAACGTCGTAAGGCGAATGACAGTGGAGCTTTTGCTGATCCACCATATTTTTTAAATTTTCATGAGAATGATGACAAGGTAGCAGTCAAATCAATCATTTGTAATAAATCTACCTATCTGTTAAGTGATGACCAGGCGCAGTGTATTATACCTAGTGTAAGTACTGGCGTAAGTATTATTGATGCTCCTTGGAATTCTGACTCTCATCTTTTACATGCAATAATTTATAATTTACAGTTAAACTTTCCAAAAGAAAGAACTTTAATCATTTGTCCAAACGAAATATATTTAGACAGATTTGAAATTGAATTGAACACATTTATCAAGGTTTATGATGATCTGACGAAGTACAATGTTAAGCTCAATAAACTATTTGACACTCTAAAAGAAAGACTAGAACAAGTGGAACTGTTAGCAGAGTTAGTTGGCGTTAAAGATATGGGTTTTGGTCAGACATGCGATAATGCTCTATTGTTATTTCCAAAGATCAAGCAAGAATGGGACAGTTTTTTACACATGCTAAAAACTGATAGACTGCAAATCACGAATTACCCGTTCAAAGATTATTTCAAATTGGAGTTAGGCAATTCTTTCGATAATGACATACAAAAGATAGTGGTCTCCTACAAAGAGATTACTCAGGTCTTTCAAGATATCCAGAATCTAGCCCCCCTTGTGAAACTCCAAAATAAAAAAGGTGAGCTCATTAAATTTCTTATCCGCAAATATTGTCAGTATCTACTTGTAACACCAGAGACATTAATTAGTCGAAAAGTTTACCAAACGAAGTTTGATAGCCTTATTTGCATCGGAGAAAATATTCCTCAGTTCAATTGGTTTTTGCCGATGTTGAACAATGATTACTTAAGGAGAATTATTGTGCTAGGTGATTTCTCACGTTCTAATAAGTCAAGGTGGAGATTTTTGGGTGTACCTTCGATTAAATTGCGAAAAGTGAACGTAAGACAAGAATTCTTACAATACTATAATGATCAGTATAACGAAGAGTTGATTAGTGAATATAATGGCACAGCTGCTAACGGAGGATTTGAAAAGACACATCAAATTATTCCTGTTGACGTGGAATCTAGCAGGTCAGTAAATGTGAATGAAGCTGAGTATTCCGTTGCATTATACCAATACATGAGATTACTAGGATATCCCGCACGCAAAATATCTATTATTACCATGAATGCTCACCAAAAAGTGCTTGTCGAGGAGATTTTAAGTGTTAAGTGTGGTCAACGAGAATCTAACGACTCATCCCATTTTAAATTCGGCTGGCCTACGGTTGAATTAGATAGCAATTGCAACCCAAATTCTTACCTTATTATATCTTCATTTGGTCGCAAATATCCTAAGATACATTGTCTAAATGCTGCTACCAGCGGCCTCTACATTGTGGGAAACTACTTTCACGACTCATTTCCCAAAAAGAATCTCACCGTGGTCAATGGTGAAATGTACAATAAATTAATCAAAAGAGACTCAAAACACCTCTACGAAATAGTCGGCTATGACCACTTGAGACAATATGTGGATCAAATGACTGCCATGAGATTGAGTACTGCAAAATAGCATCCTAAATATCTACGTACTATTAACTCGAATTTAATAAAAACAACACATGCAGACATTTTTACCTGCAATATATTACCTTTTTAACCTTAATTCTTATGTAGAGCCTAGAGCTTACTTGATTAGGCTATTAATTTAGTCGTAGAATTTATACTTTAGCAAAGGTTAATCGTGCATTAAAATCGTGCCATATCTCAAATTACGACCAAAAAACTATAGTGGAATGAACCTTACTCTATACCTGCAACAGCAACATATTTCAGTCCCTGTTAGTTTACTCCCCCCCTTGTTCATCTCTCTGCTAGCTGCTCGTAGCCCCTCTCATTCGCATCACAATAACTTCATCATATTATCTATCACTAAAAGCAATTCCGCCCATGGCTGCAATAATTGAATGGCACCGGGTACCGGGTACATCCGGACCTAATTTTTATCGACTTACCAAAAGACGACTGACAAAATCACGTTCCATCGGTTATATAGTCTATTTTCAAATCGCGCCTAATACCGTTTACTACGTTTACTACGGCATTACATCCATACACCTATACAAGCGCGGAGCACTATAGTTATCGATTGATTTTGCCTTATCTCTATTACATAAGCAGAATCGAGCAGAATTTTTGATTACACAAAAAGTGAAAAAAATTTATCGCCAATTTTCACTATCCCTCGAATAAAGATAAAGAAATTTTTCACGCCATACTAGGTCTGATAAAGATTGATAACAAAAATCGAAGACATTGATTCAATATCAATCATAAATATACTATCGAGACATTTTGATCTATAATAGTTATTACATTTAGACGCAGGTGAGCACCAAGTGATCAAATACAGGTCAAATTTGCATACCAGTTATCACTATCGATAAAGAAAATTTTTCACTATCTAACGTTCACTAAATATTTTTTTTGGATAAGCTTGAGTATATAATAGTACTGAGGTTATCAAATATTTCTGACATAAACGATTGAACTACGCCGTTGATTGTTACATTCGAACTGACCTATTGATCGGATATAATTGTTTATTTACGTATTTGTTGATTTTTGAGTTTTCCAAGAAGTAATAGAAAAACGTCCAATGAGTGAGATACAACAACAGCTTCCGGTACCAACGCCACTCGAGGCTAATCCGGTTCATCCTAATGCTAAAACTACTACACATGTGAATAATGGCACTACAACTACAAAAACAAATATAACGAGTCCGGTGTGTCGGAACTGTAAAACACAAACCACACCTCTCTGGAGAAGAGATGAGACAGGTCAGGTATTGTGTAATGCCTGTGGATTATTTTTGAAGTTGCACGGACGTCCTAGACCGATCTCATTAAAGACGGATACTATCAAGTCCAGAAATAGAATTAAGCAGGCCAATCCATCTAAAACATCGAGTCCTAACACCCCAGAATTAAAATCCAAAGATTCGAGAAATGTGCCTGTAAGTAGTGGAAAGAAATCGCCAAAGTTGAAGAAAAAGACCACTAATGGTGAAGTCAAACCCGACTCAGCTAGTTCTACGCCCTTGTTACCTCCAACTTCATCAAGTATGAGATTGCAACACTCTAGTCTGATTTTTCCACCTCCGATTAGCTCATTGCATCATTTGCCTAGTCACTTGACACATCAAACACAACCATTACATTATCCTTCTTCGACACCAACTCACTTTGCTCCTGGTTTACAAAGAATCACCTCTCCACTTCTATTATCAACTACTTCGTCCCTTTCAAATGCAAGATCCTCTTCAAATTCATCGTCCAATTTGAATACAATGGCTCCCGTGAATAGAGAAAATAACAACGTTAATCTTAGTGTTGCACAGGCAGCAGGTGCATTAGAAAACATGTCGAATGAACTAGGCCCTAGTGCAACTTTCAAATACTCGTCGTCTAGCAAATCTCAAGGTACATCATTAATGAGTAATGAGGTTTCTTCAACTGATGATAGTATTAAGAATGAATCTAAAAATTATTCTACACCATCATCGGCTTTAAATGTTACTTCAAACTCAGTACCACCTAAATTACCTGCATTGGGTACAAATTCAAATGGTTCAAATAAGAATATTTCGTCTCCCTCCTTTGGACCGCAATTCCATTTGCAACAATCCCAATCCCAGTCTGAATCACAATCACAATCCCAGTCTCAATCACAATCACAATCCCCCTCCCAATCGCAATTATCTCAACAACCCACTCCTTCATCTTCAACATCACAACAACAATCACCTGTGATAGCGGCAACCTCTTTACCTCCAATACAGCAACTTTCGTCCCATATTAATAAGACATCTTTGCCCAACTTCCAAAATAGTTTTAGTGGTTATAATAATCAACATACCCCTGATCTGAGTCAAAACTACCCACCACCACCACCACCACCGCCAGGTGGAAACTCCAATAATAACAACAGCGGTAATAATAATAACAACAACAATAACAACAACAATAATAATGGGAATAATGTTGAGAATTCAAATTCAAATTCTAGTGAGATAACTTTATTGAAAACAAGAATATCTGAGTTAGAGTTAGTTAATGATTTATACAGAACCAGGATAATGGAATTAGAAGCAATGGAGCAAGCTGCAAGATTGAGAGAAATTTCGATGAGAAAAAGGTTGGATGATTATTATAATTTAAAGGATTATTCAATCCCTCCTTTTAAAAGAGAAAATGAAGAAGAGCAAGCCAGCAGTAATAAAAAGACCAAAGTTGATAATTGATTTTATTTGTTTGCACTATTATGTATGAATTATGAATGGACGTATTTTAATTGGGTATTTTGTGATGTAACCTTTTGCTTCTTTTATTAGCCGATCAGTCGTCTGAGGATATCAACTTTTTGTACTATATACGAATGTACATCTTATAGATGAGGATCACCCGTATTTATTTAGTTTACATTGTAATATAATTAATAATAGTTATTTGTGCCAAAAAATAAGCTAATGATTTTTAATTTCGTCCATGATATATGATGAAGCTAAATGACATAAACATGAAATAATAATATCTACGAGTATATATAGTTTACCGTAAGTGAACGATTGAGAATTAAAACAGGGCGAATTAAGTACGAACATCAGGTTCGTCTCTTCCTAAAAATTCATTGAATTTCAATAAATCTAAGACAAATCTAATATCCTTAGATAAGTAGTCATCGACTTTAGTCTGATACGTAGATGCGTCGGAAGAGTGTTTTTCCAAGTACAATCTAACAGTAGCACCAGATGAACCCGTACCTGATAATCTAACGATAAATCTTAATCCATTTTCAAACTTTACAAACAAACCTTGATTGGACGAAATAGATCCATCTAAGTCGGTATATGAAAAATTATCACCTTCCGTAACAACGTATCCGTCTGCTAATTTGGTGCCCTTTGGACTATTCTCCACAATTGAGGTTAATAATTCAATGATCTTGTTAGCACCTTTACTAGAAACATTTTCAAAATCATATCTAGTAAAAAATGTTCTACCATATTTTTCCCAAAAGGAATTTTGGACTATTTCTACACTAGTCTTCTTATCTGGATTTTTTTTATCAAAGTCAGCAAGAACATTTAACCATGCAATAATAGCCCACAAGCCATCCTTTTCTCTAATATGGTCAGAACCAGTACCGAAACTTTCTTCACCACAGATGGATAACTTTTTAGCATCAAACAAGTTGCAGAAGAACTTCCATCCAGTTGGGACTTCATAAATATTTAATCCCTTGTCTTTCGCTACTAAGTCCAATGCACCTGAAGTTGGCATAGATCTTGCTAATCCATGAACTCCATTTCTAGCAAAATATGGAACAGCGTCAGCATATTCAGCAATGATTGCTACTGAATCACCTGGAGAAACAAAGGTCCCTGCACCATAAATCATGTTTCTATCACCATCACCATCAGATGCTGCACCAAATGCGATGTTTTCCTTGTCTACTCTATCAACTAACCCCTTTGCGTAAGTTAAATTTGGATCTGGATGTAATCCACCAAAGTCTGGTAATGATTTACAATTTTGCACTGAGGAGGAAGGTAAGCCCAATTCGTCCACGAAGATCTTTTGTCCGTAGGGAGCTGTAACACCATTCATGGCATCAAAAAGTAATTTGAAACCTTGCTTCTCAGTGGCTTCAGTAAGGAATTTTTTAATTGCATTGAAGTCGAAAGTATCCTTCAACATCTCCACATAATCCTTGGTCGAGTCAATGACTTCAACTTCAATTGGTCCAGTTTTTAACGAACCAATTTTACTCAAATCAAATTCAGGTAATGCGATAACTTTATAATCATCAAGGCCCTTAGAAATTTCAAAGATCTTGTTGGTAACAGCCTCGGGGGCAGGACCTCCATTAGCCAAGTTATACTTGATACCAAGGTCATTGTTTGGTCCACCAGGGTTGTGTGATGCAGTCAAAATAATACCTCCGGTGGCTTTTCTGATCCTAATAACGTGTGACGTAGCTGGTGTGGATAAAATACCATTTTGTCCAACAATCAACTTTTTAACACCGTTGGCAGCAGCAATTTTGATAATCAATTGAATTACAGTATCATTGTAATAACGACCATCACCGCCAATAACTAACGTGGATCCATTCTTACCTTCTGGAATGGAGTCTAAGATTGCTTGAATAAAGTTCTCCGTATAATTTGGTTGCTGAAAGACTTGAACTTTTTTTCTCAAACCAGAAGTACCAGGTTTTTGATCTTGAAATGGCTTGGTCAGGATAGTTTGAATTGATTCGGACATGTTTGCAATCGTTTAACTAATTAATCAATGAGTTGGATTTCAGATCTAAGTGTTATTAATTTTGATGAAGGTCACTTCTGATTAGTAGAAGGTCTTTGTGTCACATGAAATTTCGTCGTAAATTACATTCATTTTCCTAACCTTACATAACTATATAAATCTATTTCATGTCATGGCGAATTATTTGTTAACAACTTGGTTCATTGCATCGGCCAAGTAGTCAACATTATGATCGTTAATACCAGAAATGGAGAATCTACCATCTTCAGTAGCGTAGACAGAGTATTTTTCTCTCAATTCAATAACTTGTTCAGCAGATAAACCAGTGTAAACGAACATACCTCTTTGCTTTAATAAGTGGTCCCAGTTGTAGTTAGACTTGTCCAATTTCTCGTACAACTTGGTTCTGACGGTGTTCAATCTGGAGACTACTTGGTCTAAGTCACTTAACCAAGCATTGTACAAGGATTCGTCAGCGAAGATGGTTTCGACAATCTTGGAGCCATGGATTGGTGGAGAAGAGTACATTGGTCTGATTAACTTCTTTAATTGAGATTCAATGGCGGTCGAGTGCTCAGCAGATTCTGTGATGATAGAGATCGAACCAGTTCTCTCACCATACAAACCCATGTTCTTAGCGAACGATTGGCATAAAGCGTAAGTGGTGATGTCACCATTAACGACTAATTCATTCAATCTACGGATTAATCCAATATCCTTGTATGGGTTACCGGAGGCAAAACCTTGGTAAGCCATGTCAATCAAGGGGAATAATTTCTTTTGTTGAACGATGGATAACACTTCATCCCATTGTTCAGCTGTCAAATCCATACCAGTTGGGTTGTGGCAACAAGCGTGCAACAAGACAACAGACCCTTCTTCGGCGTTAGACAAAGATTTTTTCAATTTATCGTAATCCAAGTTGTTTATGTCTTTGTTGTAGTAGTCGTAATATTCGGTACTAATACCAGCATCGGTGAAAACAGCAATGTGGTTAGCCCAGGTTGGCTTTGGGACGTAAATCTTCTTGGCACTGTTGAATCTGTTCAAGAAATCAGCAATGACCCTTAAAGAACCAGTACCAGAAATTGTTTGACTTGTAACAATTCTGTTTTCATCAATCAATTTAGCCCCGTTAGCATCCTTACCGCTGTTGTTGAAAATGAAATTTCTGACCACTTTTTGGAAGTTCTTATTACCGATGATACCAGTATATTCCTTTTCGGTTTCGGTTTCTAATAACTTAGCCTCGGCATTCTTGACTGAATCGAACACAATTGGCTTACCAGAATTGTCTCTGTAAGCACCAACACCCAAATTAATCTTTTTAGGGTTGGAATCGTTAACAAATGCCTCAGTGATACCCAAAATTTTATCCGGTGGTGCCAATGGGATATCGTTCCATTTGCAAACTCTACTCATTACAGAGAATTGTCTGCAATTTGGTATGCGCTTTAATTGAACCCTTGATAACATTTCTACTGTTTTATTATTATTATTAAAACTATTCTAGTTTTTACTCACAGTAATACTACGTAACATTTTCTTTTTTTCTAATATGGTTAAGAATCGTTCCCTATATATACAAGGTTTTCCCGCTCACGGAAGAAAAAATTTCGAAGGTGGGGTTCAGATACGTACATTAGACCTTCATTACCTTTGACTCAAACACGTCAATCATTCCGAGGACGTTAATCGCCAGCTGGGCCAATAGCAGTGAGTCATCGGTCGGCCGGATGCATATGATTCATTTGGACGAGAATCAACCACAGGACATACTAAACCGTTTACTCGGCGTTTGTAACTTGAAAACTCTCAATTGGGGTTTGTGGATGGGCTTGACTACCGCTTAGAGTCAGGTCGAAGTATTGTGGTTCGAGTTTCTATTTGTGGTTATGGATTTCATTTTCGGCCCTTTCGCAAGCGGAGAGATCGGTGTTTAACATGGGAAAATTATTGTTAGCGAGGCGGTTTTGTGGCGAGATGAGATGCATACTTATGTCCCAGAATTATGCGGTACTAAACAAGTGGTAAGGTGATAGGGATGTGAAGGAAAAAAACGGGTGTATGCTAAGAGGACAAGGAGGAGAAATAGTACCATAATTGGGAATTCGTCTCATCCTGAATAGTCTTGGAATTAGGGTGCAAATTGCGTGCTCGGATTGTAAGAAACACGAGCTCGTTTTGTAGTTATTATGGATGATACAGCATAGAGGTTTATAGATATAATTTAGGAGGAAGAAAGACTACAGTTTATGTTAGTGTAATTTAGTTTATTGAGATTGAGTTCTTATTGTTCTTTATTATTACTGCATTTTCGCAACTAGTAAAGGTTGGATTACTTGAAGTAACGATGAAAACACAAGTAAACAACAGATTATCGTATATGAACTAGTCACATCTACTGATTCGAATTTTTAAGATATTTTTCTTTAACTGCACATTGTTGCAGCAGTTCATCGAACGAATTATCATAAAAGCGTATATAACATGCAACTAATTTAACTCTATCATGAAACGTATATAGTAGGGATCTTCGAGGACCACGAAATTATTCTATTATTTTATTCTATTATACATTACATTGTATTTGACACATTAGTTTAGACTTGTTGGTCATGAGGTTTGGATTCAGCAGCGTAACCTGTTGAGTGAGCCATTTCTTCCTTTGTTGGTGGAACCCAAGAGGATGATTTCCATGGGGCAATACCTTGAGCATATAATTCATCAACTTCTTCCAAAGTTAATCCCTTAGTTTCAGCAACAAAGAAGTAAACATAGAAGAAGGAGAATAACAAACATCCAGTGAAAACAAAACCGTAGTAGAAGTGAATGGCGGAAGTGATGAATGGAGTAAAGAAAGAGATCAAGAAACCCCAAATCCAGTTAGCAGCTGTGGCAACAGACATGGCTTTAGATCTAATTCTCAATGGGTAAGTTTCGGAGATGATACAATAGACACCACCGGCCCAAGTGGATGCGAAGAAGAAAATGTATAAGGTAGTAATGAAAATCATCGCATCACCAGTTGGAACAGAAGTTGCACCATCGTAACCATCAATGTATAAGTTTGTAACACCTAAAATGGAGTAAATGATGAAACAGATGAACATACAGATAGAACCAGTTAACAAACATAATCTTCTACCGTATTTTTCAATAGTGTAGATACCAACAAATGTAGATGCAAAATTAACAACACCCAAAACAATAGAAGTTTGGAAAGAATCAGTCATACCGACAGCTTGGAAAATAGTAGTACCATAGTAGAAGAAGTAGTTGTCACCAGTTAATTGTTGTAAGGATTGCAACATAATTCCCATAATAACTCTACGCAAAATTCTTGGCTTACCAGTAACCAATTCAGTCCACGAAGCAGAACCTGCTAATTTTTCTCTTTCGATACCTGCTTGAATTAACTGAACTTCAGTGTAAACAGCAGGATCTTCTGGGGAAACTTTGTTAGATCTACCAATAGATTTCTTAGCTTCTTCGATCTTATTCTTAACAACCAAGTATCTTGGGGATTCAGGCATACAAACCATACCTATAACCAACATGATAGCCCAAGCGAAACATAAACCTAATGGAATTCTCCATTGTCTAGAATCGGTGTATGTCTTGGTACCATAGGTTGTACAATAACCTAAGAAAATACCTAAGGTAATACATAATTGAAAACAACAAACTAAAGTACCTCTTAAGGTCTTAGGGGCTGATTCACCAATGAATAATGGAGATAAAACGGAGACCGTACCAACAGCCAAACCTGCAATAGCTCTACCGACAACAATTTGGTACCACTTGTCAGAAGCAGAGATTTGAACAATTATACCAACCACATAAATAATCATGGAGAACATAATACCAATTCTTCTACCGTAGATATCAGCAACCTTGGATAAGAAAATACCACCAACAGCACAACCAACATTGAAAATGGCAACAATCAAACCAGTTCTAACATTGGATAAATAGTATTCACCATCAGAATCAACTTCACCGAATCTTTGTAAATAATCGCTCATGTTAACGAAACCAGAAATAGTACCAGTATCGAAACCGAAAACGAAACCTCCAAATGCGACTAAAACGCAGAAGAAGGAAATTAACAAATAATCTTTAGCGGACTTTTCAGGTAATATAGGCAATTGATCGACAATTTCATTTTCATCCAAACCATCTAATTTGTCCTGTTCTTCTTTTTCTAAACCAGAATGGTTAGAAACTGGAGTTTGTACCCCAGAACTATATTCTTCTTGAGACATTATAATTTGAGTTATAAATTAAATCAATAAGTAATAGAGGAAAAGATTTTTGAAATAACAGGAGGAACAACCCTCTTATTTATACTTTCTGAGAGATAGCATAACAGATTCTTAATGCCTACGGAAAAATATCTGGAAAAATTTTTTAACCCGGCATGCAAGATTAATCCCATACACGCTCCAGTTTCTCCGTGTCATGCCCCGGAAAAACTAACGTTGCCCCACTCGCCCATAAAAATGCCGGTGCGGAACAATAAACTTGGAGTAGGCTGATTAATAGTTCGCAAGTGGCGAATCACAATCCAATCTCTACATGCAAAAAAGGGACATCGTTCCAAACCATAACCAAATTAAAGAATAATCCAAGAGTGAGACGAGGATCTACCCATTTGTATCGGCATTATCTCTTAAATGTTCCGATATCGCCTTGAAAATTTTAGTGTCCATTTACATAAACTTCTATAAATTAAGTAAATATTTACTATACCCCGTACATGACACTAACTCTACTACGTTGAGTATAAACTAGAAATAGTCTAAATTGAAAATGGTTTAACGAAGTATTAAATTTAAACCAGCTGTTTGTTGTCGGAAAATTCTTCCTGCGGGTGCCAGGAGTGATGATCGCGGATTATTTAAGATTTTCCGGTGCATAAAGTCTGCCCATGGCAAGCACAAACAAGTGGGAAGTACACAGGATCTTAATTGTTGTGCCTTGTTGAATAGAATTAGAGATCGTAATTTTTAAACGTACAATAATTATGAAGTATAATTTATGACGTGATACTACATGTTGTGCTCTGCGTATTATACTCTAATTACATTTACTCGAAAAAAAGGTTTCAGTATACTATTTACATCTTATTAGAATCAATATTGTTGAGTAATTATGTGCTATTTTCATTTTTGACACATCTTATTCGAGTGTTATACAAAAATTATTTTTATTTGCACCAGCTGATACTTCCCGTTTATTAATTTTCTCGCCTCTTTTAACCTTACCCTCCCAATCAAATAACCAATATGCAACTTTTTTAGCGGCATAGTAGCATGTTTGGTGGAATCCCAATCTCAACATTATTTTATTTAAAATCTCATTGTTAAAGTATCTTGAGTTTTCAATACAAGGTAATGGAAGAACTAAGAATAAACTGCTCAACGAATCTGGTGACTTCGGTGGTTTCAAGAATTGCGTGATTCTTCTTAGCATATCGCCCCGTTCGCTTGGAGATGGCACGAAATTTAGCACAAGAGAGCACGATATCATATTGAATTTTTCTAGGTTCGTTTTAGGTAATGGCCTCATCATAAAGTCTTGCTCCAAAATTAAATGATTTTGTGAGTTTAGATCAATCCTAACTACCTCTTTGAAAATCCCACTAGTAGAAATTACATTACTGGGACTCAAACAACCAATTTCTAAGGCATTTACATCTTGATTTAATTTTTTGTTGTACGAATATTTCTCATCTTTTAACCACTCAACCAACTTCTTCAGAGAATCGCCACCTCTCTTACTATTTTGTCCTTGCGTTGATGCTGATTGATATGCTTCAATTCCTCCTCGCTTATCTGATTCAGAATCAATTTCTGCTAGCTTTGTAACTAACATTTCTGTGGTAGTTTGCTCATCGATTCTAATCAAGTCATTATCCGCATATTTGGAAGGAACCTTAAACAAGTTATACTTTTCATTATACTTTTCAAAAAAACGTGGAAAGTAATTCTTGATTTGTTGTTTATATTTTTCTGTTGTTATTGTTTCTCCTGGTATATTTAACAGTTCATTTAGCTTGTTGACAATGGAATGTCTATTCTTCTGTAGTACATGAAATCTCCTTATCAATCTTCTCGCTTCTTTCGGTTTCAAAGACTTCGGCCTTATTTTCTCCCCCGATATTGTATGCGGTCTTCTTAATAAACCTTGCCGTCTTTGTTTAGTTCCCATGTCTAGTACAATGAATCAACCCACTAGGTGATATAAATTTTAAGGTATAATATGTGTATTATATACAGGATTTTAAAAATCAGATGAGCTACATAAATATCTATTTTTTTTATACCAGAAGTTGTTGAAGAATAAGAAGATACCAAATATGAAAGTTTCAAAAGATAAGGGTAAGAAAGGTGTCAAACCAAAGCAAAAGAATTCTAGGAAGCCTTTATCATTGAAGCAAAAATTGCAGAAGGAATCTAAGATTGTAAAGGTTGATAATTTGAACTGGAAAGCAGTTGATATTCCTGACAATTTAGATGATTATCAAGGTTTTTATGGATTAGAAGAAATTGATGGAGTTGATGTTAAGGTTAGTGGAGGAAATGTAGAGTTTGTCGTTAAAGACGACTCTAAAGTTAAAAATAGTGATGATGAAGAGTATGAAGAAGATGATGATATACAAGACGATACTGATATGGACCATGAAATCGCTGGCAGTGAAGATGAAGACGACTTTAAAGGATTTGATGACGATAATAATACTGATGAAGCTGAACAAATTAATGTTGAACGTACAAGTAAAGAAAATAAACCCGAGAAAGATATTAAGTCAAAGAGTGAAAAGAGTGAAAACAATGAAAAGAATGAAAAGAGTGTAAAGAAAGATGTTTTATTAGAAAGTGCTTTCAAAAATGTTGATTTGACGTTACCAGACGATAATGATATTAATTTACCTTATTGGGAGGGCTTATCTTTAAGTTCATTTACATTAAATGGATTATCAGCTTTAAAATTTGAGAAGCCGACTGCGATTCAAAAAAGGACCATTCCCCTTGCAATTGAAGGGAAAGATGTTATTGGTAAGGCTATCACTGGTTCAGGTAAAACCCTTGCATATGGTATACCTATATTGGAACGCCACCTTCAGAAAATGTCAAAAGTTAATCAGAGTAATAAGAAAATAATAAACCCACCTACTGGGATAATTTTTGCTCCCACCAGAGAATTAGCACATCAAGTCGTAGATCATCTAAATAAAATTGCCAAATTTACTCCTTTATCGCAACATGGTATAGTGAGTATTACTGGTGGTCTTTCTATTCAAAAACAAGAAAGACTATTATCCCATGGGCCAGGTATACTTGTAGCAACACCTGGTAGATTCTTAGAGTTATTACAAAAAGATATGGAATTAGTCCAAAGATTATCCTGTACTGATATAGTTGTATTAGATGAGGCTGATAGGTTATTGCAGGATGGTCATTTTGATGAGTTTGTAAAAATATTGGAATTATTTGGTAAGCACAGACCTAGAGATAATAAAGAATTTGAGTGGAAATGGCAGACATTAGTTTTCAGTGCAACATTTTCAAGAGACTTGTTTGGTAAATTAGATAAACACTTGAAAACTAATAAAAATAAAGAGGAATTGGGAAGCTCTTTGATTGACAATGACGAAATTCTACAATTATTGAACGACAAATTAAAGTTCAAAGATTCAAAGCCAACTTTGATTGATGCAAATCCGAAAGAGATGGTTGCTGGTCAAATCACAGAGGCTTTAGTTGAATGTGGTCCAACTGAAAGAGACCTATATTTGTATTACTTCCTCCTATTATATCCAGGATCGACATTAGTCTTTGCAAATTCTATCGATTCGGTGAAGAGATTAGCGCCCTTCTTAAATAACTTGAAAGTTCCTACATTTTCAATTCATTCGTCAATGATCCAAAAACAAAGATTACGAACATTAGAAAGATTCAAAGAGGCTAGTTCGAAAAACTCTACGGCGGTTTTAATAGCTTCAGATGTGGCAGCTAGAGGATTGGATATTCCGAATATTGACCATGTTGCTCATTACCATTTACCAAGGTCTGCCGATGTCTACATTCACAGATCTGGTAGAACTGGGAGAGCAGGAAAAGAGGGTGTTTCTGTTATGTTTTGTTCGCCTCAAGAAGCGTCTGGTCCTTTGAGAAAATTAAGAAAATTAGTTGCAAATAATACGAAGAAAAGAACACGCTTAAACGTGCACAACGATGTTAAGTTACTTCCACTTGAAATGGACCTTGTCACGCAAATTAAGCCAAGGGTGACACTTGCTTCTAAGTTAGCTGATGCAGAGAGATCTTCCTCATCTACTAGAAAAGAAGATAACTGGGTTCATGAAGCAGCAGAAGAATTGGGTATTGATAATTTATCGGACATTGACAATTTTGAGGATGATTTTATCAAAAGACAAAGAAAAAGAAAGGAAAACAAAGCATTGACTAAAGATGAACTGAGAAGCTTGAGGTTAGAATTAAATGATTTACTTTCCAAACCAATCAGAAAAAATTCAAGAAGATCATATTTAACGAGTGGTTTGCAAAATTTAGCTCATCAAATGGTAACGGGTAACACACATAAAGAAGTTTTAGGTCACGCAAGTGTTAATGCATTAGATGATTTAAGAACCAAAAAAATTATTAAGAAAAAGCAAACCAAGCCAAACAAATCAAAGGCAAAAAAATAATTATTATATAGATTTATATTCATTTTCTAATAAAAAATTATTTAGAATTCTAGATAATTTTTAGGCGGCATTAACAAAAATGAAAACTATTCCAACAAAAATTAAGAATACAAAAATGTACGAATTTGTAATATACATACTTAAGGAGAATTATTATCTATCTAAAGGAATTCTTCATCATCATCATCATAATACTCATCCTCATCGGATTCATCAGCTAATTGTTCGAAATTAACCTTGTATCTCAACATAGCTCCAATACCACCAAAACCTTGACAAAATTGGGCACCTTCGGATGATCTATCAGTAACAAATTCTAAATTAGCACCAAAATTTTTGTAGTTCTCAGCTAACCATTCTAAGAATGATTCCTCTTTAACAGTTTCCATTTCAGTTCCTGTTTTCTTATCCAACATGTATGATTTATCGGGTAAATCTGGGTTTGCATGAGCAATAACTTCATTACCTTCAATATCCTTCAAGGTATAACGAATGATATTCAAATTTTCGTAGACAATGATAATTTCACATGCACCTAAGTCCAAAGCTTTCAAGGTATCTTCAATACCATAACAGAACTTACCAGTATCTTGAGAAATTTCATCAAAGTATTGGTTCAACAATTTCTTTTCTTGTACAAACTTGACATTAGCCAAGGTTTCAGCAGATAATTCAATTGCTTGGTTGAAACCGTTTTCACCACCGTAGGAAACATCGACAATCTTGATAACTTTAGCTTGTAATCTATTATCAAATAAATCAGATTTAGATAATTCGGTCTTGAAATCAGCAGAACCAGCCAAAATTAAACCTTTGACGGTAACTTTGTCTGCACTTATGAAGTTTTGAACTGCAACTTCAGCAACTTTTCTCACATAATTATGTCTCTTTTCTTCTCTTAAACGCGAGAAACGAAGTGCCGATTGACCACCTCTACCGTGCTTCTTTGGTAAATCAACTGTAAATTTATGCAAAACTTCTCTGGTGTTACCACAAACGGCACCAAATAATGCACCATTACCATCCATAACGATAAATCCAAATCTGTCATCGTTTTCTAATAATTCAGATAAAGCTTCAACGTGGAATTTATTGTCACATAAGTATAAAGATGTGTTAATTGGTTTGAATGGCTCGAAATCAATATTCAACTTCTTTTCCTTACCTTCGTCAGTTAAAACATCACCACAATAAACAACTAACCCGTTTCTCGGAACTGAGTTATATAACTTTAATTTTTGTTGAGTGGATGTGATGGCTGACAACACTGACAATCTGTTGACACGAGACTTAATGTTGGACGCAGTACCGTATTCTTCTGTCAACATCTTTTGGATAAGTGAAATTTGCCCTTTTGGTGGAATAACCAACGAAATCATCGATGTACCATTACCTCTGGCTTGTTCCAAAGACTTGATCAACTTCTTGACCTTCCAGATCTCAATATTCTTCTCAGCTGCGTCTGCTTCTTGACTTGACATCTTTCAATACGCTCTATAACGATGCTAAACTATAAATCAACAAATTAATTGATGAGAGAAACACTTAATAGCAATTTGGTATGGTGTACTATACGTCTTAGCGACAAAAAAATTTTTGAAAGTATCACGTGATTTTTCAGTCTAGTGCGGGAGGAAACGTTTGTGTCAGTTGTGTAGTCGGCTTCTAGTCTAAAAGAATCCGGATCGTTTGTGAGTTGATGGAAGAGTTATCTAAGCGCTTTATAGAGAAAATATGGCGTCAAACTCAGCAGTGAATGACCTACACGACAATGCCGTTGTAGGGGACGAGCCCAAACCGCAAGAACCAAATGTTAATTCTGAAGATTATGACTACGAAAACTCCGATTATGATTCAGACTCGCTATCCGATATAAGCTCTAAAAAGGAGGAAAAGTCAAGAAGACCGGGAGACAACGCGTTCAGACAACAGCGTTTGAAGGCATACAATCCAGTTTTAACGGTGAAGACTGTTATACCCATATTAATTGGTATCGCTATTGTTTTTGCTCCTTTAGGAGCTGCTATGTGGTATGCATCTCACAAAGTTCAGGATATGTCAATCGATTATACGCAATGTGAGAAATTGGCATCAGCGGATTACTGGCAAGAGATTCCTGAAGAGTACTTTAATTTCAACTTCAAGACTAAGGATAGCGATGTTGCTAAGCCTCTGTGGAAATTGGCTACCAATTCTTCAGAGGAGTTTGAAGACGAGAGAAAAGTATGCAAAGTGCAATTCGAAATACCAAACGATTTGTCTCCTCCAATATACTTCTTCTACAGATTAGATAAGTTCCACGCCAACCATCGTCGTTTTGCGAAGTCTTTTAGTGAAGATCAAATCGAAGGAAAAGCGGCCTCGGAGGACGTCATTAAGAATACGGTTGGACAGAACTGTGAACCCCTTTCTGTCAATAAAGAAGGTAAGAAGTATTACCCCTGCGGTTTAATTGCAAATAGTTTATTCAACGATACCTTCACAAGTACCTTAACTGGTGTCAATGGGACGTCGGATGACTATGAAATGACAGAAAAAGGAATTGCGTGGGCCACTGATAAAAATAGATTCAAGAAGACTCAATACCATTATTCTGAGATTGTGCCTCCCCCAAATTGGTACAAGAAATTTCCAAATGGTTACAACAAAGACAATGTACCAGATATTTCTACGTGGTATCAATTTCAGAACTGGATGCATACATCTGGTTTACCTACTTTCAATAAGTTAGCCCTTCGTAATGATGATGATACTTTGAAAAAAGGTACCTACGAAGTATCTGTTGGTTTACACTTCCCTGTTTTGCCTTATAATGGTAAGAAATTTATTTACATATCCCAAAGATCTGTCATGGGTGGTAAGAATGACTTCTTGGGTATAAGTTGGATGGTCGGTGGTGCTCTCTGTTTCGTGTTAGGTTTAACATTGTTGGTCGTAAATACCATCAAACCTAGACGAACTGGTGATGTTAACCTACTTAGTTGGAATAGAGAACAGTTCGAAAAAGATGAAAGAGAAGAATCATCACTTCCCAACGTTGAGAAAGATTAAACATTAGTAAGCACTATGTTCATTTAGTTCAAGTTTTGTATATTAATTTCAAGTAGTTCACCTACTTAGCCGAGTGGTAAGAAAAATATGTAGATATCCTGTATATTATATCTCCGTTATTCTTACTAATTTTTGGCCGAATCGTGCATGTTCTATAGCAGTATATATATGGGACGAATATACTTTTTAAACATTTTTTTCATTAGTCTATCACAATTTACTATAATATTGATCTTAAATGTCTGTCCCATCAAGTTACAAGAAAATCGTTTTAAATAAGGCACCAGTAAAGGAAGTAAACTGCAACTACGGTGAAGAAACATCAACTTTCAGAATTGAAGAAGCATCGTTCGATGAGAACTCCCTAAAAGATGGAGAAGTAGTTGTGAAGATATTGTACATTTCCAACGACCCAACTCAAAGAGGATGGATGCAAAAAGGACTTGATGCCAAGAGAATGTATGCACCACCAATTTTAGAAAACAATCCAGTCACTGCATTAGGATTAGGTGAGGTTGTTCTTTCTAAATCTAGTAAGCATTCGGTTGGTGATAAAGTTACCGGTCGTTTTTCATGGCAAGAATATGTTGTTGCCAATGAACAAATGATTTTCTCAACTATTGACGAATCCGCAGGTTTGCCTTTAACTTCATATTTGGCTTCTGTTGGTATGACTGGTTTGACTGCATACTTTGGAGTCACCAAGGTTGGTGAATTGAAAAAAGGGCAAACAATTGTTATTTCGGCTGCCTCTGGTGCCACCGGATCTATGTGTGTCCAAATAGCCAAGCACATTGTAGGAGCTTCCAAAGTTATTGGTATTTCTGGTTCTGCTGAAAAATGTAAGTGGGTTGAATCTATTGGTGCAGACGTATGTGTCAACTATAATGATGCAGATTACCAAAAGCAATTATCTGACGTTATTGGCGATGACTTTGTTGATGTCTACTACGATAACGTAGGAGGTGAAATTTTGAGTTTCATGCTTACCAAAGTCAAGGCATTTGGACATGTTGTTGCTTGTGGTGCAATTGCAGGTTATAATGACAGATCTAAGATTGTTGTCACTAGCTGGTCTGAAATCATTACAAACCGTCTTACTGTTCGTGGTTTTATCATTCTTGATCATGTTAAAGACTATGCCGAAGGTGTCGGCGCCATTGTTGGTGCAATTAAGGAAGGCAAGATTAAGATTACCGAAGGTACATCTGTAGTTGATTTAACTAAAGAAAAGGATGTTTTGGCCAAGGTTCCAGAAACATGGAGCTTGTTATTTGGTAGCAATAAGCCAAACGGTAAGTTAATTACTAAGATTGCTTAACCTTAAATGGTATCTAGTAGTTTACTTTGACTAGTCAGTTATATAGATTTTCATAAATACAAGAGTTTATATAGATTTTCATAAATACAAGAGTTTATTTCCATTAATCAAGATTTAATTCTGCCTCTCTCTCTCTCTCGGAGATATTGATCATTCTAATAATAATTATGAAGCTTGACATGCTTGACATGCTTGACATGCTTGACATGCTTAGCCGCAGAATGTTTTGAACTAGGATTGGGGAGCTCAGTCTTCTAAAACCTGATCAAGATGATACGTTTTAATCATTTAGTGACTCGATTTATTAAGCTTGGCTATTAAAATAAATTTATATATTTGGCTTAAAGGTTCAGGGATATATCTGTCTGTCATCTGCCTTGTGCATTAGTAAGTCCGCAACTTACTAATATGCGGCCGATTCCTGCAGAAATATGGCTGCTACTAAAGAAAATTGATTCATGGATTTCACTCCTTTTTATATTTATATTCTTGTAAAAGCATTACATTATGTCTATCCCATCAAAATACAAGAGAATCGTTTTAAATAAGGCACCAAAGAAAGAAGTAAATTTTAACTACGGTGAAGAAACATCAACTTTCAGAATTGAAGAAGCATCTTTTGACGAGAACTCTGTTAAAGATGGAGAAGTAGTTATTAAGATGCTATATTTGTCAAACGATCCGGCTCAAAGAGGATGGATGCAAAAAGGAATTGATGCCGAAAGAATGTATTTACGAGTTTTGGAGAATGACCCCATTATTACGTTAGGACTAGGTGAAGTTGTTCTTTCTAAATCTAGTAAGCATTCAGTTGGTGATAAAGTAACGGGCCGTTTCACGTGGGAAGAGTATATAACTATCAATGAAGAACGTATTACAAGGACAATTGATGAGTCTTTAGGCTTGCCTTTAACATCGTATTTGGGTTCTGTTGGTATGACTGGTTTGACAGCGTACTTTGGGGTCACCAAGGTTGGTGAATTGAAGAAAGGGCAAACAATTGTTATTTCGGCTGCCTCTGGTGCCACCGGATCTATGTGTGTGCAAGTTGCAAGACACATTGTAGGGGCTTCCAAAATTATTGGTATTTCTGGCTCAGCTGAAAAATGCAAGTGGGTTGAATCTATTGGTGCAGACGTATGTGTCAACTATAATGACGCAGATTACCAAAAGCAATTATCTGACATTATTGGCGATGACTTTGTTGATGTCTACTACGATAACGTAGGGGGTGAAATTTTGAGTTTCATGCTTACCAAAGTCAAGGCATTTGGACATGTTGTTGCTTGTGGTGCTATTTCTGGTTATAATGATGTAGATAAAATGCAAGTCACAAGTTGGACCGAAATTACTAGAAACCGTCTTACCGTTCGTGGTTTTGTAATAATTGATTTTGTTAAAGATTTTGCTGAAGGTATCAATGCACTTTCCAGTGCAATTAAAGAAGGAAAAATTAAAATTACCGAAGATACGTCTGTAATTGATTTAAGTAAAGAAGAGAACGTTTTATCTAAAGTTCCAGAGACATGGGGCTTGTTATTTAGTAATAAAAAGCCAAATGGTAAATTGGTTACGAAAATTGCCTAGATAAAAATAATCTTAATTTTGATACTATTTTGACATAATGTAATTTATTTCAAAACTACTTCTATATATCTTATAATATATAAACTTTAATACTGGGAACTCATTAATGATTATTTCAAGGGTTTAGTGTTTTAAAGCATCCACTATGGCAAAATAAAAAAATAGTGCGTGTATCATCGAAAGGTAAACAAATACAATTTATCATTTGTGGTTCATCTTATATCACTTTACTGCAAGCACTAGTTTATCTTCAAAGATCTAGAAAATCCATAATAAGGGTGGTTATTACATCTAAATACTGTTCCGAACAAATCTATAAGTGATTTCAAAACATTAGAAATTAATAGAAATAAAAGTGTACAAAGTAAAATATATCGATCTAAAGAACATCTGTTGCAGAGACATGATATTGAGATTATGTTAAATATCAAATATACACCAGAAGAATCACCCAGTCCAAATAGGTTGAGTAGTTCTCGGGAAGAAAATTTAGGGCTGGATAAGAGCTCTTCAGAAAGTAACAAACGTCTATCGAGGAATATCTCCAAACGAGATGCGTTGGAAAAATATCAGGAGCATGATGATAGTTCCAGTTACATGAATGATTTCGATATTGAAGGAAGCGAAGATTTGAATCTTTCTTATTCCAAGTTTTCTCGTGTATCGGGAGTTTCATTTATAAGTGGTAATGACTCCAACAGACTGAGCTCTATATCAGGTTCACCTTTTGTCAAGAACATTCAAACGAGGTTGCAGGACATCAAGTTTGAAGAAGAACGAAAATTGAATAGTCGAGATGCTGTTCGCACAAGTAGGTCTAACAGGCCGAAAAGTTCACACGCGAGAGATAAGCTTATGTATCTGATCGATGAAGGTGCTCTGAAGAATGCAAATGATGAAAATGAATCTCCATTTCTAGATCATGCTCCTATATTAAAAACTCCAGTAGAAAAAATTGGATCAACCTTTGAAGAGAATTTTGACTTGAAGCCAATGAAGTACGACCACCTACAAAACCCCAAAGCCAGAGGGTCTTATGAACAGGCTGGTCACCTCCTAGAAAAAGGTTCCAAAAACCTCGTTAGATCCACTCCAGACAAGCGGAAACAACAAAGGATGTCCTCTGTAAAAGTATCATTAACCCCAGCTCAACGTTTCGAAAAGAGACCAGGTACCAGACTGACTAATGCTTTGGAAAATTTTCAATTTTCAACTTTAGTTGGTAGAGGAGCTTCTGCTAACGTATACAAAGGTATAAATTTGAAAACAAACCAAGTGGTTGCTATAAAACAAATCATTCTAGAAAAAGACCAAAACGTGATGGAATTAATGGGTGAAATCGATTTATTAAAAATTTTGAAACATCCTAATATTGTGAAATATCATGGGTTTGTGAAAACTTCAACATCTTTGAATGTTTTCCTTGAATTTTGCTCCAAAGGATCTTTACGGCAATTGTACCAACATACAAACCATGGTTTACCTGAAGGTCAGATAATCGGTTTTGTAGGACAAATTTTACAGGGCTTAAATTATTTACATGAGCAGGGGGTTGTTCATAGAGATGTAAAAGCTGCAAATGTCCTAATTACTGAAGATGAATTTATAAAGTTAGCAGATTTCGGGGTTGCAACCAAGGTATCTTCTCAGCATGAAACCGTAGTTGGAACTCCTAATTGGATGGCCCCGGAAACTGTTTTAGGTGGCGAAGGACTTTGTACTGCTTCTGATATTTGGTCCCTAGGTGCTACAATTATAGAATTATTCACAACTAACCCACCTTATCATGATTTAAATCCCATGGCTACTTTACATGCGATAGGTACAGATGACCACCCTCCCCTCCCAAAGAATATTTCACCTTTGGCTAAAGATTTCTTATTAGAATGCTTTCAAAAACAACCTAACCTAAGAATAAGTGCTAAGTCGCTCTTAAAACATAAATGGTTAACTAAATCAACGAAAGGAAAGCATATGGCGGAAGCATCATCTTCGGCTCCCAATTCTGATAGTCATACACTTAACCCAATATCCATTCATAATTACTCGGAATCTAACGAAGAAAATTGGGAGAATGATTTTCTTGACATGAATCTACCAAAAATAAAAGCTTCTTCCGCAGACCCTGCGCAAGACCAGTCTAATCGTAATGGAAGCCAAATGAAAGTATCAAAAAGTGAATTACTAAACAAATTTTTGGATAAGAATGAGGATTTTGATTTTGAGCAAGAGGCACCTACAATAATTTCAAAGTTTGACAAAAATGATGATTTACACGTAAATTTAGAGTCAAATAATCTAGATGAATCTCCTCGTGAAGAAGAAGAAGAAGACCCGTTTTTAGAGATAGATATTGAGGACTTCAATACAAATGAATTGGAAGTGCAAAGTAAAATGGAATTTTTGACTACAAAGTTCTCAAATAGAGTTGACCTTTGTCATTCTGGTAATGACGAAGTTACTTCCTCTTTGATCAAAATAACTGGAAGGATGTTGCATTTGGTAAAAAAATACAGAATACTGCATGACGTTTTAATCAGAGACCACGGGATTCTATCTCTATTAGAATTACTAGAAAATGCACCTGAACTCCCAAAGCATCAGAAATTATGGTTCCATGCATTATCTATTTTAAATAACATATTTGAGCAGAATATTCCCCAATTTGAAAATTTTTGTTTATTGGGTGGTATTCCTGTGGTAACTCATTTTAGAAGCTCATCTTACGACCAACAAGTTAGATTGCAAGTTGTTAAATTCATTAAGTTCTTGAATCTTTCTGATAAGGCATTATCAATGTTTGTCTCTAGTGGCGGTCTTCGTGTTTTGTCTAAATTTGTTGAAGAGGATTTTGATGCAACTCCCGAATTCCCTTTAACTTCAATTGATTGTATTTATAGTATCTTATCAAAAGACTTGACAAGATCAAAATCTAATCTTTGCCGTATTTTATCAAAATATGGAGTTATATTCTGGTTTGTTGTTCTACTTAATAGACTTACAAAGTCTCACTCGAAATCAGCTCCGGATGGAATTTCTCAGGACCAAATACTCTCGACTATAAACAAGATAATTGAAATTATAAAATACTTTGGTCAATCTGAGACTAGGGTAAGGGTGAATATTTCTAACAGTGATCTTTTTAAACTTTTAATAAAGGTTTATCCAAATCTTCAATACCAGCATCAATTGGTAATTTTGAAATTCTTTAAATCGATTTCCCAAATTTCAGACATACTAAAAGCTTTGTATTCTGCAGATATTTTGGAATTCCTTGTGAGAATCATGGAATTCTATACACCTTCAAGAGAGCACTACAAAGAAGTTATAAATGTTATATGTCCTACTATATATAACTGCTGTTATTTAAATCATGCGAGAGAAGTTGACCTTGTGAAACTAGGAGCAGTGCCACATCTTAAAGCTTTATCGAAAATTAACCTCCCGTTTCGTCAATTTGTTTTACCGATATTATGTGAATTAGTTCACTGCGATGATTATGTGCGACAAGTTTTATTGAAACATGATATTTTAGCTGTGTACTTCAATTTGCTTATAGATCCGTATTGGCAATCAAATGCATTGGATTCGATCCTTTCCTGGTCTCAACATACTCCAGATCTAGTAAAACTAGATACGCCTAAGGCCATCAGCTGTTTTGTTGGTGGTTTTATGCTACCTAAAGTATCCAGTTTGGAATCCACGTTAGACAGTTACTTGAAATTGATTACAGTCGATAGAGCAGTGTGCTATTCTATGGCCAAAGAATCAATAATCAATAATATCTTACTTAAATTGACCGTCCATAATAAGAATCCAGTGGTACAATTGAATTTGCTACGTATATTAAAGAGTCTCGTCAGTATTATGAAAAGGACAATTATGCTTATCAATTTAGACATTTCCCAAAATTTGCTCGATACGTTGAATAGATTGAAGTCTCGCAAAACATCTGTGTTGGTGGATGAATTGGCCATAGAAATCGTTTCTCTAGTTATGTAGTAATAAATGTATAATAGATAGTGAAAAGGTCGTGCTAAATTTGCACCTCGGTAAAATCATCTGTGGGGAGATTAAGTACAGAAGATAAAACAACTTACTCTTAGAAGTATGCAAATATTATTTACTATTTGTCTCTAATGATTCCTATATCTTATCCCTCACCTAGGGTATCTCAATTAGATGCACATATATTAGATTCTGAGTTAATATCGCTTTTGAAGGAGCAACTAACATCTATTTTTCAATTGCATGGCACACATTGGTGGACGTATGATCAACATCCAGAGTTATGGAGTTTATTATTAAACTTGTTGGTATTCAGACTAACAGTTTGGAAATCTGGATCATCATATGGATCATTGTTACAGAATTTGAAATTAACTGATTTCAAAAAAGGGAAATTAATAGGCTATTCGAAGAGATCATTACTATGTGCTGTGTTGATTGGAGATTACTTATACAGTAAATTACAATCGTATCTATACTCCATTGAAGAATCAGATGCTTCAAGAAATGTGTCGAATTTTAGGTTATTAAATTCAGTCAAAGCTTTTTTCATTACCCACAAATCCAAAATTCTTTCAAACTTGAATGATAGTTTCAAATTATTGAATTTAATAAACTTTACATTATTTCTAGTCAACGGTAGATATCCATCTTTATCTCATAGGCTTTTTGGGATTTCATTGACTCCAATCGTAACAGATCTATTAAAGTTCAATGGTAACAAAGTGAACTTTGAATTTCAAAACCGTCAATTAGTCTGGAACGTCATGACAGAATTTTTGGTCTTCATTTTACCTTTAATGCAGTTAGGTAAGTTGAAAAGAATGACAAAGAAAATAATGTCACCATACAAGAATGGACAAAGACGTGAAACTGGCAATTCCCCAATATTCACTCCATATACTAATTTGCCTGTTTCCCAGTGTGCTATTTGTCACAATAATAACGATATCGCAGCAACTACTTCAAATAAAAACACATCCATCAGCTCTTCTTGTATGGTTACGAATCCATATGTAACTAACTGTGGTCACATCTATTGCTACATATGTATAGCGACTAGATTTAATTCACTTGAAAATAGTGATTCTGATTACGAAGGTTGTCTTCGCTGTGGTATGAAATTACAATGGTTCAAGGAACTTGGCGAGAATGAGGGAGACATAGATGAAGATGCGATTATAGTATCGTATGAGGACAGAGAAGAAAGTGATGATGACGACGGAGAAATTGATGAGAAGGAAAACGAGAAACATAGCTTTGCTACTGTGAATGAGGAGGCTGACCAGTTCGATGAAAAGGCTAATTTTTACCCTAAGAGTGAAACAGGTGAAGAAGAAGCTGATGAGAATAGCGACTACAGTGAGGGCGAAGATTTTGATGAAGATGAAGATCTTGAAGATGTGGAGAATGATGATTTTGACGATAGTGACTTTGACGAAGGATTAGACCTCTAGTAATATTATTTTACGGTTTATATTTATAATTAATTATCTTTTAATTCTTGTATGAAGAAAATATTAACTCTAATTATTTAATGATACCAAGAATGATTATTTAATAAGCTTCAATAACAATTGGGCACCCTTATTATCTGAATCATTAGATAAATCCTTTTTGATTTTCTTTAATGCTTTCCCTAATTCTTTTGTTTTGTCATTTTCTTTCAGCAATTGTAAAACTTCAAAACATGCAACAATAACAAAGGCACCTTGACCACTTGTCCAGTCTTTCAATTTGTCAGTGGATAATACTTCATCAACAACTCTCGCAGCAAATTCGACACCAACGCCTGGAATCTTATTATTTGAAGTAGAGATAAGTTTCTTGGTATCATTATCCCATTTGAATTCATTTCCTTGAATTAATGCCTTTAATGATCTGGAAATAAATGGTACTTTATTAATTAAATGGAAGTCTTCTAATACATCACCCTTAACTGATATTTCAAAAATGGCATCGATTAATTCTGGCCTTAATGTGTCATTAATTTCTGCAACATCGGTAGATGTTAATATCAACTCTGTTATGAATTGTGCGGCTATATTTACTGATAAGAGCTTATCAAAACCCTTGTCTGGGTTCTCGGACTTAGTTGTAGATAAAATTGATTGATACATTAATGGTAATGCTTTTGATGACAATTCTATTCTTCTTTGTTCTTGTGGTTTCTTGGAGGTCTTTTTGTAAGCCAATTCTTCGTATTTATGTAAATCCTTCTTTATTAATGGTGAAAAATATCTTCCATCTAATCCTTTCAATAAATATAATAATGGTCTACGAGAAAACTTGTCCTTTATTAATTCTGGAACTAAATCATCAGTAAGTAATTCTGCACTGAATGATTTATGTAATAAGACAGTATCATCAACAGTCATGAATAAGGTAATTAAAACAATATTACCATTTTCATTCTTAATTAATTCATTGGCATGGTTTTTTAATGATCTGATGATCAATTTACGTTCTTTGGCGTTGGCCAATGCGATTAATGAGCACGCAACTTCACTACCTTCAGGGGTGTGAACCAATTCTGCAAACTGTTCTGTTAATAATTCAATGAATTCTCTAATTTGTTTGTCATTTTTCTCAATATCGTCTACTAAAATAGTGGTGTATTCTCTCATAGCTGCATGTAAAATCTGAAATCCGGTGGATCCTTTCTCAACTGTAGCAGTGATAGTCCCAACTAAATTGGTCATAATCAACTGCTTCTTTTCAGACAGTTCGTTGACTATATCTAAAACTGTTTTATCCTTACCTGAATCTCTAAAAACAGCGTATTCAGCGCCCCAAAATTCTCTGATCATTTGTTGTCTCTGTTCACTGGTCGAGTATAACACATACAAATCTTCAACAACATATGCACCTTCTCTATGTCTCATCAACTTACGTAATTTTCCATGAAGTTCATTGATAATGAGATTACGGGACTCCTTTGAGCCATAATGTAACAATTTAACCAATAAATATTTACCATAAGACGATGTCGCTAACTGATAGTAGTTACCTTTCAAAGATTTAACAATAAGATCTCTTCTTTCTTTTGATGAGTACTTAATTAATGTTTGGACAACACGAGAGGCATCATGCTTTAAAACCAAATCATATATCACATCCTTAGATAACTCCCAAATTTCATTACATAATTTATCTCTGACTTCCTTTGGAGGTGTTGGCTTATTCACTCTTAACTTTTCCCATAAACTCTTAATTCTTTGCACTTCTATCCCTGATTTTCTTTGTAACTTACGTTCAGCTAACAATTTACGTTGCTCGGCGTGTTGCTCCTTAGATGACTTCTTGTTTGGGTCAACTTCCTTCGCCTCGCCTGCATCCTCATCCATATCATCGGATTCTTCGTCTGCACTTTTATCCTCAGCCAAATCATCAAGCTCGTCAAGATCATCTTCTTCATCTTTTTCATCTGCTGAAATATCATCCAAATCGTCCTCGGAAGAATTTGACAACTCTTCACCACTAGATTCTTCAGATGCACTTTCCGACTCCGATTCACTCTTTGGAGATGGCAACTTTTCAGTTACCTTTTGCTTTTTACCACTTCCCCCATTATCCTTAGCAACCATGTGCTTATTACTTCTCTTGACAGCTCCCATTGCTTCTAAATCTTCTTTATCTTCTAAAAGGAAACTACTCATCTAAGACTGAAAAAAAAATTAATTTTAAGCAGAGGTCTGCGGCTCTTAACTATGGAGTGATTTTGTGTCATTTGTGATTTTGTGTCATTGGCTCAAGTCCTATGGTTTCTCCAGCTCTACTGACTAATAGAACAAAACGAACTAGTTGCTTACCACCGTGATAGCAATTTGATATAGATACTGCTAGTAAAAACAATTGAAATGCTACGTGCTTTGCCAATCCGTGCATTAAATGCAACCAAGCCAACATTAGGCTACTCCGTCACCAGAACTGCTTTTGGTGGTCAACAATTATACAAGAAAAGGTACTATTCTTCGGAAGCCCCACATGGCAATGTTAAAGAGTTGGAAGACTTGAAACAGTTCAAGCAATTCATTTCTAATGGAGAAAAAGTCTCCGTGATTGACTTCTATGCTACGTGGTGTGGCCCATGTAAGGCATTGGAACCAATCTTTGCTATGCTATCTGAAAGAATCCCAGAGGTTCAATTCGGTAGAGTAGATGTTGATAAAGCACAAGATACTGCCACGGAGTACGGGATTACCGCCATGCCAACATGTAAATTTTTCAAAGATGGTGAACAGCTCGATACAATTATTGGAGCCAACCCACCAAAATTAGTGTCTTTAATCAAGGAACATTCAGGAGTCGACATCTCTGGTAGGTAGGTCTATGATACATATAAGTACTTTTGTATAAATGTGATTTATGTTAGTAGTAAAAGTGTAGCTGTTGTTTTGCGTGCGCGCGCTTCATAACCAAACAGTCCGCTTCGAGTTGAGTGGCGAGTTGATAGAAGAATATCTGATTTGAACAACCACTCTAGATTACAGATTACTTATCACAATATAGTAATTGTCTCATATAAAGAATCGTACTAGAATAATTGATTAATCATGGTATGTCAATGAGTTTATTGGGTGAAAATAGTGAAGAAATGTGTACTAACAATCAACCTTGTAGGGTCAAACGCCATCGGGAATGCCAGGAGGCGATTTCAACAAGAAGAAAGATGATAAGAAGAAAGAAAAGCCAAAATATGAGCCACCAGTGGAGTCCAAGTTTGGTAAAAAAAGAAGAAAGGGTCCAGATACAGCAGTGAAATTACCAAGTGTTTATCCTACCACTAGATGTAAGTTGAAATTATTGAAATTGGAAAGAATCAAGGATCACTTATTGTTGGAAGAAGAATTTGTGACAAATCAAGAAGCCTTCCAACCTACAGAAGCAAAGCAGGCCGAGGAAAGAGAAAAAGTTGATGAATTAAGAGGATACCCAATGTCGATTGGTACTTTGGAAGAAATCATCGATGATGATCATGCAATTGTTTCGAGTACAGCGGGCTCAGAATATTATGTGTCTATAATGTCTTTTGTTGACAAAGGTTTGTTAGAACCAAGTTGTTCTGTGTTATTGCATCATAAAACCGTGTCAATTGTAGGCGTATTACAGGATGATGCTGATCCAATGGTATCGGTGATGAAATTAGATAAGTCGCCTACCGAATCATATGCTGATATTGGTGGGTTGGAGTCACAAATTCAAGAAATTAAAGAAGCGGTTGAGTTACCATTAACTCATCCAGAATTATATGAAGAAATGGGAATCAAGCCTCCAAAAGGTGTGATATTGTATGGTGCACCAGGTACAGGTAAGACATTATTAGCTAAAGCAGTAGCAAACCAAACAAGCGCCACATTCTTGAGAATTGTTGGATCGGAGTTAATTCAAAAGTACTTGGGTGATGGTCCAAGATTGTGTAGACAAATTTTCCAGATAGCAGGAGAACTTGCTCCTTCGATTGTTTTTATTGATGAAATAGATGCTATTGGTAGTAAAAGATACGAATCTTCGTCTGGTGGTGAGAGAGAAGTCCAAAGAACGATGTTGGAATTGCTAAATCAATTGGATGGTTTCGATGATAGAGGTGATATCAAGGTCATCATGGCAACAAATAAGATTGAATCGTTAGATCCTGCATTAATTAGACCTGGTAGAATTGATCGTAAGATTTTGTTTGAAAACCCTGATTCAAATACTAAAAAGAGAATTCTTCATATTCATACATCTAAGATGAGTTTAGCAGACGACGTGAATCTTGATGAGTTAGTAACTTCCAAAGATGACTTGTCTGGTGCCGATATTAAAGCTATGTGTACGGAAGCTGGTTTATTGGCATTAAGAGAAAGAAGAATGCAAGTTAAAGCGGAGGATTTTAAGGCTGCTAAGGAAAGAGTTCTTAAAAATAAGGTAGAAGAAAATCTTGAAGGTTTATACTTGTAAAATATATATCTCATATATTTAATTCACATTATTATTACTATTCATAAATTAAAACTATTTACTGTCATAAACAATTAATAAATGGTATTAATCATTTCTATTATTCAAAATACGCAAAACAAATAAGAATAAATTTAAGATGTCCAAGTATAATGAAAGAGTTGCTGGAACTTCATCATCCAAGTGGACAGTCTTCATAATCCTCTGGGTGTCTATAATGATATAAATACTGAATATTATAGCCCCTAACCCAGAATATAACATTTCCATACCAGATGAGTGATTTGGGAAAACCATGAAGATGAATCCCCAACCAATCAATACCCATGTAGCCATCATAACAGTCCCCTGCCAACTAATAAAATCATATTTAGTTTGAAAAGCAAATAATGTTAACCCAATGAAAATAACAAATGTTATCAACAATGCCTGTACTACAACCTGGGACTCAATTGCTGCACAGGCAACCCCAACTCCATAAGCTTCACATAAAGTGAACCCACCCAATAATAATAAGTTACTTGGATATGACCTAGCCTTAACGTGAGTGGCAATCATGAACCCAATTGAACCAATAAGTGAGACAAAGAAAAGCCACATATTGTTGAAGCACCATGCTTGAATAGAACTGTTCGAACGAATGATAAGGCCGACTAACACTGTACCGAATATTTGAATTGATAATAATGTATATACCTTTCTAATGAATAATTGACGGATTGGTAACTCACAAGATGCAACATCCACGGAATACTTGAAATCATCGGGAATATTATCCCCTTCGACTCTAGGGCTTTGTTCTTGTTCGTATGTTGGTGGTTCGCTAGTAGGTAATGTAGTATAATGATTCATAGCTATCCAGGTTTTATGACATAGCCAGAGATGATGCTACTTAAAAGGGGATTTTGCGCTTTTATATAAATCTATATGGTTGTGAGCTCTTGTATGTGAACTTATCTACATCATGGAATTCCTGTAGTCTCTGACCATTAACAGAGTTTACTAGTGAAGTTGATGTACTATTCGTAGATACGAGGATTTGGCAGTTTGATCTATTACATGTTCCCCAACAAGCTTTAGCTGTAATTTTCGGTCTTGAATTAGTCTAACATGTATAATGCAACAGTTTGCACCCAATTTAAAACGAAGACTTATAAAGATTATGTATGATATTGGGGATTGTGTATATCTCTATTAGAGTATTACATAAAGTCTTGATGCAGAGTCATATTTTGATTCTATATAATAAAATAAGTAATTTTTGTTATATTTATAAAATTTTACAAAAGTTTGTAATTGTAGTATCTTGAGATGCAATTAGTAAATGTAACACTAAACATTTTTTAGAAGATGCAAATATGACATTAAAGAACCAAAGAAGATCAATTCTGACAGCATGACTCATACATGCCCGTTTAAGCAAATTATCTATTATTCAAAAGCATATATACATATTTACAGTTTGGTTCATGGTTCTTTCGAATCGTCAGACTCAGATGGAATAGGTGGCGGCCCCGTAGCCGTGGCTATTTTCATCCTCAATAACATTGTGTCCTTAAAGGTAACTCTCTTACGACACAAAGGACATAAGCCAACACCCTTTTTGCCTTTGGTTTGACCTCTAGCAGTAGAACTAGCAATACTTTGTTGAATGCATTCCAAACAGAAGACATGCCCGCATGATGTTGCCGTCGCATTGGTTACCTCATCAAAGCAGATCGGACATTGGATATTACTTAGTTTCTTGGTGCTGTTGGTATGCGGAGGTTGTGTTGGATTATCAATCAAATCCTGTGTTTCCTTCTTGAATGCTATAATCTCCACATCATCTTCATCCTCGGAAGATAAATTTATAATATTCTCTATATTAGCGGTAGACATTCGTCTTAATACTCATTTAATACTAAACGAGCCTTCCTATTTCATGAAACCCTTCCACAGATTCTCTGTGAAATTAATGCCAATATACGGATTTAGAAGGCAAATTTCAGATTTGAACTCCCAATTGTGCTTATAATGTATAAATTTCCTTGACCTTTTCCCGAAATATTCTATGCGTATTCAATGGCATCGTTCTATTATTGTAAGCAGATTAAATCCAATGCGATTTATGGTCACAAATTTTTGAATTCACACACGAAGGTATATTACTGTAAGGAATAAAGTGATCTTTATATAATCAGAAGCATACCGATAATACAATAAGTTCTACGTATTATTGAAGCTAACTGCTATAAAGTAATATTCCAATATCAATATTTGTTTCCCTGTTTTGATATAAGTGCAAAATGGTTACTGATCATACAAATCCCTTAGCGGTGTTACTTCCCTATACGTTCAATTCCCAGAATGATTATCCTACAGAAGTATTGGCTAATAGGTTCCAAGCTTGGAGGTCGATCATCAAGGATTTGGTCAATTATCTTAAGGAATATGCTAGTGTTCAGGAGGAGATTGTGAGGCAACAAATGAGGCTTCAACAAGCTGTTGGAATATCACCAGGAGGGACAAGTACAGCTATCTCGGGAAGTAATACTGGCCATGGACATGGATCGCATAATAACCACAAGGAAGACATAAATGCTATAAATAAGTTTTTTTTACCTATAGGAAACGGGTCAATACAAGACTTACCAACGATATTGACAAAGTTTCATCAACAAAATGTGACACATTCGTCGAAAACGTTGAAGGACATAAACTCTGTTATTATTCCAAAGTTGGAGGAATTGAGAAAAGATCTTCTTATTAAAATCAAGGAAATTAAAAACTTGCAAAATGATTTCAAAAATAACTTGGGAAAAGAGATTAATGAAACAAAACAAGCTTTGAACCAGTATACTCAGGCAATTGAACTCTCCAATAAATTAGAGCATGGCGGATTATCTCAGGACGGAGATCACAGCAAGAATGACCCGTATCTCATGAAAATAAAGTTGGATAGACAATTAAAAAAGCAAATCTCTGAAGAAACATATTTGCATGATGCATATTCCAATTTACAAACTGCAGGGGGAAAGTTAGAATCTATTATAGTATTAGAAATTCAGAATTACTTATCAATGTTCTTAAATTTACTAAATACTGAGCACTCAACAATCCCTGACTATTTGTTGCCAAATTTAAACAAGGGATTTTTATCAAAAGAAGCAGAATTCGAATGGAACTCGTTTATTTCAAGAAATTTACCTACACCTTCGATTTCTGTTAGTGCATTAGGAAAAAATTCTTCAAATGTTAAAAATGGTACTTTCGTTGACCTTTCTTTCCCATATAGAAAGGTCTCTGATCTTGTGATACCTGAGGGTAATTCTCCATTGAATGTGGCAGTGAGAGAAGGGCCATTAGAAAGGCGTTCTAAGTTTTTGAAATCTTATTCCAGTGGATGGTATGTTTTAACATGTAATTATATTCATGAGTTTAAAACTTCAGATCGTAAGAAAGATATGCAGCCAGTTATGTCATTACTGTTAGATGCATGTCAAGTCAGTGAACATTCCAAAAATGATGGTAAGGCAGGGGGTGTCTACAAATTCGTTTTGCATTCTAAGCTGCTGAATGGCATTATTCACAGAGGTCACAATTGGGTCTTCAGAACTGATACTTATCAAAAAATGATTGATTGGTACACTGATATTAAGTCTTTAACAAGTGCCAGCACGGCTTCGGCAAGAGCAAGAATAGTCAGCAAGAAGTTCAGGTTAGAAGAAAATCAACATAAGAGAATCTCAAGAACTTCAAGTATTCTTTCGAATGGAACAAATGCGAAATCGTTGAAGACTGTTACCACCAATAACTCATCGAAAGCAGCAGAAGGATCAATACGCTCAAAGCATAAATCTCCTACGATGTCCCATAATAGATTGTCATCGACGTTTTCAAGGACTAATAACCAATCTCCTAGACTCGCAAACATGGTAAATAGTGATGGCACGATGATTACTCCAATTGATGTGAATCAGGATGTAAAATCTTCTTCTGCTTCCCACTTAAACGTCCAGCATTCATCTCCACAACAGCCTACGGCGCAAGTTAATTATCAGGCTGGCTATTACTATCCTAGCAATGGACAACCACTGCAATTGTATGATCCCGTTCAGCAACAGTACTATACTATAAGCCCAACCATCCAAGGACAACCTCAACCCCAGTATTTTCCTGTATCTCCACAACAGAATTCTCAACAGCAATTTTTCATCCACCCACCAACTGGAAGGGCCCAAAGTCCAGTGAATCAAGCACAAGCACAACCGCAGGCCCAATACTTTAGAGGAAATACTGCAAATTATGGTGTATACTCACAGCAGCTGCACAAAGATGGATCCACTCCCAATAATTTACCATATCCAACACATTTGCAACCTTCAGCAACGATAGAATCCAATCAACATGGAGAACTGGGATTAGACTTTTTAAAATCCGATTCGACATTGCATCCCGAATTAAACAACAAAGATTCAAACGATCCTTTGAATGAAAATGGTGGTACAAATTTAGTTGTTCAGGATGCTAATGACCAAGAAGATAAAGAAAGTAATATTACTAACGACAAGGGAATCGATAGTGAACTTAACGTTCATAATAGCACTAATGAAACGAGTGCAAATGAAGTAGAAACTTTACAAAGCAATCACAAGAACAATACATTTGATGAAGGCTTAACCAAAGTAATCAGCGGAGACAAAGTTATTCCCCTTGTTCCTGAAAATTAGATTGTATACTTTAGTTCAGGCCTTCAAATTGAATGCCAAACTGTACTATAAATTGTTCATGTTGCAAAAGCATAAATATTGTTAAATAGTCTCGTAATAAAAGCTACAGTAGAAAACGGAAAACCTAATCAAGTATTATAACATAATTATTTAAAAGATGATACATAATGAATATATTTAAAAGGGAATCTTCTAAACAACAACACCAGAGTTGGAAGCAATACGTGGCCATAAATCAGCACATTCCTTAGCGACTGGACCAGTGATGGCAGAACCCTTCATTTCACCCTTTGGATTGACAATAACACCAGCATTATCTTCGAAGTATAAGTAGACACCATCCTTTCTTCTCCATGGTCTAGCTTGTCTAACAACAATAGCTGGCATGATTTTCTTTCTTAATTCTGGCTTACCTTTCTTAACGGTAGCCATAACCATATCACCGGCTGAAGCAGCAGGTAATCTATTTAATCTAGCACCGAATCCCTTAACAGAGACGATGTATAAGTTTCTTGCACCTGAGTTATCACAACAGTTTACAACGGCACCAACTGGTAAACCTAACTATAATCTTTGTTAGTATGATAGTCTTCATATCAGAAAAGAACGTTATTTCGAGATGAGCTTGTCTTTTTTCGAGTTTGTTTCATTTACAATACTTCTTCACGTATAATGCTCTATTCATTGTTCTCTATCCTCTCTTCTTTGAGTTATTCTGCGTATTTCTAATTTTTCAATCTTTCTTCAATTTACTCTCGAAGCCCACATTCACATCTCTTCCACAACGTCTTCATTAAAATTAAATCAGTCACATACAGACATACGGAATTTGTTACCGGAAGCACCAGAACCAGACATTTTGTAGTATTATTTAATGTATTTGGTATAAAACAAACAAAAAATTAAATTAATCAACTTTTATTCACTTAGGTTCATCAAAAAATTTTTCACTATACCAACTACTCTCACAGGAGTCCTCTGGCCATACTGAGGATTGTACAGGACATCAGTACATTACACAAAACTGCGAAACTATACAAAATATGCATAAAGTTTACCCGGATGTATCGAAATGGAGTGAGGGTTAAAACCCTATTGAGCGAAATTGTGACTCTCCTTTTCCTTTATCCATGCACGACTTCTCGAGCGGTACCGAGACCTTCACTTGCATAAATGCGTTATATCCGATATTCTAGAATTCGAGGTTTCGTGGTGCAGCTCGAACAATGCGATCTAGCTTGTGATTTAGAGTTTACCTTGGAAATGGTTCGGAGTAGTAAATCAATCAACGAGAAAAGTCAAATTCACAAGATTAAAATGTATATTGATATACTGTTAGCATATAAAACCAGAATCGTAGATAGATAATTATATAACATAGAAGAAAGGAAAAAGGAATGTAAGACGTAGCTTGCAACTATTAAAAAGGGCATGGAATGAGATGTGATGGTATTCAGTTATTAACGACTTTGAGGGAGCCAGGGTTTCTGGTAACCATGTCAGGTAACGAGCCATCACTAAGTCTTCTTCTGCCGTATTCTGATGAGAGTTTATTCTGGTCAGGTGATTCTGTATCAGGATGGCCGGCAGCCATGAAGAAATCATCATTATTTGTAGTATCTAGAGAGTACAGGGTATCCTTGTTATGATCCATATGGCCATCGTCGTTCCGCCCCGTTTGGGCCATCATGAATGGATTTGGCGCACCTTCGAAGGTATCGGTCTTTTCGTTGCTTGGTCCAGATAAGGTAAATTCGTCATCCTTATCATCATTATCCTTATTGCGCTTAAAGCAGCAAAGGAATACCACTAAACCTAGGATTAGCCCTGCACCTGCCACACTACCAATAACAGCACCGACAATACCCCCTGTGCTGATAGATTTTGATGATTTGTTTTGTTTGGATGACGCTTCATTTGCATTAGGCGTCGACGACGATGATGCATTCAGTTCTGTCATTGTTACTGCAATAGTTGAAGGCTCTTGAGAGTCTGTTGGGTTACTTGTAATTGTGGATATCAACGTAGTTCTATCCGGTGCAGACAGAGACGACTTCAGCGATGATGATGAACTTGACGTACTTTCTGACGTGGACGGTTCTGCAGAGCTACTTGAACTAGGACTGGCAGAAGATGACTCGCTGCTGGAACTGCTGCTGGAACTGCTACTAGAACTGCTGCTGAAGCTGGAACTGCTGCTGGAACTCGAGGATGTGGTTGAAGTAGAGCTGGATGTAGATGTTTCCGAAGAGGAACTTGAACTTGAAGTAGAGCTAGTGCTTGAACTTGAGCTGGAACTAGATGATGAAGTACTTTTTGACTCAACGTCACTATTGGAATATACCAAGAACGCATTACTACCACCACAATTTTCTTGGTCATACCCTTGACAGCTGACATCACAATCAGAACTATCTGTTTCGTCTCCGTCGGGTTCTGTATCACCACAATAACAATATTTACCGTTCAACAACGCTGCCACCTTCTTTCCAGCACATTCCTCTTCACAATGTGATGATGATTGATACATATAATCATCTTGGTAGCTTAAGATACTTTCAATATCTGACTTCAGATAGCATCCTAGCTTGGAGAAAGAATCAGCTCTCCCAAAGTTAAGTTGTAACAACAAGTATATGACCCAGGGTATACCATAATACCTCATGCTGTTCTATGTTTTGGGTTTCCTCCTTGTACAAATGAAACAAATGTAAATAGCAATAAAAAAAATAAAAATAAACAACTATGAAGAATAAGAATCACCTAAACTGCTCGTTTAGTCGTTTCAATCTATAGAATTAAATGTAAAAAGTAATACCTTCAGTGTTAACAATATGTTTCAATATAAATCAACAACTAATATTGACTTATTTTGTTCATCCGTTGATCTTACAAGCGTAACACTTATACTGTATGTAAGCAATTCTACGTGTTGAACCACTATGTTGTTGACATTCTTATTGTAAGGAGGCGGAACAATGGGTTGTTTTTTTTTTCATGTAAATATAGTTCCTGTATATAAACATGCTAGTTTCACTTGCAGTTCTAAGAATAGCCCTGTATGGATATAAGATGTAGTTCAAGTTAAATAATTTAGTAAGCTTGACTCTATGGATTGTAAAAGAGTATTGTATACGTAGCGTTCATGTGCCAACTTCCACCGTTTTCCAATTTCTAATGGCATAAATTTTAGTTTCGGCGAGAACTACCGACGTTCACCGACGATGAGATGAAGAACAGAGAGAGAGGATAGGTGTGAAGTTTTTTTTTTGAAAATGATTTCATGTTAGCTGTAAAGATTTATTTGTATAACGCTAGTTGTCTAATAATGGAGACTACGAGTTAGTAGTAATAAAAGTGTAATGATTAAATAGTTCGTTTTCACTTTTTTTTGCAATTTCTGTAAAATATTCACGAATTTCTCATTTTTACAGCAACATTATTGTCTAAAACAAATCGTTAATGGGCTATAAAGATATTTATATAAGAGCCATAGGAGAATATACTCGTTTCAAATAGGGAAGGATGATATTGGTGATAAGCATCACTGCAAGTTGTCCTTGTCTTGCAAAAGGACGAAGGAATCGAGAGAGAATCTTTCAAAATGCATTGGGACTCAAAAATTCATAGAACTACATATGTTATGGAGCTTGCTTAGAGCTTGCAGATACTATCCGCTTGCCTAAAAATGCACATCGAATTACGTATGTAGATTAAAAAGATTCTTCTGGCCTGTAATTCGGACTGTATTGAATGTCCAAATTAGTAACTTACCAATGAACTTATATCAACAGGAAGAATCTAATACATGTTTAATACATATTTTTCATACATATTTAAATGCCTAGCCTATCGCATCCTAAGACTTCATTCAGCTTCCAATCAATACATTAGCTGGTGTGTTTTGTACCAAACTAGTACAGAGTATATTTCTAATAATCCGTGTACTAATCAATTTCCGATGAGTTTAAAAGCGTCAAATTCAGCAGTAGTAAAAATTTTATGTTCTTTTTCTTTATGTCAAAATGGATAAGAACTGTTAAATAAGTACCTTGCCTTGTTGTTTACAACGAAATGATGAGGTTCGTCACAGTAAATTATCCGTAGATTAATTATTCCGTAGCCTTTTTCGCTAACCACGATCATTTGTTTTCCGTAGATCGTTGTTTGATAGTAGTTGGGCTTACATATTGTAATATCTCTGTATTTATTAAAGCTTGCCAGTTGCAAGCTTAAGAGCGTACGATACCAGTGTATTGAACCATGTAGAAGTGGGATTTATTTTGGTGAATGTTTAGTACTATGGTGATGAGGCCCATCTAACTTGAAAAATGATTATCGAAAGCGCAACATTGTATTTTTAATTGCACCAGCATAAACATGTCAATACCATCATCTATAAAAGTAATAGACGGTATTGTTGACCAGTATCGTGAAGAAATCTTACAACTTGATATACCTGATTTTACTACGCCTTCGTCGTCATATAAAAATCCTGTTGTATCTCCATATGTTAATGAGTTCAAATTGAATCGGATCATAAATGATATACCTAGCATTAAGTTGCAATTAAACAAATACAAGGGAAATAAGACATATAAAGATGTATCAGACAAGATATTGCGATTACAGAGCTTGTTGGACGAAAAGTCTTATATTAATGATAAATTGATTCGTATATGGGTGTCGAGCAAAGCAGTTACAGGTTTGACTGATGCTGATGATACAACCGAAGAAAAGATCACGAATGACGAAGCTATAGAATTGAACAATGACGAAGAAAACCTTGCTTCATTGCGTAAGAGGTTGCTATCAGGCGGAACACATACCTCATTAGATGATACTACAAATAACAAATCGTCGCTAGATAAAGCGAATAATTACCATGAATCAATCCAAGAAGACATTTTGAATGAATTGACGGGATTTGCTGCAAGTTTGAAACAATCAGCTGTAACATTATCTTCTAAGCTTTTAGATGATAATGCAGTTTTAAATAAAACAGGTGATAATTTAATGAAAAACGAAACTCTAATGAAAAGTGTTGGGAACAATTTAAACAATTACGTTACTAACAAATCAGGTGGAAAAATAAGCTTTTGGTTCTTGATGAAGATCTTACTTTCCTCTTTCGTATTATTCTTTGTTATGGTTGTGCTAATTAAGATATTTCCGAAGATGTAAGATTAACACTCATTTTAATTAAACCTTTATTTATTTAAAATATGAACATAGAAGATATTGAATGTATAGCTAGTAATATAAACAAAAGAAGAAAAGTTGATTATAAAAAACAATTAATAAAGTCGTAATAAAAAGTAAATCGGAAAAATAATTAAATCAAATTAAATGCTGTTGTGAATTATTCAACTAAGGTGGTATTTTAAATTTATCTTGGATATAATTTTCTTTTTAGTCAATAGGTAGTCTGCTAATTCGAACAAAAGAAATAAAATGAATAAATATGAATAAATGATGAGTGAAAACTAAAGCAGATACAAAGGAGAAGAACCTAAATTTCATCATTCATGAATTCATTATCGGAAAATGATTGGTTTGAACTGTTGTCAATTCCTAAGTTATGATTGTGGTTTTGCCCTTGATTTTGATTTTGGAATTGTCTCGGTAAGTTACCACATCTATCTTTGCCAAAATTGATTTTTAGATTTTTATAGTCGTGAAATGATTTTATACCGTCAATTGCTTTAATCGCATTTGCTATGTTAACAAAATTTATAAATGCACAATTCTTTTCTTCTAGATAATTAATTTGTTCAATATCACCAAATTTTGTGAAATCTTCCCTCAATTTAGATGGGTTGTAATAATCAAAATCAGTGATATTACCAATATAAATATTTCTGGATGCACCATTTGAAACAGCTAAAGATAATGCATTCGATAAAGGACCTGAATGCTTACCCCATCCAACCTTAATTCTACGATTGTGAATTGTTAAACCATGTAATTGGCACATAGCAAAGAATTGAGCAGCAGCGATTGGATCAATAAAAGTAATAAAACAGACATGACGTTCCTTTAAAAATCTAATACTTTGCAATAATCCTCCTCTAACAACGTTACAAATTTCTTCAACAGAAGAGTCTTGGTGTAAGTTACCCAAATAAACTGTACGATTACCCAAATTGTTGGCTCCACCTGCTTGAGTAGCAATTTGAGCAGCAGCAGCAGATTGTTGAACCAAAGCGGATGATATGAATTCACGATCAGCCGCTGTAACAATATGCTCCATACCTGGTGCTAAACCTAAGTACTGAGCTGCATTGTGTTGTTGGGTTTTAGTAATGAATGCACATCTGTCTTTACCATAGAAGCACTTTTTATCTAAGTACTTTTCTTTTAATGGTAAATTGGCGACGCATCTTATGGCACTCAAAATAGACAAGAAATGAATGAAGGCAATTCCTTTCTCTGGAATGATCTTGATACAATCAATGACACCGTAACATGATAAATCATCTCTCAATTCTTGTTCAGTAATAATTTCACCATTGACAGAGTTATTCAAATTGCCTAGGTAAACATTCCTGGTAGCACCGTGCCTCTGAATTGATTCCATAACAGCAGGCAATATAGGACTATTTTTACCCCAGCCAATTCTAACGTCATGCCCCTTAATGTTCAATTTCTTTAAAATGCAATCAGAATGGAACAACAAAGCTGATTGATGGTCTATGAAAGAGATAAAAGCACAATTTTTTGAGGGCAAAATCTTAACAGATTCAAGAATACCGGATCTAACATAATCCAATAATTCATTTGGTTGGATATCAGATGGAATATTACCCAAATAAACGGTTCTTGATGGAGCAACTGAAGAGTTACCATTCGAATTTGGTCCCATTTGGCCAAACACATCTGGTTGAGTTTGTGGAGTGGGTGGTGCCATATTTGGCATTTGCATATTTCCTGGAGGTCCATTACCAGGCGTCATTGGAGGATACTGATTTGGGTTGAAATGCTGGCCCATACCTCCCGGTCCATCATTTCCATTAATGAATGAAGCTTCGTCATAGTAATCATTACCAGATCCCGGAGTGTTATCATTTCTATTGAAACTGAATTGATCCCCTTGGAACTGGGAATATTGATCATAAGGCGGCATTATTGAATCACCTTGTTGTTGCATGCTGCCTTCTGGACTCACTAATTGTTCTTCCGACCCTTGCTGACCGTAAAATTGGGGATAATAAGGTTGTGCCATATACTGTTGAGGAACACCTTGATAAGGATCAAAATAAGTCATGATATAGCTTCAACTTTTAAATTCTCTTCTTTTCTTATTATAAACCAAGTTTACTTCAGTTTCAAAAAGTGCAATTAATATATTAACCCAGAACTTCTTCGTTAAACTTTACTTGGATGTATCTAGCCAAGTTGAAATGAACTCTTTACTAAGGACAACTAGCGAATAAAATTAATAATAATATTAATGAATTGAATATTGGAACAAGTAATAAACCTTTCGTATGATTAATGAATGAATAAAAATTGAATTGACTAATGTGAAATCGACGACGTTAGTACGTAGAGGTCGATGATTAGAAAAAAAGACAAACACAAAAGATTATTATAAATATCTTTAACTTATATCTTAACAAGTTATAGGATCAATTAAATCTTTATTATATGTTGAATACGTTTGACTTTTGCTTGACTTAGTATCAAAAATGTTTACTACTATATAATGATCTCTTCGCTTACTAGAGCAGGAATTTTTTCTGAAAAATTAATTTTGTGTAACCGGTACACACACGCTAATTATACTATTAAGAATATAGACATAAGGTATATGGAGTTAATGATTAGACGAGGTAGGCAATAGTATCTGATATTACTGTAGACTGTCAGCTATTTCGTCTGTGTTTGAGTTCAGCATCTGATTTGACCCTTTTAGATCGGTGTCAGAATTGGACTCATAATCGGTGATCGAACCTCGCTTTACCAAATGGGAAGATGATTTGGCTGTGTCAATGGATCGGCGAGTTTCAGATTGCAGCAGACGATTCTTTGCTTGTTTAGCTATCACTTCACTGGAGACATTCGAGCTGTTACTATTATCTTCGTCGTCGTCGTTATCACTGTAGTCTGTGACATCTCGAGACCCTGGACTTCCCTCATTTGACAGATGCAGCAGATGCAGTTCGTCCACATCAGTGGTTGGATTTTCGTGCTCTTGATCTAATATGCTGGTGACAATATCTCTGTCTGATAGACCGTCTGTCTCTGAGGCCAAGTGTTTAGACTTATCTTGAGACCGTGTTATGCGTTCTGTCTGCTGTTCTTTAGTGCTTTCATCGGGCGATATTTCCTCTAGATCATTTGCTTTGATGCTTCTTTTGAGACGTTTTTGCAGGGACGGTTTCGGACTGGCAGCATTTTTCTTTCGTTTCGTAGGACTAGTGTAAACTTTATCTAGCTCATCAGGAATTTTGTCTTTGTTTATAGTGTAGTTTTTTAGATTAAATTTATTTTGATTGATGTACTTTTCGTTTAAACCCTCTAATCGCTTTAAAGTCTTATCTTCCAATTCCCAAATTTTATCTTTCTTTGCATTCAAAACTTGATAGAATTTGTCCAGAAAGTCATCTATAATTTTCTTATGCTGAACAGCACTCGTTTCCAATTCGTTTTTGCATTGTTCGTTTTCCTCTTTTAATAGCAAATTCGATTGCTTTGACGCATGTAATTCCTTGTTTAATTTATAGTTATTCAAGAGTAAGAGATCAATCCAGTTGAATAAGTTCTGCTCTGTTCTTATCATTACGCTTGTTTGCAGATCATTTTCTATATCTGCGTATGGAAGGTCCATTGAGCCTACTGTAATTGGCAATTTTGCATTCGTTTTAATATCAATCGTAATAAATTCGGAAATTAGGGGCAATTCAACATCGTCTAATAATTCATTAGTATCAGGATCATAGTATTGTTCTAGGGATATAAATTTTGCAGAAGCAACAAGGTCATCTGCAGTGGATGGTTCGTGATGATCATCAATAGGAAATAAATGTTGCATTATCGACTCCCATTCTGCAAATGTAAAGTGGCCTTTTCTCTTAAATGTCGAACAATTTTCCTTGGTTATATCAATATGGAAGCATCCTTCCTGAATCATAGCTGTAAGCGATATATTGGTGAAATTGGACTTTCCGATTTCTGACCCATTTCGTGAACTATGCAAATAGAGGGATTCTTTTTTAATAATTTTCTTCGTTTCTTTATCTTCGATAATCAATGGAATGGACTTAATATACCCTGCTAATGCATTTTTCCTTGAATGACTATAAATCTCGCTCATCTTTGGCCCATTTCTAGCTGGTATTGAATAATAATTGTACGACATAAATGAGACAGTGAGCATAATATTAGTACAAAGTGAATAATGCAGCCAACTTTAAATTGTGATGAAACTAATACATGATATTGAATATTGCTTATATGTTAGTCTACACATGAAATCATAGAATTCAATCTCTTACAATCTAGATCCTAGTTTTATGCAAATATTAAAATGCAGAATATATACCTAGTAAAATGGACACCATCCGCAATATATTAATGCCAAATTATGTGGATTTGTCGCCTCTTGGACAAGTTCTCTAACTATTGCTTCTACGCTCAAGCCGCCAGCAGTAAGCTTATCTGAAACCATCAAAACTGCCCTTCCACCCTCTGAACCGTCTTCTTGCGGTTTTAATTGGCCCATCTCGGTTCTATCACCTTCATTCTGCAACTTTTTCCTCCTTATGGGGGATAGACTCCAGGAATACAAGGGATCCCAACGTAGTACATCTAAAATTGCTAGTATGTGTTCTTTGTTTTGCCGCAAGACTCTATACGTGTGTTCGCAAGACTTATCAAAAACCCCATTAACTCCAGTAATTCCAAAACCATCCACTATATCTCTTGTTAGCCTAAAGGGAACAGTTTCGGGTATTGGCAATCTTTTACCTTGGTCGAAGGCTACACCTAAGTCAATGTGAATAGGTTCACCAGAAGTTTTATCCAATAAAATATTATTGCAATGCCTGTCACCCAAACCCAATATATGGCCTACCACTGAAGTTGTGGCAATTCCACGTGTATAAGAAGTTCGACAATCAAACCAGGTGTCAGGAGTAACATAATTGTCAAAAAAAAAGTATCGTAAAACTGGAGATATTTTGCTGCATATTTTTTCATAGGTCTTATATCTCTCCGTTTTGTCTGCGGATTGACAGGTCTTCATTAAATCTCTAGCTTTATCTGCGTTCAATGAATCCATTTTCAAATGATAGGGTCTAATAGCATCTATTAGAGCTATTGAATCGGGTACGAATTCGATTATACCAGTTTCAGGACCCAATGGAACAGCTTTGTATGTTCTTACTTTTAGCTCCCGTTTCCTTGTTTCTTTATCTTTCTTGAAAATATTATTAACCTTTTCGAATACTTGTTCCATAATAGAATCTTGACGCAAATCATCAGTCCCATGTTTCAATAAAACCTTATGTTCCGAACCGTTAGATAAGTAGAAGGAGGCAATTTTTGGTAAACTTAGACCGGATGATGCAATAGTCACTCTAGGATCAATCCTTTCCAAGTAAATCACATTAGCATAGCTTGTCGATAAATCTACAGACAAATTTATTGTTGGTGGCGGAATATGAGGCAAACTATTAAGCCAATAATCTCCAACTTTTAAACTGCTTAACTGAATTGATTTCCCTTTAGGTACTTTATATTCTGCAAGTTTAATTGACTCATCACAGAATTTTTCAACATTAAGAAGTATTTCGCTGACTTGTTTGTTACCTCGAGTAATGAGCTGTTGCAAGATATCGTTTGCAGCTAAAGATTTTGAGATGAGCAATACATTAGAACTCTTTTTGGCATACGATTCATGCTTTTTTAAAGACATTAAGCCATACAACGAATGATACGGATGGTCGTAACATAGACATACAATTAAAGACTTCAATAAGCTTTGGAATTTAGATGATTCACTAGAAAGACGGGATATTAACTGGGTCGACCAGCTAATTAATTTATGTTTCGGTAATGACAAAATATTATCGGAAAGAGCCACATGCAATTCATCTTTGCTTGAATGCTCTAACCACAAAGCAAAGAATTTGTCTAAATTTTCATCACTATCACCATCAGTTAATATGCTCTTCAAATAAAACTCAACAGCTTTGTCAGAAAATTCACTTATGCTTCGTTTCAATGAGTTTAGATCAGATAATTCTCCTATATATTGAGCCTTTAATTTTGAATAATATCGCTGTGCATTTTTCTTCTCCTCAGCTGCAACTGGCATTCTACTATAATGTGATTTCAATTCTTCTATCTCAGATTTCTTCAATTCGACCAGCTTTTCTAGTTTATGAATATGGTCATTCAAACCACGAGATCTGAACTGAGTTTCACAAAAATTTGCTAGGATCTCATATACCTTAGCTTTTTGATCCATTTCTTTAACTAACGTTACCATATCAGCTGTAGGTAAAACATATTTTTCCATAATATTCGATGCCAAGTCTTGTCTAGATTTCGACATCCACTCAACTAAGTTTGCATTAATCAAACTTGGCGTAATTAGCATATTTCTAATTGAAAGGTCAATGTCTTCATTTTGCTGCAATTCTTTCAACATTATAACAGGGATACTAGTTTGACCTTGTTGCCAGAGCGTTCGAGCTATTTGATATTTTGTAAGTCGGCTAATACTATTCTCAAGTAAATGATCAGAGTTAGAAAACTTCGACTTGGAAATCTCATTTATCATAACAATTGAATTAACCAGCTTCTGCAGCTCGTCAGCAATTATGGCAATCGAGTTGTATCGTATCAAATCATGCAATGAACATAACCAAACGCTTTCCTTTGTAAGCGATGAGATATCGGCAGAGGATTCACCCAAGATTTGCAAGACTGCTTTCCTTGCTAGGAGTATATTTTCCGACCAATCAAAATCTGCCTGTTCAAACCAATTTGTACGTCGAGAAAACTCATGTAGAAGACCTTTAAAATTAGATTCTTTATAATGTAAAACGTCTCTGATATTGGAAATACAGGCCAAGCTAATGAGCCACCTTTCCATATTCAATCGGAATTCTTTTGGACTGGAACTGAAGTTTGTTATAGTTTCCTTACTATACAAAGTCTCTAACAAAGACTCTTCACAGGTTTCATTTGCATAACTGGGGTAATCATGAATTTGCTTCAATGTCTTATAGATAACCTGATGTTCTTCTTTTGCTTCTCGCGGAGAAGGAATATCCCAACAGTTCAATTTCCATGCCCATTCAAATGTTGCATTATTTTTATCTCCATTATCTAGATTTTTACTAACTAGTTTGGAAACACCTAAAAAACCATTAGAAATCATGGAATTGAGAACTCTAGTATTCTTCGCTTCTAAATCAAAAGAAATACTTGTATCGAATAAGCCGCTATCAAACCTAAATTGATCTGAAATTTCCTTTTTTCTATTTATCATATTAATGGCATATTCCAACGATGTTTCTTCGGGTAATCCAAATATTAAATCATCATTATCAATAGATTCATAAATATTAGATAGGAGTTTCGAATTTCCTTGCCAATCTATAAGCTTGTTAGACTTACTTACATCGTCCTCAAATAACATTAACGCAGTTTTCGAGTAGTTATTTTTCGCAGCAATACGATAAAAGTAATATAGATTTATACTCAGATAAACCTCCATGAATACAGGAATTAACCTTTTTGCACCCATCCTGATTTTGAGCAATGTTTGTATAAGAAATTCAACAAAGTCAGATTCATACGAGGATAGCTTGCTGAATTCGGAAAGAAGCTTTATCACTTGCATGGATCCTTCTTTCCCAGTAATGTTCAAATAGTAGCAAATAAAACCAGGCAATACCGTCTTAGAAAATGAATCAACTTTAGTAGCAAAACTTGAAAATAAGGGGGCAATACTGGTAAATTTTGCCAACTCTTGTGTAATGGATAGAAATAAGCGGCTTGTCCACTCTACGAACAGTATACCTTCTAAAGATTGACCTAAATCAGAAGTTATTTCTTTGAGAGTGTGTCCAAGAATGAACAATTCATCATTATTAGAATTAAGTATAAGACAAGAGTGAAAATCCAAGGGAACAGTAAACAGCGCATATTCATTTACATGCCTATCAAAGTCTAAAAACTTCTGAACATCGGACTTCTTGATTTTAAATTTCCAAATTAAGACACTTAATATAGATTCTGCGCATGCAGCAATTTCTAAGTTATCTGACACAACATACAGTAGAATCTCATTCAAAACGTTATTCATACTGGATATATCACTTTCAAAAGTATCTTCAACGGGTATGCCATTTTCAACAAGTGAGACGATATGAGACATGTTGTTATTTAAACCTCCTTTCAAATAGTAATTCGCTAAATATTCAGCACTCCATAACCTAAATGATTTGGAATGCTGATGTATATTATTTTTTTGATTCAATAATAACTTTACGACATTCTCGTGTACACCAGTTTCATCAAAACGCTCGATAAATATGAAAATCAGTGATATCAATTTCATGAGATGTACATTACTCATGCCAGTTGTGCAAAGTTTTAGCTCAGCATCATCATTTAGGAAAAATTCAATATCAGACGTTCTCAATTCAATTGGCTCCGAATTCAAAATCTTCATACTAGCTTTGAGGATTACCTGAACTTTCCTCTCTTTGTTTGAACAGTTTATATATTCTTCAACTGTTCTCAAAAGATGCACATTAATAGAAGGTATACTATCACATTCAATCAAGCAAGAAACGAGTTTCACTATTATTGGCAAAAATTTTGATTCATTACATCTCCTTAGTTTTTGCATTTGAAAAATAGACAAAATATTTGCAATATCATCATGAAGACTTGCTTCTTTCAAGAATGGAGACAATGTGGTAATTAATAGGTTTGCCAAATGAATCAGAAAAATATTTTGATATCCTAGAATAATAAGAAGCTTAAATTTTCTCAAACACAATATTTTATGCTCAACATTAACAGAATTATGAAAAATTATTGAAATATGGCGAAATAAGAAATATAACACGTTTACTTGCCAGAAAGATTTCGGATCCAGGCAATATTTTTCAACAAGACCAATTATGAGGTCAAAGCTAGAATGAAGCGATATTGACACCAGACCTGGGGTTTCTAAAGTTTGAGAGTCACTTTTAAAAAGTTGTAAGATCATTTCATTCTTTGGCCTTAATTCTTGCATATGCTTCTCATTTGATACGTCAGTAAATTTTATTACTTCAAATATAATCGGGACTAATTTTCCTTTCATTTGTAGTCGATACTTCTCTTTTAATATGTCTGATAATTTTCTGAATATATCATTCCTAATACCTTCTCTGGTATATGCCAATGGTATTGCCAATGTCAAACTATCTACGACTAGACTCGCAAGATCTGAATTTTTAACAGAAGATATCATCTCTAAGAAACCAGAATTGTTATTATTATTAGAATTAGTTTCGGTGGATATTGAAATAGCAGTGAGTTCTTTATAATACGACGAAAGAAATGTTGGCATATCTGAGTGATCGAATAAATCATATGGAAATTGCATTATATCAAACCTATAGCTCCACCACGATTTTAGTATTTCATATTTGAACATATTAAATAATTCTTTTGTCGATTTTAAACCCAATCTTTTACATATGAGGGAAAGTGCCGCTTTAATATATGGCAAAAAGAAATCAAACCTTGAGTATTCTATGAAGTTGAAAATTACAGCAATTGTAACTTGAATTGATGCCTCAGATAAGATGCAAAAGAATAAACAAAATGTACCGCATGTTTCAATTGATTGTTGCGGAGTATCAAAATTGAGAAAAAGTTCTTTGTAAATATTCATTTGATTCGGGACAGATATTGATTTTAAATATTTAACCAAACAGGGGAGTATCTTAATCTTTATGTTGTTTGTCGAATTTGTAAATTTAGAAATAAATAGTGACTTAATTTCATTATTTCTCACGACCGTCTGATCGTTATATTGTAAATAGGTGATTATGAAAACCAAGAATTCAATATACGAAGCTTCTGTCAATATTAGATTCTTTATACCACATTGCATTAGCCAGGAACACATGTCCAAACAATCCTTCTTGAAAGCATCATCTGAGATATCGTACCATATAGGAAACAGAAGCGTAAGCAACTTCGAGACGACTATGATGGTTAATTCGTCTCGTTCTAAATCAAAATTTGTTAATGGACCCTCTCCCAAAATTCTTACAAACCTTGTCCAAGCCGTAATAGGTATTTCTGATGATTTGATTTCACCATTTTCAAGCAATTTGCACAAATGGAAAAGGCAGTATAACACCTCCTGAGAATGTAACGATTCAAGATATGTAACTAAAAGACCAAATGTTTTAAAGATACTGTTATCTTTAATTTCACTTCTAATTAGAATGCATTTTAAAGCTTGAACACAACTGACCTCTACATACGTTAAATTGACGTAATTTAGTACAGTCGATTTAGAATCCATTTGAAAATTGTTTGCCGGGTCATTAATAGAGTTGAATTCATCACGAAACATATCAGAATTGTTATCAAGTCGGTCTTCTTCTAACAATCTCTGATTTGTACTGGTAAGTCTATTATTTGAAAGTTCATAGAAAAAATTGTCCAATTCAACACAGCTCGCTATAATTCCAATAGAGCTTTGCTTCATTGACTTGAAGTTTATCCTACTGAGTACCTCTATAAATTTAGCATTGTTCGATGCACTGTTTAAGAAAGCTACCTCAAACAAAAGAGAAGCTTGATTCTGAATTGAATTAATTAGCTGATTAGGAATAGTGTGATCTCGTAATAAGTCCAGTATTCTGAGTTCTAATATTGCCCATTCGAGTACTTCAACATGATTCTGTTCATCTTTAAGGTAATTTTTACCAGTTTCAATTATTCGACTTAAAAGATAATCAAAATTCTTATTTTCAGACAAGCTGTAGATTTTAATCTCAGTCTGTGAGGACACATTACTGTCTTGCAATTTATAAGTACCCAAAAAGAATACTTCTAGTTCATAATATGAATTCATAAATGAATTCATTTCATTCAAATCACCACGATACAAGTTCAGCATTATCTGCTGATTTTCTTGTTTAATATCTATACCACATAGCCAACATACGAAGTTCACAACATCAAATGACGAACTAATGCTTGAATACCAAAAACCTGCACCAGCACTAGAAGCTATATCCCATTTGGAAATGAGCCAGTCTTGTATTCTTTCTGCCAATATGAAATTTCTCGAATGGTTGATATTTCTAACAAGTTTATTGATCGAATACCATAGTTGAAAACTTTCTTCACAAATAGAGAAGGGTCCATTGATTTCAGATAAATCTATGAGATTATCAATTTGTAATATTAAAGATTTGTCCATTATCTTATTCAAGTCTTCATTTGAATGACAACTGATAATAGAATAGACAAGACTGCAAGAAACCCTAGATATATCTTTGTTTTTAATGAGTTGTAATGCAATTTTAAGCAATTGGAAAAACAACTTTTTATCAATATGAATTAAGCGATGTATAGAATCATAAATAATTGCTCTAGCAACCATCAATGACCAGTAATTTAACTCATCATTATCAAAGGAATTAAGCACATTTTTAAGAATAATATTAATATCAAATAGTGATTCTGAATCATTAGTTGGGAGCGGCAAATCAAATGTTGAATTAAGAAATGTTGAATCGCTTATGCCCAATATGCTACTACTTTTTGTACTGGAACTGCCACTTAACCTTATGCTAGTACTGCTTGCTTTATTGTTCAATGATTTTGTATCAACCTTAGGTGAGTATATTTCTAGATGAAAAGTCAAAATTTGCATTCCAGCTTGTTGTAATTTGAAATCAGTCTTGTCAATGATAAGTCTATTGCAGAACTCCACAATATTATTTGAATGATACAATGCTTCACTTAGAACACCTAGCTTTTGACGTTTATTTTGGTGAATAGATTCAGACCTCATACCAGACGCATTAAATGTGTTAATTAAATTGAATGTATTATGCTCAAATAATGTTTTCTTGAACTCAAAATATGAATTGATTAATTTCGATAAGCCGGCAATAAACAACCAAGCCAGAACACTATTAAACTCATCAAATTCACTAGTTCTCAAATAAATCGATCGGAATTTAAACCAGTTTTTGTCATCGCTAGGCTTTTGAAGAAAGCATATATCTTCAGAGCTAATCTGATTATTTAAGGAATAAAGTTTGATAGCTAAATTTTGAATAAGTACACCAACATTATAAAGAATAACTTCATCATTATCGCCATCCGTGATACTATCAATAGATTGGTTAATTAAGCTTGAGTCTTCGATGTGGACTGACATATCTTGTCGGGAATCGGAAGAATTGTCCAGTATAATAGAAGAATCTCCAATTAGTTTTGGGAAGTTATGCAAATTTAAGAAGTTGTGAGTAGCAGACAAGTTTAAAAATATAAGAAATTGAACTTGCAAAGAGTCTAATTGTGTCTGATGAAATGAAATCATTAGCTTGATTGATAATTGGATCAATTTATTAATAAATTTAAAGTTTTCGGTGCATAATGCAATAATCATCTTATTAATAACCTTGAATAGCAACACCGTTAGTATGCTTTCTTTTTTAAAATAGATACATGTTTTAGAAAGAACCTTAAGAAGTTTAAAATAATTATTAGGAACACTTGATGTTGATAGTTGCAAATAGTTCACTGCTATTGACGAATCAGCTTGTATAAGAAAATGAAGCGACGTGAATATCTCAATAAGCAATTTTTCATGTATACTTAGTTTGGTTAAATCGTCAAGGACAAAGGTCGACAGTTTAATAATAAGATTGTAGACTTGTAACCAATCCTCATAATTTAGGTGCTCCTTGAAAAAGCCTTGACTTGTGATACAAGATATAATTTTTGTGAAGTCTAATGCGCAAGGCTCTAATATACTATCTTCAATAAAGTAATAATTCCGTATTGAATGGATAAGACTCATGTAAAATTTGTATTTTATTTTAATAGGTTTATGAGCATTTCGTAATTCTTGATTATAATCCAATGATCTTTCTATCAACAATTTAAGGCAATTCGAACCAGAAGACAACCTCAATTCAGTGCTAGTTGTTTTGTTCTTTAGGTAACTTATCTGCTCATTTTCAATCAATTTGAACATTGAAATAACCAAGACATCAAATTGCTTTGGATTGAGCTTGAACTTTGAGCTTAATAAGTCTTCCACTAGACTTAACCCATCATTTCTGTCCTTTATTTTAGTGGATTGCAACCATGAAACAGCCTTGCTAATGTCGAATGATGACATTGTACGGCATTGGGTCTATTATTTAATGATACGTATAAGAGGAATTATCAAATTTATTTGATAATTATTCTGGTGATATGATGAGAGTGCGCCCTAATCGAACTAAGCACAAATTACACTTTAAATTAATCAGTGGATGAATGAATCAAGATTGAATCTGTTATGGAAAGAGAGGGTTATAGCTACCATAAGATGCAGCAATTATACTTAAAGGGGGTTCGATGATATTTTGAATTTACAAAGTTTAGTTTAATATCACTATGATCTACAAAAGACACAATACGAGTGGTAAAACTCCTGGCACCATGAATCCGAGATCTACTTGTCACTCATATAATACATTGTCGATCCCAATGTGACCTTCGAAACATATCCATAAAGCTTAAAGCTTACAAGAATCTATATGATGGCGGGCCTATTGCCATATCTCGATACGGTAATTTGGAGTTTCTTGAAACTATATTCCATAGCATATAAAGTGAACTGGTTACCCATCAAAATTGTTTTTGACTAGAATACAACATGATCTTCCTTACTTCTTCTAAACCAATAGTCACAATCGGGCAATCTGAATTGGAAGTCAACGAAGATTTGCTAGATTCGAATTACTGTAAATGTCATTGCGACTCTTGCAAGTTCAATTGTAAATATCGCCGGTTCTTCGCTACAACTATATTTGTTGGAATACTTATTCCTGCGTTATGGATTATCAACATACTAATGATCCTATATAGCTGCTTCTGGTTAAAACATGATGAAATTAGATATGATGAATATATTCATTCTCATGATCTGAAATTTGCATCAAGAAATATTGTGAATGTTCCCCCACTAAACTTTAACGATGAAATTTGTGAAGCAATTATCGCACATCATGAATCCTTACGTACTAAGTCAAAGAATATGGCTCTATATTCACTAGGATGCGTAATAGTATATGGCATGTTTGTAGGACTAATAGTGTACGGTATTTTACATCCACCAGCTTTAGTTCATTAAAGTATATAATTTTTTAATATATGAGGATTATTTAAATTCCTATATGACTCGGATGGTATCAGAGTCAGTATAAATATCCGAGTCAAAAGTGACGTTCAAATATATATAATCTTGTATAACCACATGAAATATTTATGGAGATCAATAGAAGTACAACAGAAAGATAAAATGTCAAGGGTAATAGGTAAAAGATTTTATTCAAGTGGCTCACAATTGCTTAAAACACCATTATACGATTGCCATATCGAATTTGGTGGTAAAATGGTCCCGTATGCGGGATTTGAAATGCCAGTTTTATACAAGGATCAAACTCACACTGAATCACATAACTGGGTTAGAAATAATGTCGGATTATTCGATGTTTCCCATATGTTACAGCATAGAATTAGTGGCAAAGATGTTGTTGATTTCTTACAAAAAGTCACTCCTATTAATTTGTCTGAATTAGATATCAATTCTTCGAGCTTGTCGGTATTATTGAACGAACAAGGTGGTATTATTGATGATTGTATCATCACTAAGCATGGCGAAAATGAATATTACATGGTTTCCAATGCTGGATGCCGTGAAAAGGATGTTGCATTCCTCAAGAAGGAGTCACAAAACTTCAACGATGTTAACCACGATACATTTGAAGGTACCTTATTAGCCATTCAAGGTCCAAAGGCTGCTGAACTTTTACAGAAATTCACCAATGAAAACTTAAAGAATTTGACTTTTGGAAAATCCAAATTCTCTCATTTATCATCCATTATTAACTCTCAAGTGCATTTTGCCAGATGTGGTTACACCGGTGAAGATGGGTTCGAATTATCTATTCCATCGAGCACCCCGCAAGAAACCAAGGAATCTCAAGAATTTTTTAGAACATTAATTAACGAATACCCTGATATCGTGAAGCCAATTGGTTTAGCAGCCAGAGACTCTTTAAGATTGGAAGCCGGTATGTGTCTTTATGGTCACGAATTGAATGAATCAAAGACTCCTATTGAAGCCACTTTAGCTTGGTTAATTCCAAAGAGCCGTAGACAAGATGACGCTAATTTCAATGGTGCAAGCAACATATTAGCTCAAATCAAAGACCGCTCGTTAATTTCCCACAAGCGTGTTGGTATCAAGACCAAGGGTCCATCTCCAAGAGACGATTGCAAGGTTTTCGCTGCAGATGGTAAAGAAGAAATTGGTTATATCACCTCCGGTGCCCCATCCCCAACCTTAGGTGGAAACATTGCTCAAGCATACATCAAGAATGGTATCAAAGTCGGAACCGATGTCAAGATAGAAATCAGAGGTAAGTTGAGAGATGGTGTCATTAGTAAAATGCCTTTTGTACCTAGCAATTATTATAGAGGTTAAATTTAAAACATATAACTCAAATATACGATAAAAGACAAATAGTTTTCCTACTGTACAAAAACCCCGGTAACCCAGTATGCAACCGTATAGAATTTGCATCCGATACGGGTTATTTAAATTATCACGAGTTTGACCCGAATATTATATGTATGGAACTGGAAAAATTAAAAAAATTGCACCTAAATCGCGTTCATTGTGGGACCTATACACTGCGCCGTACTACCTTAGACTTCAAAAACTTCAGTTCAAAGATACATGAATAAAGTGAAGTCAAAGCTATAGTTGGAGTTAAAGGAAATTACCCACAAGGAAGGTCTAAATCAGAGTAAGAAATCATTTATTGTAGTATATATATTTATATATATGTATATGAATAGATACAAGGAAGCGCGTTCTAAGTACAATTATATAATCAGAGTAACGGTTGCAATCGGCAAATATTGCGGAACGAAATAAATAGTGAACAGACTTTAGAATCACGATTTTACATATCATAATGACCGTGTAAAAGGAGTTATTCTACATCGCTTAATAGATTAATATACCCTTTTCATATTTTATGAAAAACGCTGGGAAGAATTTATATATATATAAATATATTTTAAGTTCCTAAGTAATCTGTTAATATATTGATTTAGTGAATTATACCTGGTTGGTTCTATTAATTTGTTGGTGTTATAAATATCTATTATTTCATTTATAATGTCTTCACCTAAGCACAGACCTATTTTATCACCAAAACACTCCAATTCGAGAAGTGCATCTCCTATTAAGAATGAAAAGAGCTTTATGGCACAGCAAATTGAATCACCATACAACAACCAGCGTATAAGACTTTCATACAATAACAGCAATAACGTATCACCTACGAAAAAACCCCAGGTTAAAAAGTCTGTGTCGCCTAAAAAAATACGTCCCTCTAAGGAGTTGAGCTTCACTATTTTTGCGGATGATGTGTATTATAGAGACACGTTAACTGATGACAGTAAACCAGACAACGAAACTTTTGGGAAAGAGAATGAAAGTATCGATTCTGTACCGGAGTTTCGTAACAAATTAAACCACGATGACCAAGAGAATATCTTACAACCTCAAATCAAACAAAGTACACTCAAGCAAGCCGGTATCACAAGAAGAAAGCCCTTGTCTAACTTAAACATTAATGAATTTACTGGATACGTGACCTACAACCAGTTCCCCGTACAATTGACTGACTTGTACCAACCACCAAATTTCCAGAATGAACAGAAGTCGATTCACAAGTTCAACAACAAATTACCTTGCTTTGTAACTCCACCTAGATCTAACTTGCAAAATGGCCCTCTTACATCAAAATATCTTGTTAAATCTGCCATCGAAGAAGAGCCTTTTAACGAGGAAGACGAGATAGAGCATCATTTGATGCAAAAGCACAACTCAATTAAGAAGAGAAGATCGTTATCTGTTGGAAAGAACGACTCAAAGTTTAAGTTGATTAAAAAGAATAACTTCCAAATCTTAACTAACTAACACCTTTGCATTAACTTATTATTCATTTCTACTAGATTTTATGATACTCAGTTGCGTTTTTATCTCATATACTTGCTATTCAGATAACTAGACAGCTTCATGACATCCTGATACCCTTTTTAGTTTCGATATATTATGATTTGTATTACTTTATACCCCATATTATATACAGTATTTTTGTCCTTATTGCTTTGTGTAATATTATTCTAAAGTGTCGATGAAAAATTCAACAGAAGTACGAAATTAACCTCTATTGATCACTTTAAGCAAGCAGTCATGTCAAATTCTATTATCCAAGCATTTAAGAGCTTGAATGTTTCTTCCGCACATAGTGCATCGGAGCATGAAACAATATACGATGTATCTTACCAATATTTAACAAATATCAAAGAATTTCATGACTTAGTTTCTTTCCATAATTGTCTTGTTGCATTAATTAATTTAGATAGATATCACAAAGCTCTTGAATTGATCAAACAGGTTCCAGAGGATGTTCACACTGAGTTTGTCCTTGAAAAAGCATATATCTATTACAAAACTGGCAACTCTAAATTATTGTTAGACATCTACAATAGCGCTGATTTTTCCAATAACCCTATATTGTCGAGAGCTTTGAAACACATCTTGGCCCAAGATTACTATAGAAATGGTAATAACGCACAAGCATTAGAATTGTACGTGCATTTGATTCAATCTAACAAAGATATTGATAATTCGTTGGACTTATCATGCAATGAAAGAGCAATTATTCATCAGCAGAACTTAATGGATTCAATTGATATTCCATCGTTGACTAATTCTTCAATTGAAGAATCGTATGATTTGTTATTTAATGACTCTTTAGTACATATGTCTAAAGGAGAATATGCTACAGCATTAATTTTACTTAATAAGGCAGAACAGAAATGTCTGGATCAGAGTGATTTATTGCACGAAGATGTGTTATTAGAGTTGGCTCCAATAAAATTGACTATGGCCTATATTTACCAAATTACTAATAAAACGGAAGAAGCGTTGAAAATTTTAAAGGAATTAGAACTTGAACCAATCAATGATCTAATTGTCAAGATGATTTTATCAAATAATCATTTTTCAATAACAGGTAGAAACAGTGATAATCTCAACTTTATGCACCGTGAATTAAACTACCAATATAATTTACATCATTTACAACAAAAGTTAACAAAGCCACAATATCATGTTTTAGCTAAGAATCACTTGTTATTGTCGTTCTTCTCTGGAAGTTTATCAAATAAGTCCTCGTACTTAAAGTCTAGATCAATAAGTCAGTGGTTGGATGATTTCCCAGGTGATTACACACCTGTTATGTACAAGGTTCTAATCAAATTGGGTATCGATATTAACGATATTTCGAACTCGCTAAACCATAAGCAAATTTCAAAGAAATTATTCAAATTTGTCTCTGCCAATAAAGTTGACCAACAGGTTATTGCGGCTACATTATTATTGGTATTCATAAATTCAAAGCAAAATCGTTTTGATCAATCTATGATCGCTTTGGAGAAAATAAGCAATGATCAATTCGACAACGAAAAAGTTTTACCAGGGTTAATAGGTGTTTTGATTAAGCTTTATGAGCAATTAAACTTGAACAAGAACTTGGAAATATTATTTAATAGACTTATGGAACATTTCATGGCTACTGATCAAAAGGTAATCAAAAACGATATAAATTACTACAACTTTGTCAAGATCATTGGGTTCAAATTATTAATTCTACAAAATGAAAATTCGTCCAAATTGTTTAGCTTATTGAATGAGGTCAACCCTGAAGATGAACTTGTTTCCACTGTTTTAAACAATTCTTCCAACTCAAATTTATCCCCAATTTCAAAATTAACCTCCTCCACCCCTGCAATTGATGATTTGTTGGAAACAAGTATCGAAGCCTTGATTCCAATTAGGGAACAACAAAAACCAATAAGTAAACCAAAACCTGCTGTAAACAAGGTCACGAAGAAAGCTAGGAAACCAAGATTTTCTGCCTCGAAGGTTGTGAAACCTGACACAGAGTTTAATCCTGAATCATTAGATAAGGAAAGGTGGTTACCAATGAAGGTTAGATCTTACTACAAACCATCTAAGAAGGAATTGAAGAAGAAGCTGGGCGGCCATCAAGGTGCTGTAGAAACCCCCTCTTCTATGCCAACTACTGCATCAAATGCAACCACCACAAGCTCTAGTAAGAACAAAAAGAAGAAGAAGAAGGGGAAGAAATGAGTCTATCTCGATTTTACCATTTACATAATATTTAATAAAAATTCTAGTAAATCCAATGTAGCACACACGCTGAAAAGCCTGCAAGTTTGGAAATGTTTTCAAAATCATAAATATATTGGATTAGATGTTGTAATATTTCTGATTGCATCATTGGCATGTTTTATTATATTCCTATTGCGATAAGGAGGAGTAATGTATCTATGATCATTGAAGTTAATATATTATTTCATTCTGATTAGCGGAACATGCCGAATTAGGAAATTACAACCTGGCACGGCAGCCCCCAAATCAAGTAATGCGTACCGATAGCATATCTATAGCTAACTCTTTATAAATATAAAAGGAGAACTATAGAACAAACGAAGAGGCGATACTTCAAATATCCAAATCTACTAATTTAATTCTGCATTAATATCACGGTGGATATGGCCATAAAAATTGAAATAGTATAGATTTATAGTCTCAATAATATTAGCATGTCAATATCTACAGGTAACAAATATCATTCAAAAGCGGTAACTGAAGTAATTTCAAATACATCACGCTTCAAAAATATCAGAGTACTAGTTGTAGAAGATACGAAGAAAGCCGCAAATACATTATTCAAATCATTTAGAGAAGATGCTTTGGCAAATTTACTTGTATCGCATATCGAAGATCAAAGTGAAAAAGATTTTTTAGAGTTAACACTATATGAGGCATATGTCAAACAGCATATTTTGAAAGGAATTGTTTTAGGGATTAATGAGACAGATGCCGGTTTTGAGACTGTTGGTGTATGGTCCACTCCTGCTTCGTCGAGCGCAGGTTTAGATTCATTTTCAAATTTGATGGAAGCAGGTTATGGCAGTGTTTGGGAAATCAATAATGAAGAAGGCCGCCAGAAAATATTTAATGGGATGTTACCATTATTACACGATACATGTGAAAGAATACTAGAAACAGACTCCAGATTTAGAAATAAAGGTGTTTATACGCTAGTGTACTTGGGATCATTAGAGAGTGCTCGAGGAAAGGGTAATGTAAGATTAATGTTCGATTATATGTTTGAAAACTATATTGATAAAACACCAAACAATATTTCATATTTGGAAAGTTCGAGCAAAAGTAATATACCTATTTATGAAAGATTCGGATTTAAATTCTACGAAGATATAATGTTAGGTTCTAAAGAATCCGAGAATAGTATCGAAGGTAAAGATTATGCAGTAATGAATGTAATGATTCGAGGGTCATCGGGCCATGACTGGACAAAAGATGAAAATACAGGCAATTCACAAGCTAAATTGTAATCATTAATTAAATATATATATACAAGATTGAAATATATTGACTTATTCGTCGAGCGATAAAACACTTTGTTGAGAGGGTAATGTTTTGTTGGCAAATTCTTCCTTAGCCTTAGCTCTCAATTCTTCTTCTTGGGCTTTAGTTAATGGCTTAACAACTTCATCCGGTGCAACAAATTTGAAGTTTCCAAAACCAAATTCTCTGTCACTCATTCTGTTTAACACGTATAATTGAGATCTGACGTATTCAAGTAATGCTTCAATATGTCTCATATCAGCATTGGGGTTACCATTAAAGACATTTCTCCACAATGCGCTTGCCAAAGTAATATCGTCAGTCATCAAACCTTCGTCATAAGACAAAACTGAACCTAAAAGCTGCGTATGGAAATCCTTCAAATATCCCTCGATGATTCTATTGGAGTTGATTTTTAATTCTTCAGACATTCTTAATTCCATATCACTGAAAATTCTATCCACCAATTTCTGTTGATAGTTCCTTCCATACTTAAAAGGCATAGCTCTCATTCTTACAGATAAAATCCAATAATGTAATGCAGTAATTTGAAAGTGTTGTGCGAATGATTGAGGTAAGTTTAATGTTTCATAATAAAATTTAGCTGTATTGGAAAGAGGTTCGTTTGGATAGTGCATACCCTGCCTCTTACATTCTCCAAAATACTCTGAACCGGCAACGGGTCCTGCTCTAGAACGATCCATGTCTATCTTAAAGACTTTAACAATCCACTGACCAATGTTTTGTTTCCATTGAACCATATGAAAATTTGGGTCATTTTCGATTTTATTTGAGGACTTGAATGGAGATTTAGCAGTTGGTTTACGTGGAGGCTTCTTCGAATCTGAGACTTGAGGAACTTTTGGCAATGTTGATTCCTGAGCTAAGTTAGATGGTGCACTTATTTCATTATCTTGAAGTTGATTTAAAAAATTATTCTTATTTTGAAATCTGATTATTGAGCTAGTTGAAAGAGTTCTATTGATAGTAATAGCTCTCTTGTATATTATTGAATGCTGGCTTAACATAGTGTAATTTTCAAACTACTCTTGATAGTATATGATTATTTATTCTAATTTTTCATAGATGAATCTGAGAAAAATAATTTTTATTGCTTATATAAGCTGGATTGATATGTTAGCAGCTAGTACTTTACTTCTATTCTAATGCCATTTAGCCATTGCCTGCTGGATGATATAAAGGACGATTCATCTTGTAGATGCTTCAGAGATTATTTATATTAATATTTGATATTTATTCGTATATTTAGTAAAATTTTCTGCGCTGAAATTTAAATGCTTGACGTAGACACTAAATCCGTAGTCTCATGCTATAAAGCATACCATAATATCAGTATATATATTCACAGTTTTGTTAAATTAAACTGTTAATTCAAAGGCAAAATCAGTATGATATACTTTTATGAGAACGTAAGAATTTGGACTCAATATCAAAAATACTTAACAATGATCAGACACCTATCCTAGAGATTCGGATAAGTATAGCAAAGAACTTCTTTTCTATGCAATGATGTGATAATATCAATTAATTATATGAACATTCAAATCATATTAAATGTTTATTCAATGAATTGTTGATTAGAGTGTCTTTGCACTACGTGATGCATAGTTGCGTGTTGCCTCTTTAAGTTTTCGCATTATTTTTGGATTAAGAGATTGAGTTTTTATTTGAGAAGACCAGAAACTCAACTCAAGCCATGTAAAAGGAACATAATCATTAAAATAAAGAGCTATATCCCTTCGCTTGAATTTGGCCCCTAATTCGATCAAAATCCGAATGGTTAGATATCATTTTTAGTGGCGTTTAGTTAGTAAATTTATAAGCATACGGTTATTTCCTAATTGGTTAAAAGCGTTCCGGAAAATATTATCACACCTCTAATTACAAATGCAACTATGAAGAATGAAATAATTACTATCAAGCTTGTGAAACTGCTATTACTAATACATATTCCAGAAATGGTATAAAAGAAGACATGATTGTCAGCGAAAGTGAACAGAAAAATATTAGAAGTATTTAGAACAGTATAAATTAATAGAAATAATTTAACAATAAAAATAGTGCAAAATGACGAAAGAAACAGTATATTTAGTTACAGGTGGAAATAGGGGTATTGGATTTAATCTTGTGAAGCAAATCAGTCAAAGAGATAATAGTGTGGTAATCACGACTGCAAGAAAACCAGAAGAAGCCAATGAATTGAATGAGTTGATTAAGACTAATCCTAATGTTCATGTCGTGAAGTTGGATGTGAGATCGAAGCAGAGCAATTTGGATGCGGCCGCTGAAGTTGCAAAACTTGTTGATGCGGTTGATGTCTTTATTTCCAATGCAGCAATTTCAGACAGTTATAAGACAGTTTTGGAGGCTGATGAAGAACTTTGGACTAACCATTGGAAAACAAATGTTCTTGGAAGCATATTTCTGTATCAAGCGTTTTACCCTCTTGTTGCAAAGGGAAGCAAGAAGCAGATTATATTTATCTCCAGTCTTGCAGGTTCAATCGGAAGCTACTTCGAGGCTAGTTTATCTGCTTATGGACAATCGAAGGCTGCGTTGAATTATACTACTAAGGAAATTAGTTTCGAATTACGTGATGAGGGATTCACTGTTATTGCTGCTCATCCAGGGATGGTTGCCACTGATATGGGAAACTATGGTAAGGAAAATATTGTCAGGTTAGCACCTGAACTTAAATCAATGGTTGACGCAATGGTGATTACGCCAGAGACTAGTGCTCTGTCGTTGCTTAGTGTATTCGATAATTTAAGCCCGGATGATAATGGAAAGTTTATTGGTTATGATGGGTCTGAGCTTACTTGGTAATTTTACACTAGGATTTTATATTGTCATCAAATTTGTATGTGAAATTATTTATGTATATGGAATTCAATAGTAATAAAGATACTGATATGCAATAGAAATAAATAAGATTGTTAGTAGTGAAATGTTGAAGACAATAGCGACTTAAGAAAAACACATTTCAGCAAGTGAAACAGAATAGGTAGTTCTTCGTCATTCAACATTATACAATTAATTTTATTATTTTGTGTTCACATTGAAAATGAATTTATTAAAATCTTTGTATATCTATATTTCTATTTAACTTTAATTCCTTCTATTGCTTGGGCAACTCTTTTGATTTCTGCCTCTTTGTTAACCTCATCATTTTCATCATAGTTAGTCCAAGAGTTGTAACGCCAGTTATTTTTGGTGTAAAATGTGTCTCTGTCATAAGGTGTTAAATCCCAACCTTCATATAATCTTTTAACTAAATCAGGATTAGATGTGTAATATCTAGAAAATCCGACTAAAGTACGGTTATCGCTAATATCATGCAACAAAGTCTTAAAATGAGGGGCATCATAGGTATAGTTACCACTCTTTAAAATTATTCCTTTCCAAATTTGTCCAACAAAAGTGTTATCACCGATTTGTTCGGAACTAGCAACATCGATGTTTCCTTGAACTCGAGGCTCAACAATAGAAACATAAGCAAACTCGTTACCATTATCCGCCCTCTTTTGTAATTCGTGTAAAACATAACTAAATGTAGTAATAGGATGAGTCGAGTCTTCCTCTGCTTTCATACCTTGAAATTTAGCCCATGGCGAAATTCTGATGGCCAATTTGTTAGCGCCAACAACCGTGATTAGATGGTCTATCAACTCAAGCAAAAATCTTGCCCTATTTTCAACACTTCCACCGTATTTATCGGTTCTGTGGTTGGTGGCTGGTTGCAAGAATTGATCAAGCAAGTATCCATGAGCCGAATGAAGTTCAATATAATCGAATCCAGCTGCAATAGCATTCTTAGCTGCTTTGGTATAGCTATCATAAATGAGATCATGAATTTCTTGCTCAGTTAATGCTCTAACTGGGTTACCAGCAGCTTCAGCCTTCTTCCTAAAATCCTTATCTGGATAAAGAGCAGAGGAAGAAACCAAATCTAAACCATGTTCCTTCAACAACTTAGGGTCTGCAACTCTACCTAAGAACCAAAATTGACAAGAAATATATGATCCATTTTCATGAACCTTATCAGTGATCTTCTTCCATGCATCAACGTGGTTGTCGCTCCAGATTCCTGGAACATTGGCATATAATCCACCTTGTTCAGAAACAAAAGTAGCCTCGGTAATTAATAATGATCCTGGAAATTTAGATCTTTTATCATAATACTCTAATTCCAAATCAGATGGGGTATGATCTTCCAAAGCTCTGTTTCTAGTAGTAGGAGCAAAAGTAACCTTATTTGTTAAAGTATTTTGACCAACCTTGACAGGCTTAAATAAATTGGTTTCCTTTAATGCTGATATCTTAGTAGCTGACATGACGATTATTTCTATATTCTAAATTCTATTTAACGAAGAATAAAACTTGCAAAAAGAACTCTACATATATATACATAAGATTAAGGTCCGATTAGTAATCATAGCTGTGGTTCTAACCGCGAACGAAATTGAAGAAGAGGCATTTGTAAACCCGATAATTGCGAGCGAGTTCAGCTATTCCGAATGATGATTAATGTTTTTTCTAATGAATTCTTTAATTCCATCAACTTCTATATAACTTATAACTTTATTTTTGTGCAATTTAAAAATGTAGAAGAGATTAATAAGATAATATAATTTTGATATGTTACGATTGAAGTCTGAGCACACGAGTAGTTAAATATATGAGAGATGAGAATTCGTTATCTAATAGTGTGAAAGCTTGAAATAAATGTAGGTCAAATCTCCCTACCTTAAAATTCTGTGATTGACTAATATCGAAATATCGATAAGGAAAACATAAACTTTTGCTATAAGCAGCTACAAGTAATTATCTAGCATTTGATTGTAGCTTTCTTTCACAAAATTCACTGAATGAATCCGAATGGAATTACGAGTTTTGATTACTGTGGTTTTAGCTAAATTATGAGAATATGACGAAGCTAATCAGTACAAAAAGCTTCTTAAATTTGTGATGAGTAGATAAATGGACAATTATGACACAAAAGCAATTGTGCAGCTAATCTTCAAAGGACTGCTGTAGTTTCTACACGATTTAGTTAAAGTCTGAAAATTCTTTGAACAAAATAGTGAAAAGCAAAGATAATCATAAGCATGATATATTTATATTGTCTATGAAGTTATTTTTATGAAACTATTTAACTTTTATTTCTTCTATGGCCTGAGGCAATTTTCTACTTTCAATATCTTTGGTAAACTTCCGCTGCTCATTATAACGAGTGAAAGTGTTATATCCCCAATTACTTGAGCCATAGAAAGTGAGCCTCTCATAGGGAGTTAAGTCCCAACCTTCATATAATCTCTTGACTAAATCAGGATTGGATGTATAATATCTGGCAAAACCTACCATAGTACGGTTATCGCTAATATCATGTAATAAAGTCTTGAAGTGGGGTGCATCATAGGTGTAGTTACCACTTTTCAAAATAATTCCTTTCCAAATCTGCCCAACGAAGGTATTGTTGCCAGTCTGTTGTGATATATCTACGTCAGCACCTCCCTGAACACGAGGTTCGACAATTGACACATATGCAAGTTCATTCCCATTATCCGCCCTCTTTTGTAATTCATGTAAAACATAACTAAATGTAGTAATAGGATGAGTCGAGTCTTCCTCTGCTTTCATACCTTGAAATTTAGCCCATGGCGAAATTCTGATGGCCAATTTGTTAGCGCCAACAACCGTGATTAGATGGTCTATCAACTCAAGCAAAAATCTTGCCCTATTTTCAACACTTCCACCGTATTTATCAGATCTCTGATTTCCAGATGGTTGCAAAAATTGGTCGAGTAAATATCCATGAGCAGCATGAAGTTCAATATAATCGAATCCAGCTGCAATAGCATTCTTAGCGGCGTTAGTGTAGGTAATATAAATGAGATCGTGAATTTCCTTCTCTGTTAATGCCCTAAGTGGGTTACCGGCAGCTTCAGCTTTCCTTTTAAAGTCCTCATCTGGGTATATTGCCGATGGTGCAACATAATCCAATTCACGATTCTTTAATAACTGCGGATCACCAACTCTACCTAAAAACCAGAATTGACTGGAAATAAAAGAGCCATTTTTATGAACACGGTCCGTCACTTTCTTCCATCCTTTCACATGTTTTTCATTCCAAATACCTGGAACATGACCAGCCAGTTCAGAGTTCCATTCAGTTGGGACTACGCCGTTTAATCCAGCTTGTTCCCCAACGTACGTAGCCTCGGCAATTAATAAGGATCCTGGATACTTGGATCTTTCATCGTAGTATTCCAATTCTAAATCTGAAGGTGTATGATCGTCTAAAGCCCTTAATCTCGTGGTCGGTGGGTAAACTACTTTGTTAGATAAAGTATGCTCACCTACTTTCAACGATTTAAACAAATCTGTATTCTTCAATGATGTAATTTGAATGCCTGTCATTGTGGTCAATTATCGAGGTGCCTGACTCTTGTAAAGTAACGATAATTCGTTCAATTATAAGGCATTTAGAGTACTGTAGTTGCAACTATATTAGTAAGATAGAGTTCACCTGATTATGTAAAGTGCATATAAAAAAGTATATATTGCGTGCTTTTCTTTTTTTTTTGTGTATGAGCTTACTAATGGGCGATAAGTTCCGAGCCGATTTTGTATCACAAGTCGAATTAAGAATATTGCTGCAATTAAAGCTTAACTATCCCAATAAATGATACTGTTTAAAATAAATGGTACGCAAAAGAAACCAGCTATATGTTGATAAAAAGACAGACTAATAAATTTTATTTACCCGGTATCATGCAATAGAAAGATTATAGCAAAACATTGTTTTCAACTGTATTGAAAGCTTTTGTTCTACTTGACACTAACATATTTTTCGTATTGATTCCGTCATAGAATAACGGTCAGCTGTTAATTTTTAGTTGTCTTTATTCATGTAAATTGTAACTGAATATTGACTTATTTGGAAATAATATTAGAATAAGTCGAGCTGAGATAAAGAAAGAATATCATTGGGACATGAAGATATGTCCTTTCGTTTGAATTTGATCCTTACCTTGATCATAATCGAATTTAACGGCGTTTAGTTGCAATAAAAATGCATAAAATATCTAGAATTAAATATGAGAAAAGAACCTTATAGGTTTTAAGGAACCATAATTACCAGAGGATAACCTTAATAGTTAAATATACCCGCGAACTTTATATAAATATCGGATTTCGTAGTTGGAATGGATTTTCTCCTACAGAATCTACTAATACTATTCAAAATGATAAATGAATTTATTCAAAAATCTATAAAACCCTTTAATTAAAAGCCTTGTCAAATTCAGTGAAGACAAATCTATATCTAACGTCACCTTCGTCACATCTGGTCAAAGCAGTTCCACAGCTTTCAGCAGTAATTGGTACTTCTTCGATCCATGGCTTGATGTTCTTTTCGGCTGCTAATTTCAACATGTATAAAGCTTCTTTTTTGGAACCAAGTAAAGAAGATCCAAAACTACATGCGTTACCTATGAAACTGAATGGGGAAACTTCAAAGGTATCGGCAACTGGTGGTAAACCAACAGAGATAAACTTAGCATCAACTCTTAAAACAGATAAATAATCATTCAAGTTTAAGCCGTCAATACCAGAAGCACAGTTCAAGATGAAGTCAAATTTGTCGGCATAGTCGCTATTCCAGTTCTTTTGTTCACCAGTAGCGATAAAGTCGTGGGCACCCATTTCTATAGCTTGATCCTTCTTGGAGGAAGATCTGGAAAAGGCGACAACATTAGCACCTAAAGCGTTAGCGAATTGAAGGGCTAAGTGACCTAAACCACCAATACCGATGATCCCAACAGTTTTACCTTTAGCATTTTCACCAAGGTTTCTGACTAATGGGGAGAACACAGTTAAACCAGCACACATTAATGGAGCAGCAATGGTAGATTCTAATTCATCTGGAATTGGGAAAACATATTGTTCGTGTGCAATAGAGTGGGAAGCGTAACCACCTTGAGTAACGTACTTGGTCTCGAAGTCTTCGGAGTTGTAAGTTCCAACCTTTTTATGACAATATTGTTCATTATCGGTTTGACACCTTTCACAGTCCATACAAGACTTGGAGCAAGCACCAATACCGCATCTGTCACCAACCTTGATGTCCTTAACGTCCTTACCTACGGCAATAACCTTACCGATGATTTCGTGACCGACAACAAGATCGTCTCTCTTCAAAGGAGTCCAGGCACCTTTTAAAGTGTGAATATCACTACCACACAAACCACAACAGATGTTTTCTAAAACAACATCATGAGAAGCGATATCTTTGGCTTTATATTCAACTAATTGTGGCTTATTCCAATTTTCGGCCTTATCAATACCGAAACCTTTAAATTGTTGTGGAACTGTCATTTTGTATATTTAATTTATTCTATTATTCGTTATAGAAATACTTCATCCACTCAGTACAACTGGCATGTTGCTGTTTATATACTAATCACCAGAAGAAATGCAGCAACGGTTTTTAACTTTCGCTAAATTAATAAGCAATTCTTCCGGATCAACGCTCATATCCAAATATGCAGAAATAAGCTTCGGAAACGTTCCATATGGTACTAATTGATGAGTCGGCTCAAGAAATCCGACATAGGTGTCCTGTTATCTCCGACCTTGCGTTGTAACTGTCTATCTTACGTTAAGGACAACTAATCAAGACTTGCATAGATTCTGCGATATTACACTTGGTGTTTGCAAACTAATTATTAATCATAAAAGAAAGATAAACTAACTACATGCAGGTAAAATTAATTGAAGGCTTTCTCGAATTCGGTAAAGACAAATCTGTATCTAACATCACCTTCGTCACATCTGGTCAAAGCAGTTCCGCAGCTTTCAGCAGTAATTGGTACTTCTTCGATCCATGGCTTGATGTTCTTTTCGGCTGCTAATTTCAACATGTATAAAGCTTCTTTTTTGGAACCAAGTAAAGAAGATCCAAAACTACATGCGTTACCTATGAAACTGAATGGGGAAACTTCAAAGGTATCGGCAACTGGTGGTAAACCAACAGAGATAAACTTAGCATCAACTCTTAAAACAGATAAATAATCATTCAAGTTTAAGCCGTCAATACCAGAAGCACAGTTCAAGATGAAGTCAAATTTGTCGGCATAGTCGCTATTCCAGTTCTTTTGTTCACCAGTAGCGATAAAGTCGTGGGCACCCATTTCTATAGCTTGATCCTTCTTGGAGGAAGATCTGGAAAAGGCGACAACATTAGCACCTAAAGCGTTAGCGAATTGAAGGGCTAAGTGACCTAAACCACCAATACCGATGATCCCAACAGTTTTACCTTTAGCATTTTCACCAAGGTTTCTGACTAATGGGGAGAACACAGTTAAACCAGCGCACATTAATGGAGCAGCTACAGCAGATTCTAATTCATCTGGAATTGGGAAAACATATTGTTCGTGTGCAATAGAGTGGGAAGAGTAACCACCCTGGGAAATGTAGCCAGTGTCAAAATCTTTAGCATTGTAGGTACTAACCTTTTTTGCACAGTATTGTTCATTATCGGTTTGACATCTTTCACAGTCCATACAAGACTTGGAGCAAGCACCAATACCACATCTGTCACCAACCTTGATTCCCTTAACGTCCTTACCTACAGCAATAACCTTACCGATAATTTCGTGACCTACAACAAGATCGTCTCTGTTAAGAGGCTTCCACGCACCCTTAATGGTGTGAATATCACTACCACATAATCCACAGCAGATGTTTTCCAACACAACATCATGAGATGCCAACTCTTTTGGCTTGTATTCAACCAACTTAGGTTTGTTCCAATTTTCTGGCTTATCTACAGCAAATCCTTTGAAATATTCTGGAAGAGTCATCTTATAGCTTTGAAGATTTATTTTATGCTAATTAATTTAATAGTAGCTGCATTTATTGCGACAAACGTTCCCTATATATTTAATTTCTATCCGTTAACTTTCGCTAATAGTGGGGCTACTCTCACCTCCACGCACATTGGGGATTTTTTAGATAAGTTACCCACTGATTGGTCTGTTGCGAATATACTGTACATACTACAAATACCATATATACTTCACAATAATCGATATTGAATATAAGAGAACCCCCAGCCCTTACAGGAATGAAACAATCAGCGCAGAACGGCTGCTATATCTTCCATGCATCTACATCCTTTAGTAACCTTAACTTTAAACTTCATTCTGTTATAATATTACCCGGAGTTTCTATGTGTTGCGAGCCTTTCCCTTCCCTTAGTAGCCTCCCCAGAGCCCATCGCTTTAAGGGCGAGAATGTCTTTAACGTGATGATCTCCAAATCACATGTTATGGGTATGTCGTATGTCGTACTATGGCCTATGTCGTCGAACTGTTCGCTGCAATTCGCATTTCGTACGCCGGATCGCGTATTTACTAAATTGTTGCAATCATTAAATCATATAACAATATGACACAAAAGCAATTTCAATATAACAACTAAATGTCTATTTTTTTTGGAAAATAGGGAACAGTATAAGGAAATTTTTTTTTACATGGAAGCTAATTAAAGAAGCATATTTTTTTGTTGAAATAGGATTATTGTTAAGACATAATTATTAATCAATTAAAAGACAATATATTGATAGGTGTTAAAATTGTAGCTTCTTGAGATGGTTTTATACAAACGAAAACAGGTTACGTTTATAAGGGCGCCAGAAGTGCCAGCGGACTTAAATACGGAAGTTTTTCATATACCGGCCACGAAGGAGTGGTTTCTCACGTATGAGGACTATTTACAAAGAATGGACTATTATCATCGTAAAAAGTTCGTATGTGAAATCACTGGGAACTCATGTTTGACGTTTTTCCAAGCGACAGAGAGTGAAGCAAAAGAAATACAAGAAGTGGAAAAGAATTTCCCAGAGGCATTAAAAGAGCACATATTGAGGTTTTTGCAGTTCAACCGTATTACGCGGTTAGATCAGTTGGTGGACAAGGTGTACCTGGTGTTCAAGAACGATTATTTTCCCGGTGAGACGATAATATTAAAAGGATCGATACTTAATGGACAATCTGAGTCGGGAACGAGACAAAGGGGTACAATCAAGGAAAAGATCCAATACAGCAACCCATCTGATGGGTTATTGACGAAATATCTTGTTGTTCGGGCAAACGACCAGAAGCAAGCAATAGTCATAAACGAAAAAATCTCACGGGATAGAAACCACTTCACAAAATGGCTTATTAAGGCTTTTATCAAGTTAACAATGACCAGATCACACAAGGTTGGTGCTCCATGGGTCGTGAAAAATAAGTTTGCTAAGAAATACAGAATTAATCAAAAATATCCTGACGATTTGGTGCATTTTCAATCCTCTACTCCAAGTGGTGACATCATGTATGAAGGAGATGAGTTACCTACTGCAGTAGTAGATGCTCCTATTGGTCATGGTAAATTGATCAAGAAACCTGCGGCTTCTTCTAAGAATTCAAAGAAAAAGGCTGCTTTGAATAGCATTTTAGATGAACCACCTCCAGTGACAGCTCAGGAAGACGATATAAAGAGGAGACTTCCGCCTCATCACATGCCTGATATTTTGTCAGAAGCAGATGAGGAAGCTCGCAAGTCGAGTCCTCAGCCGACTTATCCAACGTCTAAGAAACTGACTGTCAGCGATTTAAACCTTAAATTTAATTTACAGTATTCGAAACCTGTCCCCGAAGTACTAAATGTCCCAGAAAATGCTAGGAGTTGGAATGGAAATTTGATCCAGAAGCACAAAGAAGAACAAAAAGCTGTCAAAAAATTGGACCCAGAATCAGAACTGGAGATTAAGCGTCTTGGAATCAGAAGTGTAAAATCAATACAGGATGCTTTAGAATCCTGGGTATTTCTAAATGTGTATCATAATGTTTTGAAATTAGACACATTCACATTTGATGACTTCATATACGCAATGGGTTGGAATTATGACCAATTTGAGAAGATTGGTAGATGCGAATTATTGGATGAAATATGGTGTGCTGTTCTTGGAGCTATAGTATCAAATGAAGTACCGAAGAATAAGTCTTTGAAATTGGATAGTGATGTAATATATGGATTACAAATAACCTTACCTCCAGAAAATTCGTATATCAACCCTCCTTCAAAGGATGATAACGATGTTAATCTTGGGGAGAGAGGCTCTGATTCGGACAACGAAGAGAATACTTTGAAAAGTGAAGATGATGCAGATAATGACGAGAGCCACGAATCAATTGAGTTGACTAACGGCAGCAAGAATCACGCTGAAGTCAAATCTGAGCTGGGAGTAAAACTCGAAGATGAGAATGATGGCGATGATGAAGACGAAGAAGAAGAAGAGGAAGAAGATAACGATGAAAATAACCAAAATGGGGATGGGCTAGAAGATGATGATGATGATCGTGAGCACAATGCATATATTGTGATGAATTACCGCAATATTCCATGGCATGAGCGTCTTCGTAAAAGAAACTTCAGAGATGGTAATTGGCAGTGTATTTTACTTGGTGTTTTGTCTTTGGTAGAGTATGTGCCTTCTTTTAAGCCAATTATTGATAAGGTATATCGCATATTAACACCTATTGATATGCCAGCAACTCCCAGTACTGTAATGAGACGTTTTTACGATAAGTTAGATATTGATTTGAAATTGCAAGTTTTAAACATTCTTGTTTCATTACTAATGAATGGTACTCAAGTAAGAAATTACATTGATGAATGTTTGGATTCATCTACCGTTTTAAGACGTAATAGGTTAGATAACATAAGAGACTATAAGGTTGCGTACGATTTAGCCCAAAAATTACATGTTGAAATTCATGAAAAGTTAACGGATGCAAAAGAAGCTATGGAAAATGCTAAGTCCAAATCCAAATCCAAGTCTAAGAGTAAGCTGAAAGGAAAAGATGCACAGTCTACCCCTAACCCTGATTCAAATAAAAGAAGAATGCCAAGACTTAATTTACAAGCATTTGAAATGTCTGAACAGGAGAGTAAATTAGCCGAAAATGATAAGGAATTTAAAGATTTATGTGAACAAAGAAAAGAAGCGTTGCTCAGTATTGAAAAATATAAACATGCCAAGCGTCAACTTGAAAAGCAGTTAAATGAAATAGATTGTCAAAGAGTCAAGTTATTGGGGAAGGACCGTTTATATAATAGATATTGGTGGTTCGAAAACAATGGTCTTCCTACATTGCACAGTAATACGAACGATGTGGATGACAATGATGAAGATGACAATGCAGTTCCAAATATAAATAATGAAGAAGAAGATGATGTTGATGATGAAAATGCTGTTTTGGATGAAACTTATCTAATGGGGAAACTATGGGTTCAAGGTCCTTCAGATGATGACTTGAGAATACATTTTGGGTTAAGTTCGGAAGACATTGATAAATACCATAATTTGTACTTGAATTATGAACAAGAATTGGAAATGTTTTATAAATATAACAATGATCATGGTGAAGCTGATGAAGATCACAAACAGAATAAAGAGCCATTCAAGCAAATGAAGTTCGATAAATTACCTCTTGGTTTCCGTAATATAAGTTCGGAGATGTTTGGGTTATCATTTGAACCTAATCAGGTTACAAGAACTTTGGATGACTCGATTGAAAAAGATATAGTTATTGACCATCTAGGAGGTTTAAGTGTTACATCACTATCAAACTACTTGACTCCATTACAACGTAAAATCCTTGAAGAAAACCCGGATCCGTTATTTAGTGGATCTTATTGGAGATTCTATGACAAACCAGAACAGATATCAAAATTGATTGCTTGGTTAAATCCTTGGGGTGAACGTGAATCGCTGTTACGTAAAGAATTATTAATTGTTAAGGAAGCTATTGTTCAAAGTATGGCAGCCAGAAGAAAGGCTTTATCTCTAGATCAGCAGGAGGCAAAGGAATTAGAGCTAGAAAATAATATTCATCAAGTGGCTGAAAAGCTTAAATCTTTAGGAAAAGATGCTGCTGACTCTTTATCCAACCTAAAAGAAGAAGGAGAAGAAAAAGATGATACAGAGGAAAATGACGAAAACGAAGATGAACTAAGAGTTGGTCGTAACAAGCGTTTAAGGAACAAGCCTATTGCGTCAAAAAGACAAAAAACCAAATCTTTCACAGATGTAATAGGTAGCGACAATGTGAATGACTTGTCGAAAGTATATATTGACTTGTTGAATGAATTGCAAGAATCCAAAGAGGAAAAAGAATTATCTCGAGTCTTAGAATGGGTTAATTCCAAAGCCATTGATAAATTTGACAGGTCGCTTTATGAAGGAGGCGATAAGTCTAAAGCTAAAACTAAAACTAAATCGAACAAATAATAGTGTAAATAACGTGTATTATAAATTATTCTGTATCATTAATTTAAAATGTTAATATATAATCATCAATATTTCGCTTTTTTCTTATTATCTTCGTAATCCTCGTTAGGCCGTTTATTGTTTAGCCTCTTACTTCTGGCAATATCTGCTAATTCCTTTAATTTGTTCTCTTTTTCGTGCTGCTCCTTGATGGCTAACTGCTTTAGCATTTCACTTCGAATCTTAATTTCTTCCCTGGCTTGTTTATCGGCATTTTCTAAAGCCTGAGATAATTCACCAAATTTCTCTAAATTGACATCATTACTAACTGCTTCTGATCCACCATTGGCAGCAATCATCCTTTTATCTAATGATATAGTAAACCCTTGATTATTCTTCCAATTAGATATAGCAGATGGAATTTGCCATTTGGCTTGATCTTCTTTTGTCAATTTGCTAGTTTGTTCATTATTACTGCTTTTCAATAATGGTGGAGGAGGCGACGGGTTCTTATGTCTATTTTTCCGTAATTTGAACTTAGGAGGTAACATTGGATCTTCTTGATAGTTTCTAATTTGTATAATACGCTCTCTGCCTCTTTCATCGTCACTTCCTTCTGAATATTTTACCACGTTATTACTTGTATATTTTATATATGTGACATCGTCTTTGTTGTTATTAGCCTTTTCATTTATCCCCATTTTATCATTTATTATCTTATTAATCGCAACTCTCGTCTCTTCGATACACTCTTTTAATGAGTCATCTGGACAAGTTTCAATTGTGTATCTAGGGAAATGATGTTTTAAGTTCGGAAATTTTACTTTCAACGGTATAGTATCTTCATATGACGATTGAACCCTTCTTGCGTTGTTATTATATGACGCAATAGTTAAATTGTAATTCAAAGTTCCATCAGGATTTAAATGTAACCGGGATATAGTAGATTCTGAATTATTAGGGTTGAGTATTACATTTCTGTCCGAATTATTTTCGGGCAATTTTACAAGCTGATTTGACCTTTCATGAAGACTAACCTTTTTAAGCGAAATCTTTGGGGGAGACTCTAGCGATGAGTGCTTAGGCTTGGGTAGCAACGAACTGAACATATTACTATATATCGATAAGATAAACCATAATAATATCAATTCTAATGATTATATTCATCCGTGATGATATATACTGCATATAAAATAAGTCTAAGATTTTGTATTTCATACCTAAAAAATTCCATACTTTTGACAAGTTGCAAAGACCCATATGAAGAACTTGTTGATCTTGATTGGCAGCCTCTTGTCTTCATCTACAAACGAATCGAACTGTAATTCTTCATCCGTAACTCTTTTGACCCCACCAATATAATTGAAACTTTTATAGAAAAGATACAAAATTCTTTGTTTGATTGATAAAGGTAGAGTAGCAGACTCGTCTTCGGTGTCATAATGGCTACTATATTTAGTTAGTCTGGTGACTTCTGAAGCAATTTCAGTATCCGATGAATCTTGGAAATAAAGGGATTTATCTCGATAAGTCATCATGTATTGCGGATAATCACTTATAATTCCATATTCTGAAATATGAGCAATTCTACCTACGTTCATCAAATATTCGAACTGATCAATTGTATTGATGGTCCACATGTATAACTTCATACGTTGAGATTTCAACCGAGGAATAAATTTTGTCAAAAACCTAGTGGACCATGTCAGTAAGTATATAATGGATACACCGGTTGCTTTGAATTTCACAGACCCATCTTTAGGTAAGGAATCCACATACGAATTGTAGTTCATATAATGAAACGAGTCCCTCCAGGAAACAGAGATATGAAAAATGTCAAATTGTCCATATCCCAAAACATTCTTGGAACTGTTTTCAAAAACGTCTTGGAAGTACTTATCTTGGTTCAAAAATTTAATAATACCAAGATCCCATACTCCTAAAATAAGTCTGTGCAACCACCATCCAATATCATCGTTCACTTTCAATAAGTCCTTAATCAAAAACTTGACTAATTTCGCGGGGTTCAATTTTTTAATGTCCAACATCAACTTATGCTCATTTGAATTGTCATGAGTCTTAATATAGTTAGCAAACCACTCTAGAACATCCTTGAAGGTTAATAATCGTTCACCTGTTTCAATAGTTTGCAAGTCTTTAATTTCATCGTATGTGGAGTCCAATATGTCAAAATCTGCGACTTCACCGTTGGGACCACAAAATACTCTCTTCGTATTGTTGTCATGGGATATTACTAACACTCCATCCTTAGTAATCCATAAGTCTGTTTCTATCAATGTAGCACCAGTTTCGAAGCATTTATCGAAAGAATTGAGAGTGTTCTCAGTATATTTACCTTTGAACCCTCTATGTCCACATACGAGGGCAGTCTCACTCATTTTTATATTATTCACTTGTTTTCAAAGAAATAGACAGACGATTAAACTGATACGTAAACGATCGTGTAAGCTAACCGTATGGGTCGTAACATTCAATTTAGTTTTCATCGAAAGGAGTAAACCTATATTTAGCATGATATTTTAATTTATTGTCAATTCACGTTCGCTAGCGCACCCGTGACAAGCGGTGATGCAATCTAGAATTGAGTAGAAAATACTGAAATTTTATTCTATAGACTATAAAGTGTATCTATAACTTGTTCAATGGCTCGGGCGATTCCGACGCTTGATCTATAACCATTTTGATTAACAGAAAAGCGATTGACTCCTTACTTGGAAGTAATAAGCCTTCTGGATTTGTTGTTTGATCATTCGTCCCATAGATTAGTGTCTTTATAAAATCAACGTCAAACCATCTTGCATCTGCCAATTCTCTATCATGACCCAAGTGAATAACTTCATTAATGCCATTGAATTCGACCACACCAAGACAACCGATCATCAAGTTACCAGGGAATGGCCAAGGTTGAGTCAGGACAATATTTATGTCCGAACAAACAACACCAGTTTCTTCCCAGATTTCTCTCTTGGTTGCAACTTCAACAGTTTCTGAAGGTTCCATAAATCCAGCAGTACATGCGTAAAGTTTGGTGTTGGCGTATCGTTTAGCTAGCGATAGCAATACCTTACTTCTGTCAGTGTTCGTAATTGCAGTAATGACTACAGCATCAGTTCTTGGGAACGACACATTAGAAACAGTGGCATTTCTGACGGGACATGCATACTGAATCTCGTCGTCTTCATTCTTTCCCTCAGTTTTTTCATTAGTACATTTTAGCTTTCCACCAGCGTGAATAGGGATTACTTTAGAACCACACCCCGGACAAAACCTATTTCTAGATAACCAGTCCAAAAACATTTTTCCGTGTGAATATAATGCAGCCTCTTTTGGAGAGAATCCAAGATAATGTTTTCTAGAATGACTAAAAATCAAGTTGGCCTTGTCGATGCCATTAGTTTCAGACACATGATTGATAATCGAGTTTTGTAAATCAGGAGATTGTGATAAATCCACAGCATAGTATGGAATACCTTGATATCTTCCTTGAAAGTCCAAGTATTTTTCTTCTGCTCCGTTATCGGGATCCTCCACTGATTTTAAACTCAGTAAATTCAAACCAACACTTTCATCTTCTAATCCCAAAAATAAGAAGGTTGGTTGATTGTTATCCCGCAATTCTGGATCTTGATCCTTGTTACCACTGCTCCACTTCTCAACTGTCTTACGCCATGATTCAAGTGATAATATGCCCTTTTTCACCGACTCTTTTGCTCCTAATTGATTATCTCCATTTGTTAGCATAATCAATTTCTCATTACTACCTTTGTTGATAAGTGGATTGGTCTTGTCAAAGAAAATAAATCTGGTCGAATCATGAGCAACACTATTACTAATAAAGTCACCATCCTCTCTTAAGAATGAAACTCTATTGACTATCTCTGCTCCAAAATATGAGCTATGATCTTGTCCGTGAATAGAATTAAATACGTTACTCGACATCTTATAATAACTATCCTGTTTTAACTTACTGATTGATGAATGAAATCGAACAGACGGTCTTAATATCTTAGTAAGTACGCCCATGTTTCTTCTTTATCTGAATTTTATGACTTATACCGACGCAATTTATATACACGACATTGTATTCTTATCGGGCTAATGACCGGGGCCCATGTTAATATTTACAATGATACTCTAATTAATTCCTTTGGGTATGAGAAGCTATTATTCTAGGATAGAATGGATTCGTAGATAAATATTCAAGCAGTCTGGTGAAAAAACTCCCTAAAATTTGGTGTATTTCTGGTCTACGTATACTTCTGTTAATCAACAGCCCAATCACACGCAATATATTACAAATGAACCACTTATAGAAAAATGGAATAAGCCCAAATATATATTAGCCTCTAAAATACATATCTATTTACACGATGAAATACCCTTTGAAAAATTATGTACAAAATGTTCGATTGATATCTTTGAATATGTTAGTTAAGGTTCAATTCTAATAAGAAAGTAGCAAAGCATATTAAATATCAGATAAATAAGATCTTTTCCTCAAAATGAAAACTAGGAAGTCTAACGTCTGAAAATCTTTTTGAATCATCATTGAATATGCTTTCATATGCTTTTTATTCCGACTTAAAAATATACTTACATTAAATGATGATTTTTGTTAGTCACAAAAAATGCCGACATCAATAATATTGAACCCAATATAATATCTAAGTTGAAGTTAGTATTGATTTTAAAATTAAATCATTATCCATTTCTGAATGTTTCTTATGTGTCAGTTAATTTGTAGATGTTTTCGTCAATGACATTTGTCTAGGAAGTCAAGCGTTATAAAATCTAAGAAAATCATCATTCTAGAAACATATCAGAAATTGGAAATAAATTTGAACATACGGTTTGGAAATGAATAAATTACAATAATAAAGTTTGTTTAACCCAATGGGATACCCTTCTTAATGACCTTAGGTAACCCTTTAATCCACGATTTACCAGTCTTTTTATCAATGATAACGAAGACTCTACCAGATTGTCTCATTCTACCGGTTCTTCCGACACGATGAACTAAATCGACCGATGTATTTGGTAAATCCATTAAGATAACATTCTTAATACCAATGAAATTCAAGCCCCTGGCAAGCAAATCAGTAGTAATCAAAACTTTAATCTTACTGCCATCGAGATCTTCTTCCAACAACTCGGCTGGTTTTAAAAATGGTTCTATCTTAGCTAACCTATCGTCAGCATTATCAGCACCAGTTATGCCAATAATATCCTCTTCTCTGTGACCAAACTTTTCAATCAAAGTATCTGCTAACGGTTGAACGTCTCGCTTTTCATTGACAAATATTAAAATACGCTTAACATAGCCTTGTTCAGTACCGTCATTATGAATAGCATACAATGCTTGAGCAAGACATCTGGTCTTAGAACCATTATATGGTGATAATTGTGCATCAATAACTTTGAGATTAATTTGCTTTGGAATCTTGTGTAAGGAAGGTGTCACTATGTTAATGATCGAAAACTCGTCAGGAAACATTTTGCTAAGAGTTTTCTTAAACTCTTTAGGAATAGTTGCTGAACAAAAGATCAAATCCTTACATTTGGATAATCTACGGATAACAGATGTTGTGTCTACAATCCAAGATTTATCCATTAAAGTATCGGCTTCGTCAACAACACAGTAATCCACAAAGTTAAATAATCTGAACGGACGACTAACGTTATTTAATTTAGCAAGACCTTGAATCTTAGCCGGTGTAGTGACTAAGACATCAATTCTTTTTCTTCCAGCATCGAAGAGTCTTTGATGAGAATCGCCAGATCCCCATTTCACAATGTTCAAGTTTAACGAAGATTGGTTTTCAGGTAAGGAAAGAAACCTTGCATATTGAGGATCCTGCAAGATTTTTTTGTCAACACTAGCCTGCAAATCAATGGAAGCCTTGGATGCACGTTTAAGTGACTCGTATACTTGTTCAACTAATTCATGCGTAGGTAACAAAATGACCGATCTAATAATCGAAGTCTTTTTCGATTCAAGATAGCTCTGCTCAGACATATTGAAGACTCGCATATCCTCTTCCTTCAACTTACTAAGTAAAGGCGCCAAATAGGCCCAAGTTTTACCAGACCCCGTCTCAGCAGCTATCGTGAAAACCTTCAACCTATTCATCTCATTGGACTTTTTCAAATTCTCCAAAATCTCCTGGCCTGACCCCTTCTTGTCTGCATTGTTTTTGTCTGCATTAGCATTACGAAGTCTCGGTTGGTTAATTTTCCTAATAGCAGCAATTTGTACAGGAGATGGTTTAATTTCCAATTCTTCCTTACTTTTAATATAAGTACTTTTCAAATTGTACCCGTATTTAATTTCCTCGATCATAGCCGATCTAACGGTTGGAAAGATCCTTAAAGAGTCGAACGAAGTAATATTCTTTATAACATTGCTCGACATCTCTTTGAGTTTATTCTCCGGTTGATCCAACCCCGAAAAATTCCCAAAAGAAAATAATCTGGGTTGTGTCTTAGGAGCTTCTAGCGTTTTACCTAGCTTCGATCTAATTACTTGTCCAGGTTTGTGGTTAGCTTTTTTCTTAAACGATCTTGATCTCTTAGAATGGTGTCGAATAAAACTAATTACCGGTCGTTGAATCATTGTACCCTGCATGACTCTTACAATAGGATTAATTACTCCTACTTTCAAAGTCATGTTGTTCTAGTCTCAATAAATCATCGATAAAAACCGTTAAGATAAATATTATATATGAAAAATTTTCCAAATTTATACTGCTAGTAGCGAGACCAAATTTTTTGGTGAAAAAAATGGGTCGTGTGAAATTGACGAAATATTTTTGAAAAATTTCAACAGTTATAATCAACGATTTGTTAGGTTTACACAAGACTAAAGTAGCTGTATCAGCATCTTATAGAATGTTAAAATTGTCATTTGATACGTTTTCTAGGACAGCAAGTAGACTGGTTCCAGCAAGTGTGATAAGATCATTTAGTGGGTCTGCATATGTGTTTGCAAAGGCAGCTCCAAAACAGAAAGATGGTAAGAAGAAGGCCAAACAAGGGTTTAAGAACAAAGGAGCAGAATCTAAAGCTGCAAAGGTCAAGAAGGGTGGTATGACTCACTTAAAGTTTAAGGATGCTATTCGTTCATTGAAGTTTGAAAAGTTAGCCACAGATTTCTCACAATTGAATATTAAAGATATATCCCACGGGTCATTGGAATCGATCATATCCACTGTTGTCAAATATAATGACTATACTGAAAAGGCTTTACAAGACCTTGATTCATTTAAGAAGTACCAGTATCATGAATTATTCAGAAAGCCTGTTTCCATGGTGTCTGACAATACGTTGAAGCTCAACGAACAATTTATATCAAAATTGGAATCTCCTAGTAAAGACAATAGATTGTGTTTATTGGGTGAAAAGGGCGTAGGAAAGTCAGTATTGCTCTCCCAAGCTAAGGCGTTAGCTATTTCTAAATACAACAAGGATGTAATCCTTTTACATTTGGACCACCCACAAAAAATTGTTGAAGGTTCCAGTGACTACGTCTACAACAAAAGAATAGAGAAATATCAACAACCGATGTTTACCAAGAGGTGGATCAAAAAGTTGCGTGCTGCTAACGAAGAAATTTTCAAGAAATTGCCGTTAACTAGAGATATTTCTTTCACCGCTAAGAAGAAAGAATATAACTTAAAGAAGAACGAAAATACCTTGTATGATTTCATCTTATATAACCATGATTTCGGAAAAGTGGGTCCAACCTCAGCATTCGCCTTTTTGGTTGAGGAAATCATGCATCATTCTAAGAAAGTCCCTGTTCTTGTCTCAATCGATGATTTCAATGTATTAACAAGTGAAACATTTACTAAATATCGCCACCCAAACTTTGATCCAATTCACTTCACCGATTTCGAAATGGGTAGCTTTATTTTGAAATTAGCAAGTGGTGAATTGAGTTTTGCCAAGGGTGGTGTCTTATTAGCTGAATCTAAGGATATCGCTTATGGTCACACCTTACCAGTCGGTTTAGGTATCGAGCAATACGATCCATACTACAAACAATATCAATGTGACGTCGAAGTTGCCAATAGCTTATTACAAAATGGTGGTGTATCCTCTATGACTGTTGAAAACCTCACTAAGGACCAATGCAGGGAACTTTACAACTTTTGGGATGCCACTGGTGTTTTAAGAGTTAGAGAATATCCAACCAATGAGGACTATAAGACGTCTGAACAAATCGCAGATGAACAAGCTGCCAGAAGATCTGGCGAAGAAGAAGAAAAATACGTTTACGACCCTGAAGAACAATTTGAAAAATTGGTTCAAAACAACTTTACCATTTCTTCAGGTAACCCAGGTCACTTGATCAAAACCACCACTTTATCATATTAGGCGATATGTCTGTACAAAACAAAATAGCTATCGTTATGTAAATAGAAAATACAATACATATTTATCAAATTGAATAATTTTCATTAATTATTAAAGAGATCTAAAATACAGGAATATAGAATAGAAATGATGATAATGACAATAGTAATGACAACAATATCTTTGAAGGATGTTTCTTACGATTAAGTGAATAATGTATCTTCTTCTCTCAAATATTCACCAATATCTCCTTGTCTGAATGCAACAATTCCAGTTGGTTGTAATGCCCTAGCTTCGTTGGTCGATTTAGCACTCACCCCAAACCCTAAAGGCACATCGTTCATTGAATAGACTATCACACCCGCATGCTCTGGAATGTCATCGGACATTCTACCAATATGAGCTTTCAATACATGGTTCCCGTATAAGAAAGGCATTTCACCATTCGTCTTAATCCAAACCTTAAACTTTGCATATTGGGCTAAGTATGGTAAAGCAGTGATATGCAATCTAAACTTCCCAGTCTTAGTGAATTTTCCAAAACAAGTACCGATCGACATTAACTGATGTCTTGACACGGAAGTAGCAAAATTTGCTATTTGTTCTGATACATAGTATACTCTATCTTTCTGCAAACGGAAAACATGAGGATTAGTAGGATTGTCAATTAAAAACGAAATATTTCTACCGATATAGTTTGCCAACTTCTCGAACACAACCTTAGTTTCTTCTTCTGTCAAGGATCTCATTACGTCTTTTATATCTTTAGTATCTTTTTAATTATCTCTTCTTAGGATCATTATTAAATGTACTTGAAGTCAATAAATTTTTCAATCACGTGCGAATTCTGTGAGGGAAGCGATGAGGAAATTTTTCAGGCAGTAGTATATGGTACTAAACATTTATTATGAATGCAATAAGTTGTAATGTCTGAACCAATCAACAATAAAGAAGACGTGAAACCTAAATCTGTCGAACCAACTTCAGAAATTCCAAATGATGAAGTGGATGAATCTGTTTATAAAAGGGGTCAGCAAGATAAGTGGACTCGCTCCCGTAAAGGTGATAGAAGAGACAACGCCAATAAAAGATTCAAGAAAAATTCAGGCGATAAAAAGGAGAGGGAACATAAGGTCACGTAGGTATGTTTTTCAAAGCCATATTTGTTAAGAATTAAGGATTACTAACATTAGAAGTGAATTTACCCCAAGAGTAGATGAAAATGGTAACCCATTGCCAAAATCCGAAAGGAGACCTAAGAAAAAGGTTGCATGTATGATTGGGTACTGTGGAACTGGGTACAATGGAATGCAGATTCAAAACAACCTTGAAGTTAAGACTATTGAAGGAGATTTATTCCAAGCATTTGTTAAGGCCGGTGCGATCTCACCTGAAAATGCGGATGATTTGAAGAAGAATGGTTTTATGAGGGCAGCTAGAACTGATAAGGGGGTTCATGCTGCAGGAAATGTGATCTCATGTAAGTTAATTATCGAAGATGAAGATATTTTAGAAAAGATTAACAAGGAATTGCCTGACCAAATTAGAGTTTGGGGTATCGAAAGAACTAACAAGTCATTCGATTGTCGTAAGATGTGTTCTTCAAGAGTATATGAATACTTGTTACCTACTTACAGTTTTTTACCACCAAAGCCTAAGACTGTTTTATCTGAATTGGTCAAAAAAGGTAAAGCGGACCACCCAGGAATAGTTAGAGATGACCCTGAAGGAGACGCTTGGTGGGCCGAAACTTCTCAGGCCATTTTAGATAGTGGAATTTCCCAAGACGATGTCAACAAAGCACAAGCTATCTTAGAAGCTACTAACAGTATTGATAATGAAGCATCTGAAATTAATAAGGAAGATACAAAGTTGTATAATGAGAACGGCGAAATAACTGAAACCGGAAAATTAATTAAGTCTATTAAGCAAATTGAGAATAAGAGAAGAAGATCTTATAATGTTTCTAAAGAGAGATTGGAATTATTTCGTGAAGCCATGAAACAATATGAAGGGTCTCACAATTTCCATAATTTTACTCTAGGTAAGTTATATAAAGATCCCTCAGCAAGAAGATATATGAAATTGACAACTGTATCTGATCCATTTGTTATCGAAGGTACTGAATGGGTTTCAATCAAAATTCATGGACAATCGTTCATGTTGCATCAAATTAGAAAAATGATTGCCATGGCGGTTTTAGTAATTAGAACTGGGTGTCCTATTTCAAGAATCCAAGATTGCTTTGGTCCAACTAAAATCAATATTCCAAAAGCACCTGCTCTTGGTTTGTTGCTTGAGAATCCTGTCTATGAGGGATATAACGGCATGTTGGAAAAATTCGGTTATAATAAAATCGAATTTGAACCTTACAAAGAAGAAATTGATAAATTTAAAATGAAGTATATTTACGATAAAATTTACGGTGAAGAAGTTAAAGAAAATGTATTTTATGGATTTTTTGGGTTCATTGATACTTTCAAAGGAAATATCGAATCGAAAGAAGGAAAACATATTTTTGATTTCTTAGGAGCAGTATTCGAATCAGGAATTAGCAAGGACAGCAAAGTTGTCGAAACAAATAAGGATAACGAAGACAATGTACCTGCTAAACCTCAGGATAATGTTGATTAGATTATTTAGAAATAGTAATTTTCAGCCTGAAAGTAAGCGAAAATAGTTATAACTATAGTTTATATATCTATATAACATTCCTCTTTTAAATGAAAGAAAAGTCACATGAATTAAATAACCAATACAATATATATTAGAAATATATAAATTTATGAAAATGATATTATGCAATATTGATATTCTATGATATCTAACTTTTTTTTCAATTTTCTGGTTTTCACTTTCCAAGCATACGAAACAAATAAGCAATAAAAATCATATTAAACTAAAGCCAAGTAGAAAGATTGTTTGATGAAGCTTGCTGAGCTTGCAGACTTTGATTATCATTTACACGACGGACAACTTTAAGTTTTGAATCATCCTGAGAAGGACTATTAAAGCGTTGGTTACTATTAACATTTGAATAATTTTCAGGCATTCTTCTAACTTTCGGCTTCTGTTGATAAATAGGGTTGAATTGTTGTTGTGGAGATTGTGAGTTATATGGCACAGAAACAGGTTGTTGGAGGGGTTGGTTTTGTGATGGAGGAGTATGGTGCATGTTCTGAGGTATAGTATGCTGTTGATTTATGTCTTGTGGTGGCAACTGTGGAGGCTGTTGTTGTATCTGTTGTTGTTGTATCTGCTGTTGTTGCTGTTGCTGTTGCTGTTGTTGATCCTTATTATTTTGTTGGTCGTCTGTTACCTGGGATTGTTCCCTTTGTTTTTCTTGTTGGAACTTGTATAATGTCCAATCAAAAACATAATCATATCTGTAATTTTCCCTCTTAAATAAATCTCTGAAAATCTTTCTCAAGTATGGATAGTCAGGCTTATCATCGAATCTTAAGGTCTTAATGTAGTTCATATAATCCAAAAATTCTTTTGGTAATCCTTTGGTTAAAATATCATTAGGGGTAGTCATCTTCTTTTCCATGATTCTGTCGTACTTTTGTCTTTTAGTGGCAGCTTTTAATCCTTGCCATGGTAATGAGCCTCTGCAAAAGTAAATCAACACATAGCCTAAACTTTCCAAATCATCTCTCCTCAGCTGTTCGATACCCAAGTGAGTGTTAACCGATGCATATCTGGCAGTACCGGTCAAGTTCTTATTTTCTCTATAAGGAATATGTAAATGAGTTCTTGGATCTCTATATTTCTTAGCCAAACCAAAATCGATAACATTCACCTGCGATCCTCTTCTACCTATACCCATCAAAAAGTTATCGGGCTTGATATCTCTATGGATGAAGCATCTAGCATGAATATATTCAATTCTGCAGATCAACTGATCTGCTAACAACAATACAGTCTTGTATGTGAACTTTCGATTGCAATAATTGAAGAGATCTTCCAACGAAGGTCCCAATAAATCAATTACCATCGCATTGTAATCACATTCGGTACCGTACCACCTAACAAATGGAATTCCTACCCCTCCACTCAATGCCTTGTACACCTTAGCCTCATATTCTAATTGTGGATGCTTTGCCTTGGTGTTCTCTAATTTAATAGCAACCTCTTCACCTGATATGATATTCGTCCCCAAATAAATATCTCCGAATGATCCGGATCCAATCTTACGTCCAATCCGATATTTCTTGCCCACTCTTAAATCCATTTCTAACTGTTGTGATGTTGATCCTGTTAATTAATTACACGAAGCAATTTTAACGTATACGTATTAAAATTTTTTTTTTGTGTAGTACTATTGAATCAAGTATGTTTATATTTATACTTGTCTTCTTGTATAGCACCGTATGATATACCTCAATACAATATATTAATTAGATTATTTACTATCTACCCGCTGAACTCTAGGAAACAAGAGAAATTTGATTTCTGCTGATGCTAAAACACAAAGTGTCACAAAACATCAAGAAAAATTATTCGGCAAGTTTACACAAAACTCCACTGACAAAGGCCGTACCTGGAACTTGATGCAAAATATTACTGTTTTAGATAAATAATATATATTAATAATTAAAACAAAAGGTATATATACTGCATAAGACATGTAACAATAAACATTTGTAACGTTAGACAAACTATTCAAATAAGTCTATATTATGAGATTCAAGCTTACTTTGTGGCAGAAGACTTCTTGAATTTTCCCAAAAATCTCTTGAAAAAAGCATCTTTCTTCACTTCGCTGTTGACATTCTTGGAAGTATTTTGGACATCTTCTTTAGCAGTTTCAGCTTGGGAGGCCAAATCTGGTTTAGCGCCTTCAGTGCCTTCAACAGTGGCAGGGGCTGCGTCCTGATGGACAGCTTCTTTGAGTCCTGATGGGGCCTCATTTTGGGTGCTTTCAGCGGCTTGCACGGCTTCTGCATCTTGGTTAACTGGCTCTTCTAACTGTGGGGCAGTTTCAGATTGTGGATTGGTTTGTGAAACTGCTTCAGGTTCCGCAACTACCGGTTCTGGGTTAGCTTCTGGAACTGCTTCAGGTTCTGGGTTAGTTTCTGGAACTGCTTCAGGTTCTGCGGCGGAAGGTTCTGGAACAGTTTCAGTGACTGGAGCTGATTCAGTAGCATTGAAGCTTTCGGTTTGAGGAACAGCCGAAATGTCTTGGTCAGCATTTTGGCCTTCGGAAGCATCAGTTTGGGCAATTGCTTCTTGAGCAACTGGATCATTACCTTGTTCAGTAGTGTCCGCTTTTTCAGTTGCACCTGTTTCTAATGGTTCTTCGGTATTCTTAGCTCCAGATTCTTCTGCTGTTGCTTCGTGGCCAGTGACATTCTTGGAATCGTCTTTGGTGTAAGAATCATTGATGAAAATTCTCGATGTTCTCTTTAACTTATCTTTAATACCCATTTCGTTTCTTATGGTCTTTTAAATTATAATATAAATATAGCTTAAATACTAATTAATAAAAAGTGGGTTTATATTTTAGGTCCTAACTATTTTAATTTTATTTATGTCCGCCTACAATAATGACCAAACCCAAACACTAGCTACAATGCTAATTAGTCGGCTCAGATTTATTATTTACGTCCCAATCCAGCAATTACACGAATGTCTACACGTCCCTCTTTGAGCATGGCTGTACCACATTAGCATACCATTTACGTGGTATGATTTGATTATCACTTGACTACGATTTGGGCATAACTAATTTTGGTATCACGCTAAATTCACGATTTTTTCTATTCTCATGTATGTAGGCGTCATGTAATGTATAAGCCATTGGTACTACCACCGCAACCTACGGTAACCTCCTCCCGTATCGTATCATTTACTCTGTTCAAGCCGCTTTAAGGTTGAGCCGTTTACGTTTAAACGGCTGAACAACAGTGCTTATGTAATTAAGTCCACCGTTTGTTACACCAAATGCATAAAACATGCTTTTGATACATTCTACAATAGTTCCATAATACGTACAATAGTGGCAGTAGTAAAGGGAATATATCTCACGTCAGTTCATATAATATACACTAATGCAATGTAGAATAATATCCTGAAACAAGCAGTAACTTTATTACCTCAGGCGTAGGATACGACTGTCTGTCTCGTGTGACAATTTTGCTCGGTCATGGGTTCGGGCTCGGTGTGGTTCCATCCTGAACATCCGCTAAAAACCCATTGCAATATGTTCTGGATGTATTGAGGAGAGTAAGGGGTGTATTAGGTTTTCCGGTTCAGTTCTGGAGTGGGTTAGAGCCCCTACGGATCAAAAGATGATTTGCATAACACAATACGGCCTTACAAACAATTCTGATTGTCTTAGAATCTGGCTATCGAAAGCGTTGAAATCTACAATAGAGGTGAGGTTGAGCTGCATGGCATACTTTCACGACTTGGATTAAACACGGACGTGGTTGAGTTAAATAAACTCAAAATGTGGAAAACAGGATGCTTATCAAGCACTTAAAAGTCGCGGGATCGCGGATATTAATAGCACACAATTACGTATTTTTGGTCCGCCTCCTTGCGGCTAGTCTGTAATGGCACATCTCGTAGTGCTACTAGACCAATTGAGGTATTTAAGTGTGTCCCAGTATAAAGTTTTGCCTCAAGGGTATACTTTAAGTATTCCGGTCTAGTATAAGTCGAGCTTAGTTCTGGAAGTTGTTTGTTGTTCCGAAATCCGCCTTTAGCTACTTTCCGAGAAAATATCTCTTCCTGATGATCACTACAGCCAGCTTGCGTCTATTAGGCTTGTGTTCTGTAGAGAATACAAAATTAAGGATGTAGCTGGCTATTCTGGTCTGCGTCGAACATCGCGATGAGCAGAAAAGAATACGACCGCCTCTGTACTTCCTAATTTGGGTATCTGTTAACAACAATTTTCAAGCCCATCTAAGTCCATTAAATGCCGCTGTAACATACGTCATCGCATATCTCATCTCGCCACCACTATTCAACTAGAGGGTATGTCTTTCTGATTGCAAATTTATTACCAGAATGTATAGTCGTGTATGAACCTATTTAATGGTATTTTTATATACAGTCCAGAATAGCATAAACATAAACAAGAACCACAATAAGCAGATTAGGTTACATCAACATAGAGTGAAATATATGCCTGGGAGTATGAGTGCATCGTCGAGTCAGCTAAAACGCATAGAGACTCGTATAGAGAGTTTATCAGAGTCTTTGTCGAAGACGAATGCACGTAAACCACTTGGTAAGTTTCAACTAAATACATTCGATAACAACAAGATCACGAAGCTCCAAAATGAAAAGATGAGACTACTGAAAGGCTCACATATACCAATCAAGCTGCCCATACGAAAGAAGACTCATTCTCCGGCTCAGTCGTTGCAAAACGAGCAGATGGATACGAAATTATCATTACAAAAATTACCATCGGCAAGCAGGCATATGACGTTGAGTGATTTTGAAATCGGCAAGGTACTTGGTAAGGGAAAGCTAGGAAAAGTATACTGCGTTAAACATAAGACGTCTGGATACGTAGCAGCATTAAAGGTAATGGCCAAAAAAGATCTCATAGACTTGAAGTTGGAAAAGAACTTTCGCCGAGAAATTGAAATCCAGTCTAACTTAATTCACCCCAAGATATCGAGGTTATATGGCTTCTTCTACGACCATAAGAATGTTTATTTGATATTAGAGTACTCAATTCATGGCGAATTATATCACCACTTAAAAGTTCAGAGAAGATTTAATGATGCAACAGCTTCACACTATATTTATCAAGTAGCATTGGCACTCGAATATTTACATTCAAAACATATTATTCATCGAGATATCAAGCCCGAAAACATTTTGCTATCAACTGATAATTGTATTAAATTGAGTGACTTTGGGTGGTCCGTCAAGAGTCTGCCCAGCTCTACTACCAAGAGACTTACCATATGTGGTACATTGGACTATTTACCCCCTGAGATGATTGAATCTAATGAGCATGACTACACAGTTGATATTTGGTCCTTGGGCATCCTTTGCTACGAATTTCTTGTTGGGAAACCTCCATTCGAGGAAATCGATAAGAATTCAACCTATAAACGGATCGCTAAAGTCGATTTAAAAATTCCTAGTTTTATCTGCAATGAAGCAACAGATTTGATTTTAAAATTGTTACAAAAATCACCTAAAAAGAGAATAACATTGGCCGAAGTTTTGAACCACCCTTGGATTTTAAATAATAAACAGTACTGGCCCAATGAAAACTGACTAAAAAACCTTTGCATACTCTAGCCCATGTAGTAGATTTAATTCTACATCTTAATTTTCATGATAGTATATATTCAGCTTAATATGAAATATATTTCTTTTAGCATTCAATACATTTGTAAGGACAGCGGTATTTAACACCTCTGCTATCGTAAAAGCTGTTTTTTTGTTTATTATTTATGAAGCTAATGTACATAACTAGGCTTGTTGTTGCTGCTGTTGCTGTTGCTGTTGTTGCTGCTGTTGTTGTTGTGCTCTAGCCTGACGCTGTTTCATAAGCATCATTTGTTGTTGTTGCAACTTCATTACTTGTTGCTGAAACAATTGTTGCTGCATTGTATTATGTTGGGAGGTAAGCAAGATTGCTTTCAGTGGTGCTCTTACCAGATACATTTCTCCGACAATAGATGAAATATTTTGAGTCAAAGAGTCCCCATTACTTGCCCCTTGATCAACATTCACTAAAGCACAGCGACCTTGAAGCCCGCCCATGGATCCTGAGATGGCTTGGTTTGCCAAGGTCAGATCATTTGCAGAACTATTAGCAGAGCTGTTATTTGTAGTGTTATTATTACCAGTATTAATTAACGCATTCGCATACGCTTCTCTCATATACAAAAACTTGTGTCGATTTCTAGTAGGCATCATAACTTTTCTTTCCAACGGAATAGGATAATTTTTGGAAACCCCTTCTAATACAAGATGCGTTTCTTCATCAGCATCCAACACCTTATTGTACAACCCATTAGAAGCCATACCGTCTTCATCAATTTCGTTTCCTCCATTGAATGCTGCATTTTCTCTTCTTTGCACCGCAAGTGCATTATTTGCTGCCAACTTAGCTTGATTTCGTTTCTGATATTGTTGTAATAAGACATCATATGGCGCACTTCTGCCTAAAACTGCTCTCTTAGCACCCATTGAGTGAGTTTTACAAGTCAAGGACCTTGCACAATATCCGCCAGATGGCAACGGGACACCACATTGCTTTTCAACATCAACTGGACCCTTGGGTTTACTCAGGTTCTTAGGTTTTGGCTGTTTCTTCTTTTTCCCAACTCCATTACCAGTACCAGCTGATGACGGAACGGAACTACCGTTAGAATTTGCAGCAGCAGCTGCTGCTGCTGCATTTGCGGCTTCTTTCTCCTTCTGTGTCTGCGATTTCTTATATTTCTTCTTTGGCCTTGCTATACCATTTGTGGAAACGGGTGTCCCAGAAATAGGAGTGGTGTTTCTTGAAGAATCAGCCGATGATGGTTCAACATCTAATAATGGGTTGGCTGCACCTCTACCTCTTTTACGCTTATTGGTATTATTGTTGTAATTACTAGAACCTGAGTCTTCTTCCTGTTGCTGTTTCTTTTGTTTCATTTCCAAGCACTTTGAATAATGGCTTTCTAAACTTTTTTCTCCGATCGGTCTGTTACAAGATTTGCAAACTTTGTACTTGATAACCTGTGATAAATAAGAATTATCCAGTGATGATTTATTAATTAAACTTGAAACTGCTAAAGTATCACCAATATCAGGATTCAAATGTGTGTCTAATTTCTTATCAAGATAAACTCCAAAGTCTTTCCACACAATAGGCTTTTTATTTGATTCGTTATTATTAAGCGAATGTACACTAGCTAAAGATATGGCTTGTTTGGATCTACCAGTGGACATTCTCTTATTATTGAGAGACAACAATACTCTTCTGCTATAAATACAATGTTGAAATTAATATATCTCTTTAATTCAACACTCTATTATGAATGAATATTCTCGCTTGAGAGTACGTTATAGGATTGATCTTTAGAATGAAGCATACGAAGTATATCAACTAGTCTTACTCTTTATTTTACAAGATACAGTTGATGAAAAGTTACACAAACCTGGCGACATATTTTTTTTTCAATTATAGATACAAAATTTAAACATTAACATATATAATTAAGACTCCAATATCTGTAGCTTTCTCCCTCGTTTTGATATTGTTAATAAGGGATTTGTTTGGAAGTTTGCCCTTTGATTTGTAAGATTTTTGTGGTGTTTCTTGAAATGCCTAAAATAGCTTAATAAAGGGTTTGATTTCATCTTCCAGCATCCAACTTCTATAATTTCAAAACAAGCAGGACATGCAAGAGCCTCGGTTATACGGGGTTTGTGAAATGTTCGCTTTTTTATTATGCTGCCATTGGTATCTTCGGGGCTTTCTGAATTTGGAGTAGTATCACTGTCGTAAATATGAGAATTTTTTGTGATAAGATATTTACCATAGCAAACACCTTCTGGAGTCAAATAGTTATTGGAGAAAATTCCATGCTCTAATGTTAGATGAGACAAGTAACTGGAATTCTTGAATGGTAGAAACTTAACTTTTTCACAGTAAGCACACAATCCACACTTGCTTTCATTAACTAAATCGCCGAGCTCGTCCAACTCAAATCTGTAATACTGAGGTTCATAAGGGTTATTCAAGTCGTAAATTGAGCTTTTTTTGTACACAATGTTCGTTATTGTATCTTCTAGCTCACTTATGTCTCTAGAATATTTGACCCTTTGCCATAGCGTTGAAATGGGAGGAGGTTGGATTATCAGAGACTCTGTTTTTATCACTTCAATTAATTTTGTATCCCCAGATTTCTTTGCATTAAGGTTAATTGCTTCATTCTTCAAGTTATTATTCATTAGTGGTGCCCCTATGAGGCGTCCTGTATATCCATTGTAGTCGATGGTAATAGATAAACATTGTATGCTTGATTCCTTGATTGATATCTTAATATGATCGTTCACAGATGTTAACCTAAATCTATCAGAGGCCATTCTGTGTTTTATATCTTTAACTTTTTTCTCTTTTTTAGTTATAAACTCTTCTGATAAGTATAATTCGTGTTTTAAGTTAGGTACTGGGGAGTATTCGACTTGCTTTTCATTATATTCATTTGTGGCTAAACTTTCTATGGAGCCTGTCGTCGAATTCATCATATTTAAACGTCCCATACATTCCTTCTGTTCATAATGATAATTATCCGTCACCTTGGCATTATCGTAACAGTTGAACTTATTATTCCCAATACCCCAGACAGTGGATCCATATTCAAAATTACCATCATATGCTTCTTCTGGCTCAAAAACTTCTTTGGCAAATTCATAAATGGTTCTATCGTTGTCAAAGCTATTGGACCTTTGCTTTGAGTTTTCTTGATATTCTTCGTAGCTTGATATACCATCAAGCAAAGAACGTGGATTGGATCCGTTCGACAAAGATGGCTGCGAAATTTCTTTTGTAACATACATTGAAGGCAATGTAGAATTATCTAAAGCTGGAATCATTTCATTCAGTATAGTTGAGCTGATAGAATCATTGGAGTATCCCAACTCGGGGTTACTTCTGCTTGTGTATATTTCATGGTAACTGCCAATTCCAGATGACTTTAATTTAGTGTCGTCTGATTTGGTATATCTTCCGTGTAAGTGCGTACTATCAACAATTTTGGAAAGGGGATCAGTTTTTCTTTGCTTCGATTCATCAATACGAACATAGTTGGGATTTTGAACATTATTATTCATCATAATAATCTGATTTTGAATGTAATCAAATTGTTCCATTTTTGGTCAATTTTTTATTAAATTAGCAAATATAATAAATAATGATTCAAACTGGAAACTAGTATCAATATTACAACAGAATAAATCAAAACCAGTCTGAATATTCGTTTCTTTATATTGATAATTATTTAAAGAAATCATCTTTCTTGGTATGCCAAATTGCAACAACATTTACAAAAAAGTGGGCCACTGTTTTAATTAAAAAAGCTCAAAGTACATGTGATCAATTTTAAATATCAGCTTATAAGCATACTAAACTATAAAAATACATCATATCACTCTACTGAAACATGAATTTTCTAATTCTTTCATTGGTAATAAGTAATGTTGCACCATTATTATTGGAAAGAATGTCTAATCGTGTATATAGATATTTCATCGCAGCCTTTTTTTTTTCTAATTTTTCACTCCATATATTTGATCCAATTGTAGTCTCCAGAATAGTAATATTTTAACACCAAAAAGTAACGGAATGTCACTAGGAAATACTGTTCTTGCACTCTGCTGCATATTTTACTTACTTTCAGGGGGAAGATGGTCCATAGTGTTAGCTGCTGGTACTTTGTCTTTTTTGTACACCAAGAACAAGCAGGTTACTCAAGTTATAACAAAGAGCATATCTGAAGAAAAAACAATAAGCAAAGAAAATAAATCTTCACCTATATATGCTGTTGATTTTACTTCAACTTCATTTACTCCTGATGCCACTACACGTATTCCTGAAAACAAGTCAAGAAGTATCAAGCCAGTTTCCTCAATAAGACCCAGAGGTAGAAGATCTCCTAAGATTATTAAAGCTAGCAAGCCAATAAGTAACACTAGTGAGCCAGCTTTAACAAAATCTGCTGTAAATTTGCTTGACTCGCAGATATATATCTTTTATACCACATTGACAGGATCATCAGAGAGAGTTGCTAAAGCTTTGTACGAGAAACTTGAAAATTTACCAAATTTGATAAATAAACCGAAATTATTAAGTCTTGATGATGATGTTGACGATCTTGAGGAATACTTTTTAAAGACGCCTAATGCAGAGAAAAACAAGAGCATATATCTTTTAGTTTTGCCTTCGTATGAAACCGATTCGCCTATTGATTATTTTTTGGAACACTTGAAAGAAACATATCAAGATTTCAGAGTCGATAAATATCCGATGAGATCACTTTTAGGGTTTGCTGTTTTGGGATTGGGTGATTCTGAATCATGGGCAGGTGAAAAGTTTTGTTACCAAGCAAAGTTGGCCGACAGATGGATGGGTAAATTAGGTGGAAGAAGATTGTATCCTGTCGGAGAAGTTTGCATGAAATATGATGGTGAGCCTAAAACAAATACATGGATTCAAAGTTTCGCATCTTTGTTAGCAGATGATGAACCATTTTATCTTGATGCTAATGAAGAAGTTGACGATAGTGATTATGAAAATGATTCGGACGATGAAGACGCAAACACATTAGTTGATGTAGAAGATATGGGTGATATTATTAAAAAGCAAGGTACAAAGGGCTTAACCAGCCAAACTGAAGTGAAGCAAATGGTTGCAAAGGATTCTCCAACCTTCAAATCTTTAACAAAGCAAGGTTATACGATTGTAGGATCTCATTCAGGTGTGAAAATTTGTAGATGGACTAAGAGTGCATTGAGAGGAAGAGGTTCTTGTTACAAATTTGCATTTTATGGGATCAAATCTCACTTGTGTATGGAAACCACACCATCGTTGGCTTGTTCAAATAAGTGTGTGTTTTGCTGGCGTCATGGGACTAACCCTGTAGCAAAGCTGAACTGGCGTTGGGAATTAGACCCGCCAGAAAAGGTTATGGAAGGAGCATTGCAGGGGCATTATCAAAAGATTAAACAAATGAGAGGTGTTCCGGGTATTCAAATGGATAGATTTGAGGAGGCTTTTAAAGTTAAACATTGTGCATTATCCTTGGTTGGTGAACCTATCTTTTATCCGCATATCAATGAATTCGTTGGAATGTTACATGAACAACACATTTCATCATTCTTAGTCTGTAATGCTCAACATCCAGACCAACTTGCAAAATTGAATAGAGTTACTCAATTATACGTTAGTATTGATGCACCTACAAAGACAGATTTAAAGAAAGTTGATCGTCCATTGAATAGTGACTTCTGGGACAGGTTGATGTCATGCTTAGACATTTTGCGTACTACCCAATCTCATCAACGTACGGTTTTCAGATTGACCTTGGTTAAAGGTTTCAACATGAATGATATCTCTAGTTACGCTGATATGGTTATAAGAGCACAACCTTCTCAAATTGAAATTAAAGGTGCTACTTTCTGCGGATCCTCAAATAGTAATGGTAACCCGTTAACTATGCAAAACATCCCTTTCTATGAAGAATGTAAGCAATTCGTTATAAGTTTATCAAACGATTTGAAATCAAGAGGATATGATTATGATATAGCTGCAGAGCATGCTCATTCATGTTGTATCTTAATGGCTCACAAAAGATTCTTCCGTAATGGAAAATGGCACACTCATATTGATTACCCTAAGTTTTTCGAATTATTGGAAAGCGGAGAAGAATTCAATGATATAGATTACATCAAAGAAACCCCCGATTGGGCAATTTGGGGCTCTGAAGAAGCTGGGTTTAATCCTGTCGATACTAAGTTTGACAGAAAGGCAGAAAAAATGAAAAATAAGTTGGAAAGAGAAGAAAAAGCTAAGAAGGTGCTTGAGCAACAAAAAAATCATTAATTTTTATAAATTCTACGTATGTATATATTTAATTTCCCAATAAAGTATTGAAATACTATATACTGAAGCAAAATATGTAATATTATAATATAGTTAATACAATATAAAAATTGACTTCGTGTATATTTGAAACGAGCGTAATATTAAATTTATAAATACAGAATTAAACACACTTCGATTATTTCATCTTTTCAATTACATAAGATACTTAAATCGTCATCAATGCCAGGAAAATTAGGTAATAATTCCAAAAAGATAGCATTTGTTCATCCAGATCTTGGAATTGGCGGAGCTGAGAGATTAGTCGTTGATGCAGCAGTAGGTTTACAAGAACTTGAGAATGAAGTCATAATTTATACTTCTCATTGCGATAGGAAGCATTGCTTCGAAGAAGTCAGTTCCAATCTATTAAATGTTGAGGTTTATGGTGACTTTTTTCCAACCAATCTTTTGAAAAGATTTCACATACTATTTGCTATTATCAGACAATTTTATTTAGTACTTGCATTAATTATTACTGGTAAAATAAAAGAGTACGACTATTTCATAGTTGACCAATTATCCTTTTGTATCCCATTGCTATGCTGTTTCAGTAGACCCGATTGCAAGATTTTATTCTATTGTCATTTTCCAGATCAATTACTAGCTTTAAAAGGTGGCTTTCTCAAGAGGTTTTACAGAATGCCGTTTGATCTTATTGAGGAATGGTCCACTGGAATAAGTGACCAGATAGTGGTTAACTCGAACTTTACTAAGGGTATTTTCCATAAAACATTCAAGGGATTAAAAAATACAAACCCGGGCGTTATTTATCCTTGTGTTGACCTTGCTGCTGCGACTGATACTGAGGAGGATAAGGTGATGGATAATGAGGTGAAGGAATTCTTTAAAAATGGCAAGTTTTTTCTTTCTATTAATAGATTTGAACGAAAGAAGAATATCGACTTAGCCATTAAATCATTTGCTAAGTTTAAGGCACAATTACCTAAAAATGTTTCGGAAGATAACAAGGTGAAACCAAGATTAGTAGTCGCTGGAGGTTTTGACCCCAGAGTCCTCGAAAATGTGGAATATTTGCAAGAGCTAAATAGTCTAGCAGAACTGTTGGAGTTGAAATGTTTCACTATTAGAGGCAAATTACTTATAATACCGCCTGCTACTGACGTATTATTTTTGCCCTCTATTAAGTCATCCTTAAAGAAGTCTTTGATTAAAAATGCTGAATTATTATTGTACACACCTTCTTTCGAACATTTTGGAATAGTTCCTGTCGAAAGTATGCTATTTAAGACTCCCGTATTGTCGGTAAATAATGGTGGTCCTTTGGAGTCTATTGTTCATTTTACTTCTGATAATATTGAAACAGCGACCGGCTACTCACAAGAACCTAATGATAAATTGTGGTCAAACACAATGTTTGCATTTTACTCTGAACTAGATGAAGCTACCAAGATAAAATTGGGAGAAAATGGATTGACTAGAGTTCATGAATTATTCCTGAGGCAGCAAATGAGCGAAGCATTCATGCATAACTTGCTTCAAAGTAATTCAAAGGATGAAGAGAAAGGAATTTTATATGGCATTCTAAAATCGTGGAGAATTGAATTGATGTTTGTTCTTATTAGTTATTATTTGGTGAGATTATATAAATAGAGAAAAAATTGTATAGATCGTTACTTAAACATTTCTTTAATTGATTTCCAAAGATGTAGCTTTTCGGGCACTCTTTGCCTTGCGTCATTGGCTTTAGAAGTATTACCACCTCCACCTCCACCGCCATTATTATCGAACAATCCAAACATACTTTCACTTTTGTAATTCTTCGGATTAGATTGTCGTTGTCTTGCTGCCTCTTCGTTTTCGTACCATTCCAAAGCTTGATCGCGTAAAGTTGAAACTGCTCTATCATACAGTTTACGCAATTCTACTTCAGGTCTTAATTTCAATTTGTGTATACTAGATGAAGGACATTGTAAATTATAATCCCTTATCAAACTATTCAACGATTTAGTTTTCTCTAAAACGTAGGGTAATTGATGGGAATGAAAGTCGCTATCATAATAGTTAGATGGATTTACTCTTATCTTATCTATTCTTTTCAAAACTGAATCTCGAGGTAACGATGCAGGCTGTAAGTTATAAAATAAAAATTTAAACCATTCATTATCCATATTTTTTCGGAAATCAATAATTTGTCGATCTATGCTTTGTTGACTATCTATCCAAGGCGGTAAAACCTCTTGCTTGTTTAAAATATGGTTCATGAAATAGTTTGTATCAGTACAGTTTCTCAAATGTTCCCTATCTAATGGTTTGCCTCTTACGCTAGACATATCACCAGTATCATTGAAATGACCAGTATCGTGATTAATGCTAGCATTTATTTTTGCATCCGCCAATGTTGTCGCCATTCCAATTAATGTGTGGGGAGAAGAAGAATTAAGAAACATAGAAGGGCCTAATAATTTCTCCTTATAGAGCTCCCTGAAATTATCTTCCTCTTTTTTAGTATTCCCAATTTTATAGTCTAAACTAGACTCTTTTGCATTTTCAATCCTGTCTTTGATACTCATTGGTGGGGTGATGATAGTTTTCTGGTATTTAATTGGTGGCGGCTTCAGATCAAGGAGCATCCGTAAATTGATATCGTGAACTGATTCCGTTCCATCCCAAGGTTTATTTGCCACTGTATCAGCAATATCTTTCGCATGCTTATTACGATTGAGTAGTGATTCACTTTTCAAATGCGATAGTTCTTTCTGGAATGCCATCTTAAATTGCTTATCTGAATCAGAAGAATACTTGCTATATATTTCTTTCAATTTGGGGTCTTTGCTGATAAATGAAGGAGACGCTTCCGAGAGCTTACTCTCCAATATCAGAGTGAACCGCTGGACTAGTGCTGAATTCTCATCATCCTTCAGCTGTGAATTGCTTTCCTCTTCTTCTTTATTTATCTTAGGATCCTTTGAATACCCTCTGATGCTAACACGTCTGACACAAGCACCTATCTGTTTCCTTGTAATCATTACCCTTATTATCCGAATACTTTCCTTCTAAACGAATCACTAACCATATCCGATTTCAATAAAAGCTGCAATCACGTGATTTCGAACTAGGTTGTTCAGCTACTATCAACCGTTTAAGGAGTATTGAAAAGAAAATCAGCTGGAGAAGACTGGAGCCATCCATGTGCACGACGGTGCTAAACTGCTGACCAGTTCAGAAGCGTTTTCGAATGGTCTCTGGTTCTTGGGAATTCGGTTCGACAAAATAATTTCGATGATGACTATACTCCCCACTTATATTATTTCTTGAACATTGTTAGTGGACATTCTAAATTGTCCCTAAGCCCCAATTATGCTGATTCATTCTACATAGTTTACAGTATTTGTGACCCATTTAAATTCTATACTAAAAACCCCTCTATAAACCTGTACCATATGGTACCTTTCAGAAATGAACAGTCCGGCCGACATCTCCAGACCTTTTGTTGTGTGGTGATGATTAACGTGCCAGTGATTACAACATATATGTTGCATAAAAGATCAGACGATTTTTCAATCAAAATCATCATCTCAACAAAATTTTCAATAACTTATACGAGAGTTCTAAAGTGCGTAGAACACCAATACTCCGCACCCAAGCACAATTGTCATTAAGAATAATAATTTGCATACAAAGCCCATCACATATTCTCTCTTCCCCCCAGCAGTTATAATGATCTGTTTCTCTAAGTCCACATCATCCATAAGTTTAATTTTACCTTTGTAAGCATCTCGAGTAGCATTTGTGGCAGTGCGGGTGTCGTTCTCAATTAATTTGTTTAAGTGATCGTCATTCTTGGACTCGGTCGAACACACAGAAGATATCGATGCTGAATGATTTCTCTTATTATCGCTGGCAATTGGAATTGTATGACTTGTAGATCTTGCCCTTGTTATAGATGGCTTGAATGGAGCGTTCGTAGCATCCACTACGGGTGCAAACAGCACCGAGGGAGTTCTTTGTGGTCCGGCTGGAGCGTTTTGTTTGTTATCTTTCATGTTAACTATTAGTTTATATTAATTTTATTAAGAAAAACTAATTTGTCTTCTTAATATTGTCTATCAACAAATATTCTTTAGTCGAAGACATTACCTAAAATGGGGATACCCGTGGTTTATATATTGACATTTAAAAATGCTATTTAAAGTGACTTCCCCAGGCATTCAGGTTACGTAGTCATGGTACGCTCGCTTCGAACTTTATACACAAGTATTTATTTTGGTGTAAGGCTGTTACATGGAATGCAGTAAGAAGAACAATAGAAGCTTAGCTAAGGAGGTGGCTGTACAATTTAAATTTGTATAGAAATTATACCAAAACTGTCTACAAAGAGACGCAGAAGATGTAATTAGATCTTGTTGACCATGATATTGTTTACGTTACTGCATCTAGACCCATATCGTGTAGCGTAGGTAGAGAAGGAAAAGTGTAAGGTTTAAGACGACGGTGTCTCCGGTCTATGAATAAGCAAAATGACAGCAAGCAACAAGAAATGCCACACTGAGTACGTTACAGGGTCGTAGATTACAGCTGATTATATAAAAATCAGAATTCTAATAATAATTTGTAGCTGGAAGGGTTTACTTTTAGAGTAGACAAAAATTGATGGCAGTAAAGACTGCTATGGGATTCTCCGTCCCACCGTGGAATTTAGTAGGCATTGCTATGTAAAGAGGATCATTAGCGATGGGCGTGTGGTGTATGCGCGCTAAATAGCTTTTAAGGGAGCTATACGGGGACCGCCTAGGGGCGGTCCCAGGCGATCACACTACTATCCTAGGGCCATTAATTATGCTCGCAGGCTGCAAGTGATTCCTTCGACCGTGTGCCTGTATGCGCCTTTACATAAACATAATAGATCAGGGACTAGGAAACGGTAACCATAGCAGTGGTATCTGGTAGGAATAGCTCTTGGGGTATTTATTGCTGTTGCATCTATAGATGAGCATTTTAAATAATTGACTTTTGTCTTCATGGTAAGTCAAGGTCACAAGTCGTTTGAGACCCAGTAGCGATGAAATTTTAGTTAGCGCGAAGTGGACAAGTTTGTGTAACTTTTGCTCTTTCTGAATCGACTTTGATAATAACTGAGGCCAACAAGCTAGTATTATATACTGATTTTATACCATATAAATTTATATACTATTTTGCTTAAATGTGGTTATTCGATTGGTGTATGTATTCTTGCGATAGATGCTATAAGACTTTTTTGAAATAGATTATACTAACACGAGACTAGTTCAAGATGTTTTAGCATCATTAGGGTTATGGAACAAACATGCCAAGTTATTGTTCTTAGGTTTAGATAACGCCGGTAAGACAACATTATTACACATGTTGAAAAATGACAGATTAGCTACTTTACAACCAACGTTGCACCCTACATCAGAAGAGTTAGCTATTGGATCAGTTAGATTTACTACATTCGACTTGGGTGGACATCAACAGGCACGTCGTTTATGGAAGGATTACTTCCCAGAAGTCAACGGAATTGTCTTCTTGGTTGATGCTGCTGATCCAGAAAGATTCGCTGAATCCAAGGCTGAATTAGAATCTTTATTCAAGATTGAGGAGTTGGCTAACGTTCCATTCTTGATTTTAGGTAACAAGATCGATGCTTCATCTGCTGTTGGTGAAATGGAATTGAAATCTGCATTAGGTTTATACAACACCACTGGTAAGGACACCGGCAAATTACCAGAAGGCCAAAGACCTATTGAAGTTTTCATGGTTTCTGTCGTCATGAGAATGGGTTACGGTGACGGTTTCAAATGGTTATCTCAATACATTTGAGAGTATGTATACGTGAACGTTACTGTACCATATAGCCTAATAAATGTAATGTAAGTTATATCCTACAGTAGATTTAATAGCCAAAGTGCTTGATTCAGCAATAAGAACTGTCTCTATAAGTTTATATCACGTGACTGAACATCCCATCGGATTTTTTTCTTCTTACAAATCGATGAAAGGTTCTCTATTGCCTACCATTAAAGCTCTTTATATTCCTGGATTTACCAAAGAAAATAATTAGCCATGAGTGATTTTGGAGCAAATAAAGGTGCTTTGCATCCTGAACCAAAGAAATGGAAGATTCCAAAAGGTCCAAAGCCAATTCTGCATAAAAATAAGAATACTATCGGGTTAGGTAGGACAATTGCAAACCAGAAGAGATTGGACAATAAAATCACTTTCTTACCAGATGGTGAAATGAGATTTACAACTGACAAGAGAGAAGCCGACTGGGTGAAATTAAGATCAGTGACACAAGAAAATGCTTTAGATGAGTTTTTAAATACTGCCGAGTTAGCTGACACAGATTTCACAGCTGAAAAGAACCAACAAGTCAAAATCATTAAAGTGGGAAACACTTCTATTGTTAATCAGAATGGATTATTAACTCAGGAAGAAACGTTAGAATTACGTAGAAAGCATAAGATCTTTGAAAATAAATTAACAGTTCCAAGAAGACCTAAATGGAATAAGAATCAACTGAAGTTAGAAATTGAGAGACAAGAAAATTTAGCCTTTTTAGAATGGAGACGTCAATTAGCATCACTTACGGAAAATAATGACTTATTATTAACACCTTTTGAAAGAAATATTGAAGTTTGGAGACAATTATGGAGAGTTGTTGAAAGATGTGATTTAGTTGTTCAAATTGTGGATGCAAGAAATCCATTGTTATTTAGATCTATTGATCTTGAAAAATATGTTAATGAATTAAGTATGCCAGATAATAATGCAACCAAAAAGAATTTATTATTAGTTAATAAAGCGGATTTATTGACTAGAGAGCAAAGAATCCAATGGTCTGATTATTTTACCTCACAGAATATAAATTACGTATTTTTCTCCGCTGCTAAAGCTAATGAGTTATTGGAAAAAGAGCAAGAAGAATTAGAGGAATTACAAAGGGATCCTAATTATACCCCCGAAAAAAAGGTAGATGATGAACCAGAAGAAGTCAATTCTAAGATAAGAATCTTGAAGATCGATGAATTAGAAAACTTATTCTTAACTTCGTCGCCTAAATTTGAAAAGTCAGAAGATTTCCCTGATCGTAAGCTTCAAATTGGTTTGGTTGGTTATCCAAATGTTGGTAAGTCGTCCACAATCAATGCATTAGTAGGTTCTAAAAAGGTTTCCGTTTCAGCTACTCCAGGTAAGACCAAGCATTTTCAAACTATACATTTATCTCCCGAGGTATTATTGTGTGATTGTCCTGGTTTGGTTTTTCCAAATTTTGCTTACACTAACGGAGAATTAGTTTGTAACGGTGTTTTACCAATTGATCAATTAAGAGAGCATATTCCACCGGTTTCTATTGTCTGTCAGAGAATTCCTAAATTCTACCTTGAGGCGTTTTATGGTATTCATATCCCAATTCAAAAGGTTGAAGATGGTGGTAATGGTGTCTATGCAAGTGCAAGAGAGCTATTAAATGCGTATGCTAGAGCTAGAGGTTTTATGACCCAAGGTTTTGGAAGTGCAGATGAGTCTAGAGCAAGTAGATATATCTTGAAAGATTACGTTAGTGGGAAATTATTGTTTGTGAGCCCACCACCAAGGAAGATAGGTGAAGACGAGTGGGATTTACCGAGTATCGAAGAGGCCAGAGAATTAAATAAAGAATTATATTCTTTAAACACATTACCAGAATCAAGACAGCATCAAATATTAAGTGCATTATCCTCCAAAAATGTTAATGCTGAAGACTTTGATTTATCAAAGGGATTAGCAGGGTTGAACTTTTCGATGCATATAGGTGACAAGTCATCTAATTCTACTGATTCGGAGAACACTAAGAAAGAATCCGGGGCAAGTACTGTCTTCTACGGTGGTAAGCAAGCTTCTTTGGAAAGTGCTGGTGATGATTTAGATCGTGAATTCTTCAAGATGAATAGTGTTCAAGGTAAGTTTAACAAACCTTTCCATACCGCTGGAGAAACAGGCAAAGGTAAGAACAAAAAGCATGGAAAGAAGAATAAGAAGGCTGACAAAAAGACGAGAGTGGTAGGGTATTAATATATATATTATTTGATTAATGCAGTTTTCATGACATCTTGTAGTCGATTGTGTGTAATTCTAATGGACTACAATAATAAATAAATCAATTAAATATTTTATTATTTACATAAAACATAACTAATTTTGGTTTGTGAACTCTAAACAAACTAAATTGCTTAGTAGATTCTGAAAGATGGACCCATAGTAGACTTGATGACTAAGGAACCAACGTTTTGCCAGTTCTTCTTTAATAAAGAAACTAAGAAGTTAGCAGACATCATGATTTGGTTGACTAAGGTGTCTTCGTCCATTTCGACGTTACCAACAGCAACGGCTAAACATAAAACCTTCTTCAATTGGAACTTGATGGTGGACTTGACATCGGTAACCTTAGAGTATAAATCATCGTTGTGGGAAACTGGGGTTGGGAACTTACCAGCCTTAGATAATTGAGGACCTAACAATCTTGGAACTTGCTTAATCAAGACTTCGGAAGCAATGAAGGAGTTGTATTTCTTAGCTAACTTCTTAATTAACTTCTTGTTCTTGTTTAATTTCTTCAAGTCATCGACGGACATAGCATCAACACCACAAGACTTAGCTCTGTCGACATCAAAAGCATCACCAAAAATACAGATGGTCATGTTTGGTCTTGGAACTTGAGGTAATTTCAAGGTACCAGAGAAACGCTTATCTCTTTGAGGGTCGTAGTTCTTTAAACCAACTTGTAATTCAACGGTTTCTAAGAAGTTTCTCTTCTTAGTTTCGTTGGAGAATTCCAACAATTTTTGAACGTGTTCACGAACGGAAGCAGATGAAATCTTAGACATTTTCAACTAATTAATTCGTCTCCCAAAAGGTATTGGTAAAATGTAACTGATTCGACGAGGATAAAGTTTCAAAAACCATCAGAGTATAGAAGAGGATGTAACTAACAAAATATACTGTCGCACTGGGTACTAATTGTGAAAAATTTTGGTTACACAAAGCCAAGGCCATCTCAGTCTCAAAAAGTGACTGCTAACTATCACACGTGTATACGATAAGGGCATGTTTGGATGTCGCAATTATTTGCGACATAGAAAGTGTAATGTCGCAGTATGCTTCTGCTATTACTTGTTAGATAAATTATTGATGATACGCTTATATAGTCAATGTTGATGTTATGATGCTAATGGTACCCAAAATTCTTCATTGGGGCAACATATCGAGCAAAATATGTAATCGAAAGCTTTTGGAAGGTGTGCGGCACATTTGTGGTAGTGAAGTCAAGCCACTTGCCAGGAATGTTAAGTTGGAACACGAACAGTGGAAAGCGAAGATAGGAGGCCATAAATCCAAAACCAAACCTTCGAGACAGGAGCGCATTGATAGGGTAAATATGCGGAATCGGAGCAAGCTCCAGGACCTTGATAACGAGTTTGGGATTTTCAATAGTGGGGTGACGAAAGTGCTAGATTTGGGGTTTGTGCCTGGAAACTGGAGTGAATTTACTCGTTATAGACTATGTCAGGTACATGGGATTGACGAAGATAAGTTTCACGAGAAATGCCATATATTGGGGTTTGATATCTTATTTGGCACCCCGCCACTTGGAGTATCTTGCATGCAAGGGAATATCTTCTCCAAATCGGCGCACGATCTTATAATGATGCATTTTAAGGATATTGCATTACGGAAAACAGTTCAACCCAAAGAAAGCGATATAAGTCAAATAGACGAGTTTCAACAATCATATTATTTCAAGGAGCAAACCGAATCTTTGATTGAGCAACAGGTTGGTGACTTATCGCAAGGTTTTGGCCTGTTAGCACTCACAAATAAGGAAAAGGAGATTGGCTATAAACCCGATTTGATTCTATCTGATTTATCTGCACCTTTCATGCAAGAAAAAGGGTTTTTCAATAATACCAATACCAAGCCGTATTTGCGAACGGCTGCAAATCCAATACTAAGTAGAACTATTACAGATGAGGAGAAGGCTGCAATAGATTCAGCAGATGCTGCGTTGATTTTAGCCTGCGATGTCCTTAAAAAAGGTGGAACCTTGATACTAAGACTTTCAAAGGTGGATCCTGATGATGCTGAAATTTCTCTTTTGCAAAATAGACTTGATAAGGTTTTCAACCACGTCTACAAATGGAATAGGCCTAGCTTTTTTGATGAGCAAAGCTATAAACCACAAGATCTTTTCTATGTTTGTATGGATAAGACTGAGGATGAGTGTGATAAGAAGCGTGTATTTTCGATTTAAGAGAATATAGATATATCGTAGAACAAATAGGCACGTATAGCAGGTAAATCGCTCAAAAATATAATTAGGTTTAACAAACTTACCAAAACAACTAATTATCGTATAAAAATAGTATCTAATGTTTTACAAAAAGATTTATGATGAATCAAATATTTATAAAAAACTATGTAACAAAAAGTTTTGTTAGGGATTTGAATTAAGCATCAGTAGTTTCAGCTTCTTCAATCTTTGTTTCCTCATCATCTGCGGCAGCTCCTTTTTCTTCTTCCTCTTCTTCTTCTGCTTCACCAATTTCGTTTTCTGGAATGTCTGCATCTGCATCACGGTCTTCCTTCTTAACACTAGTATCTTCGAGATCAATTAAGCTATCAATTCCTTTGGGTGCAGGAGCAGGTGCGGTGGTGTCAGAAACGCTCAATCCTTCAAAATTATCAATTAATCTTTCACTTACCTTTGTCTTATTCCTAGATACTAACTTTTCCTTCCACAATTTAATCGATTCGTTAACTTTTGATTTGTCTGCAGAATAATTCACTCCGAAGAATGCAGCCTCTGTTAATCTTTCACTCTTTATTAATAATTCTAAGCACTTTTCCTTATTTCCACTTATCCACCAAGTTTGTAAAGCTATGTTGTATTTACCCATTGTTTCACATTCTTCTGCTAATTTAACTAATTCTTTTTGATTATTAGAAGAAGATAATAATAATAACAAGGAAGCGTGGTCTTTAGCTAACCAGAAACAGTCTTGAGCTAACTTTATTTGCCATTTAGATAATGCTAAGTCACCTAACTTCTTCCATTTGGATGCATTGGCCAAGCTTGTAGATGGATTTTCTTTCTGGTAAGTTGATAATAACTCATAAGCCTGTAGTAAATTGTTTGTCGAAAGTGATATTTGAAATTTGGAATCAAAATCTTGTGATAAGGAATATGACAATGCCAAGTACCCTAACTTTTCGAAGAACCTAGACAATTGATTTAATTCGGTTTTGCTGAAGCCAGATAAAATATCAGAATATTCATTTGATAAGCTTTCTTTAGTAATACTAGACAAGTCTGGTACATTTTCTCCTGATTCTTCGTCTAAAACATGTTCTGTCGCGAATTGTTCTAAGTCTCCACGCATTACTAAGGTTTGAAGTTCTAAGACATCTGAATTAACAAACCAAGAAACCACATTGAATGATTTATCAATCAAATATAATTTTCCTTCTTGATTTGCTCTGTATCCAACAATATAGTATTTATGATCAAAATGACCTAAATTAATTACTTCACCACCCACGAAATAATTCAATCTATTACTTGTAGCTGTAGTATATACAAAAACGTCGCCAATAAACTTACCTGATAAAATGGATTCAGAAGTTGGTAAGGTGTATAACACATTGAAAGCAGCTTCAGCCCCTTCTTCTGGATCAAGCTCATCATTATTTAAAGCCTCTTCAAAGAGTGCATGATCATAACTTAAGAAGTATGTTTCATCGCCAGTCTTGGAACCAATAGCGGCCTTGTTTTCCCCAACATTGGAAGAAGTAACAATCGCAAAAAGTTCACCATTATCAGACCAAACAACTTCCTGGATATCGTCATCCAAGTCAACTCTTCTAACTAGCTTACCATGTTCCCAATCATAGAAAGAAATGCAGCCTTCCAGCTTAATTCCTAATAAAGCGCCAGCAAATATTTTGTCAGCTTGATAAATCAAATCGATTTGTAAGTGTTCTTCAAAGTTCTTAAAAATTTTAACGGATAATTGAGATTCTCTGATAGCAAATGAACAAGCATTTGATAAATCATGAGAGTTCCAACAAAAGTCTAAAGCTTTACCATATGTTTTAGACCTCCATGCTAACGCCGTGTAGATGATATATTCACCATCACCACACACAGTAGCATATCTCCCATTTGGTGAGTGAGTTAAAGATTGAGGGTAGATTTCAATAGATCCTAATTCTCTTTGTTGTAATGGCAAAGATTCTCCGTCCTTTAAGCCCTCTGTGGAATTTGGCTTGATGATTGATTGATAAATTTCTGAATTCTTAGCGTATATCAATTTGTTGTTAGAATCCATAGAAAACAATGGTTCTTCATTACCCAATTTAATAATAACGTAACCCGAGTCACAACCTACAGCTATAACATTGGATTTAGGTAAGATGCCAATACACCATACTCTCTCTAAGCCGTAGTTAATAGATTTCTCTAACTTAAAAGTATTCGAGTTCCAAAACTTAACAGTACCATCTTCTGAACCTGAAACAATTAAAGGCAATTCAGGGTGGAAAATAGCAAACGAAACGTTAGATAAATGCCCCTCTAAAGTAGCAACGCATGATTTGGTTTGATAATCCCAAATCTTGATAGTTTTGTCATCAGAAGTAGTTATTAAGTACGGCTTATCAGCCTGTGGATAGTAATCGACATAATTTACACCCTTTGATTCGTGAGCCATTAAGGTGAAATTTGGTTGAGATGAGCCTAACGACCAAATTTTAACGGTTCTATCCAAACATGCAGACGCAAACGTATTAGGATCTTTAGGATTGAAATTAACACTCATAACATAATGTTGGTGGCCTTCGAAAACCTGTTCTAACTTCCATGAATTCTCCCAATTCCATAATTTGATAGTCAAATCATCCGAGGATGTCAAAACATATGGTTTCGATGGATGTACAGAGATACTTCTGATATAATCTGGGTGTGCTTCGAATTGTGTCACTTTTTCACCAGTATTATAATTGTATACTCTGATTTGAAAATCATCAGATCCAACAATAATCCAATTCTTACGTGCCACGAACTTACCAGTACGGACAGGAAGTTCAGTCACCTGAATAGATTTAACTAATGAATGTGTTGCATATGACCAAATTTCAATTTTACCATTATATAAGGTAGTTAAAATCCATGGTTCTGAAGGATGGAAATCTATTCCTTTTACTCTATCGGAACGAGTAGAAAATTGTTTCACGACGTCCAATTTCATTCTCACGACCTGGATTGGACTATTATTTCACAAAATTATATTTAATATAGAGCAATTCCAACTCTAGAGAATTAGATTTATTAGATTAATGTTTGTTTAGGTGCCTTTTGTTGTATAAAGTGAACACGCTGACGAGATCAAAAGTTGGTTTTTCGACTGCGCACGACTTTCCTTACTTTTGTACATTAATGATAAACTATATAGCGTAGGTAGTTATTTAATGAAGCTAATACACTCTTTCAATACCGCTTCTTCTTTCCTCTCGATATACTCTTTCTAAATTACTTAATATATCGGAATATTCTATCCATCTAGATGAAAAAACAGCATTCGAAAACTTCTCCAAAACCGATCTTACACCGTTTTCTCTCATGAATTGTAACTTGTCTTCCGAAATCAAATCAGGGCTTGTCATAAATAGCTCGTCGAGTAGTTTGGCAAGAGTTGGATAAGTGCTGATAGAGTCTTGGCTATTAGGATCAGAAAATTGTAAGAATTCCAGTTCAATATCTGATTGTAAGTGCAAATCAAAATCAGGATCTGACTTGTCTTTGAAAAAAAATCCCGTAGTATTATGCCACGAAGCATTTGCTGGATCGTTATTAGAACTAGTAACAATATCTAGTAACGGCCCGGCCGATGCATGACACAATGGAATAACACCACGGCTCATGTATTCAACTACTCCAATACCAAAATGTTCATTCCACATAGCATTAAGTCCAAATTTAACCTTTGATAACCATAACATTATGTCTTCATAAGAGCAGTCGACGACAAACTCAACATAATCATTTAATTCTAGATCTTCAACTTCTTGTTTTAAGTCCTGAAGAGTTTTAGTGTCATCTGGCGTACGACAAGAACCAAGGAAAACCAATGTAGGTATACTCTTTAGAGAAGCACCCAATTTAGTTGCATTCGCAAGAAATTTAGAATATTGTTTCAATACCAATGAATGACGTTTCTCGGGTCTAAACTGAGCGATAAACAATAACTTATTTTCTCTTGGGCCCAATGTTTCCACATTTTTTGTTAACGTTTCAGTACCACATGGGGGATATAAAATATTCATTTCGTAACCCGGCTGGTCCTTATTTAATGTCCATATATTTGAAATATGATTGAATGTCCAAGAGCCATTTGCCAATGTGATGTTCACCAAAGATCCCAAATATTTATAAAAGTAAAACACGCCAGACCAGTAAATCAATTTTCCAATGGCAAATATATCGGTCTTAATTTCGCTTATTCTAGAGACTTTAATTTGAGATAAGGCCTGAAATTTCAACTTGTTGAACATTTCTGGCTGGATGATAGGATAATGCACGTAGCTCATGATTGGAATTTTCAACACTAAGCTCACCAACAAGTAGCTCCCAGGCAATCCAATGGTATCGATCCAAATATCAGGAGACAATTCGAACATAGCCTCCCAAGATAATATCATTGATCCAAATAATTGCCCGATCAACGTGAACCGTTTCCAGTAATCGCCATCGATCAAACGGGCATATTTGCGCAAATAGATAAACACGATACGGTCTTCGTCCAAATGGGCAATCTGAAACTTTGCCTCCACCTTGTCCAAGATCAGCGTAGGATCGCTCTCATAATTAGTGGTATATATGGCCACAATATTGCGGTCACTGGCCGTCAACGTCACCTGCACCGCCTGCCACAACACCCTTTCACCTCCTCCACCATTATTAGCGTAAGGGTGGAAAAACCCATAGATCATCTTCCTCTGTGGGTCTCGTACTTCACGCTTGGCCATTTCCTCGAGAAATGCACCATCGTCGTTTTTCAGATCAACCGGAGCAATTTTGATCTTATTATTCACAAAATTGGTATAAAACGACGGCTGCTTGCTTGCAAGCACAAGTCGCCGCCTGAAGCTTGACCTTTTATTCCCAACTTTTAAATATCTCGTCATTGGTTGCTCAATCTCCTTCTTGATTTTATCTCGCCAGTTTTGCGATGGAACCAACAACAACCTTGGCAACACCGTCGAAACCACCTGCAATATTCCGAACGCAACAAACCCTATAACTCCAATGACCACTAAAAATGACATATTATCAATCTTGTATCCGATATATGTATTTTTAGCGTACTTAATCTGGTTACGCCTATTTCACCACTACTTAGCCTTCATCAGATAAGCAATAACTATCAGAGCCATGAGATTGGCCTCACCCCTCCACCTCTCAACATCCTAACATCAGAATTAGACTTCCATACACCAAAAACTCGATCTATTTTTCCCATCCATACATCAACACTCACATCCATACATCATATTGGCGTTATTCTGCCTCAATAAATCGCCCAATCGGTCGATCTACACTTAGACTTCCCAAAACAGATAAATGATATTTATACGCAGTCCTATATCATCCCTTCTCTACGCGTATAGAAGAACAGAGGACGTGAAAAGGTATTATATATAGTAAAAAAGGGTTCATTCTAGTAGACGCAATTAGATTAACCTAGAGATATAGTAAGAGGACTGAGGGAAGAGATATGCATATGCTTAGGGAAAATAATAACACAGGAAATACATTAGCGGCATCATCACCCAACGATTCTTCTTCACCAGCTGATGTCGACAATTCTATGAATTCGAATGCTAGTACAGGGACGAAGCCTAAGACGCCGCTAAAGAAGGAGGAGTTAGAAAAAATTGCTAAGCAGTTGAAGAAAAAGCTCTCGAAGGCGACTATAGCAGCAAAGCAATCTTTGTCGCCGGCCAATGTTAGGGTGGGAGCGATGCCTAAGTCGAGTCCATTGAAAAACTACAACAAGAATTTTGAGTCGTCACCCCACGGAGGAGTATTATCATCATCGCCTACACACTTGTACTCGCCCAACGGCAAGTCGCCGACACAAATGAAAAGTCTGGCAGCGGTATACTTGTCGTCGTCACCGTTAAAAAGGCGGACGAGCGATACAAGCGAACTTGCCGATTCACCAACAAAGAAGAAAGTACCAAGAGAAAGTGATAAGAAGGAAGAGCGCCAGCCACAAATGATATTACAAGCAGTTGATGAGACACCCCTGACACCACCTAGAAATATGGCCATTTTGAAGCCATCGCCGTCATTGACAACGTCCAAACAACAGAGTACACCTAACTTGCAAAAAAGACGCTCGAGTGTGGGAACTCCAAATGTTCTTTTACGGACACCTACTCAGACAAGGCCTAGCACCAGCGGCGATGGCCAAGATGAAGAAGGTGCCGATCTTTTAATGTATTTAGCTTCTTCGCCATCACCAGCAAAGCCATATCTTTCTAATACACCTCGTTCCAAGACTGAATTCCATCTGACTAGCAACCACCATGATATTCATCCGCCTTCTTCGGCACCGAGCTCAAGTGTTTCACATAAAGCACCATCATCATTTATTGTTCCCCCACCTCCACTCACACCAAAACGTCATATCACAACATCCGCGAAGACCCCACAAAGTAGGTTGACTCCATCTGTGAACCTTTTCAATAGTCTATCAGTCAATAATGGAGGATTACCATCATCTGGATTAACTTTGACTCCTGCCGGATTCAACATGAATGATTATGTCAATTTCTTCACTCCTTCGCCAGGAAGTGCAAATATGAACTCAAATAGCAATAACTTAAGTAAAGCATTTTTGAAGACTCCAGATTTCAATACAATTATCACATCCAATAAACAGAGAGTAGATGGTAAGATGATCAACTTCGATAAGGTGGGTCTATTTGGAAGCAATAATAATGATTCGGCAAAAGAATAATACTTCCAACCATCCATCACTTTTTACAGATTCTATTTTAGAATAACATACTTTTATTGCAGGCTTTCCTTGACTATTGCAGATCATTTCATAAGGTACTAACTCGAGTGACTTATAATTTCTACTTTTTCTATGTATATTATTCCATTCATTTCTATCTAATACATATTTAGTACTATTGTAATATTAATAAGTAACATTATAATGTACGAAAGAGACTTCTTGTTCATAACATGAAATAGGAGATCAATACTTCTAGAATAAACAACTACCCCAGTTCATCTTATTCATTTAAAAAACAAGCGAATATTTAACGTTTGAACCAATTCTCAATCTTATCTCTATTAATCTACAAATATTAACCTTTCTTCAATCAAGCTAATACTCTGAAATTATAGTATGTACGTAAAATCAGCCTATTGCAAAATCTAGCAGTTATGCATTCACGTGATCATTCTTGCAGAAGACTAAAATTTTTGAAGACCTCTTAAAAGGATATAATTAGTATACCGTAAGATAAGATTAATTATGCCTGCTAATTCGATGAACCCAAGTGAGGTCACGGAAAAAGTTCAAGACTTGAAAATTGATGATCCAAAAGCAAAGGTAGATTCCGGGGAACAACCGGAAGCTGAAAGCGATGGTGAGGGTGCTGCTGCCGACGGTGCACAGAAGAAGAAGAAGAAGAAGAGTAAGAAGAAGAAGAAGATCACAGCCATTGATAACCTGTATCCTGACGGAGTTTTTCCCGAAGGTGAATGGCAAGAATATCCGTTAGAAGTAAACAGCTACCGTACTACTTCTGAAGAGAAGAGATATTTAGATAGGCAGCAAAATAACCATTGGCAAGATTTCCGTAAAGGTGCGGAAATACATAGAAGGGTCCGTCACAAGGCACAATCGAGTATTAGACCAGGTATGAATATGACTGAAATTGCAGATATCATTGAAAATTCGGTTAGAAACTACGCTAACAACGACCACACATTAAAAGCCGGTATTGGGTTCCCAACTGGGTTGTCGTTGAACCATGTTGCTGCCCATTATACCCCTAATGCTGGAGACAAAACAGTCTTGAACTACGAAGATGTCATGAAAGTCGATATTGGTGTTCATGTTAATGGTCATATTGTGGATTCAGCCTTCACATTGACTTTTGATGATAAGTACGACAACTTATTAAAGGCCGTCAAGGAAGCCACAAATACCGGTGTCAAAGAAGCCGGTATTGATGTCAGATTAAATGATATCGGTGAAGCCATTCAAGAAGTCATGGAATCATACGAAATGGAGTTGAACGGTAAGACTTATCCAATTAAGTGTATCCGTAACTTAAACGGCCACAATATCGGCGACTACTTGATTCACTCAGGTAAGACCGTTCCTATTGTTCCTAATGGTGACATGACTAAGATGGAAGAAGGTGAAACTTTTGCCATTGAAACTTTCGGTTCTACAGGTAACGGTTACGTCTTACCTCAAGGTGAATGCTCCCATTACGCCAAAAACCCCGATACCGAAAACATCACTGTCCCTGGTGACAAGGCTAAAGCATTGTTGAATGTCATCAACGAAAATTTTGGCACTTTGCCTTGGTGTCGTAGATATTTGGACAGATTGGGCCAAGATAAATACTTGTTGGCTTTGAACCAGTTAGTTCGCGCCGGCATTGTCCAAGATTACCCTCCTATCGTCGACGTCAAGGGCAGTTACACTGCCCAATTCGAGCACACCATCTTATTGCATCCTCATAAGAAGGAAGTTGTTTCTCGTGGTGATGACTATTAATGTTTTGCACAGCCTTTAGCATCTTTTCATCGTAATTGTCTACTCAATACACAAACAGACGTTCGACCTATTGTAGAGTCTCTCCTATATCCTGTGCTTTTTTGCCTTTTCTTCACTTTGTCCTGTGTTGTATATGTTTCGCCTTCCCCCGTCTTAAAGACTGCCTTTCTCCTATTCATAGTCTACGTCTACAATTACAGCTACGATTCCCTCTACCGTCATTTATTATGACGTTCTTCACTCTATGTACAGCTATTGTATTAATTCGTATCTGCTGCATTCATTCTCGCTATCGCCATGTGAATTTATCAGCTTCGTCACGTCTGATTGTTGTCTATTATTCACCTCTTTATAATGCTTGTCCCCGCTGAAATTTCACCGAATAACGAAATTGATATAGTCGTGTGATTTACCAAAATGGTTTTTATCCTCCATCCTTTATTACAGATAAATAATACGTGCTGTTAACATAACAACATTTCAATAATCAATCAATTTATTGACGAGTGTTATTATTATTGCAATTGTACATTATGGAAGTTTCACCTAGCGCTTTAGAATTTAAGGGTATGTGTTTTTATTCGTAGAAATTCTCATTGAAGTGCACTCATTGCTACTTGGAATATTGAGACTTTCACAAGCCAGATTACTAACAGTCAAAACTAGGTAGTTTTACCAAACCTACTTCGGAATATTTGTCATTGACTAATACATCTAACACGCCGTTAGCATTTAAGGTCAAGACTACGGCTCCAAAGTTATATTGTGTCAGACCAAATGCCAGTATTATCGAGCCAGGTAATAGCATCAAGATTTCCATTATTTTACAAGGATTCTCCCAGCCATTGCCGGAAGACTATAAATGTAAGGACAAGTTTTTGTTAGTTTCTTTGCCATGCCCTGATCTTGACGATGCGTCCAAATTGAGCGACTACTGGCCTAGCTTAGAGGCCAAGTACAAGCAACAGTTGGTCCAAAAGAAATTGAGAGTGAATTATGTTATCGGTGAAGATGTGGAAGACAACGTAGCCGGCGGCAACGGTGTTGACTCGCAACGGGAATTCCAACCACAACAAGATGACAGTGGATTTGGAAGTGGTGCTGCAGGATCTGATGTTGGTGGATCTGGTGCTGGTGCTGGTGCTCTTGGTGCTGGTGCTGTTGGTGCTGGTGCTGTTGGTGCCGGTGCTGCCTATGCTGGCTCTCACAGCAATACCTATGGTGATGATGTCCCAGAAGACGTTGGTGCTAATGTGAACAGATCTGTCAACGATTCTTTTGCTCCAAATGCTTCCAACAACGGCTACGCTTCTGGTGCCAACTACAACAGCACTTCAGAGGCTGCTGGTATCGCAGCTGCCTCAAGAGTTGACAAATCCCAACCTTCAGCTGACTACCAAAGAGACTTAGAAGACTCAAACGCTAAAATCAACAACTTGTCTGACAAATTCGACTCCAACGAAAAGAGAACCCAAGATTCCTCCGACTACACCTCTCAAGCTCAAGCCTCTTCCACCGAAGAACCTTCAAGTGGAATTTCTTTACCTTTGGCTATTCTCTTGATGTTGATCGCTTTCCTTATCGGTGTTTTGGTTTTTTAAGTTATTCATAGGCAACGTTTGGTGACGTTTTGTTAATTAAAAAATTTCAATCACGAGTGGAGTTCATGTCTCTACGCCAATACTTTTTTAGTGAATTAACATTACTATCCTTGTATTTATTGTTGTATTCCCATGGTCGTACGCTTCTTCTTTTTCTTTACTAGCTTTGTTTTATTTCTATTTCAATAAACATATCTTAAGTCATATATACGGAACTTCATTTAGATGATAATGTGCACGTGATTGTGTTTATTCGATACTAAATATAATTCATCCATAGTACAGACTGACCTTTTTTATTCCTTAGTAGATATCCATTGTATGAATATACAAAGAATCAAAATAATAATATAGTTTGATATTAGTCACTATGGGTACAGCAACTATTAAGTCTGGTACCATTAACTTGCTTAACACAATCGTGGGAGCAGGTATTCTTGCCATGCCATTTGGGTTGAAGAGTAATGGGTTGTTATTTGGGTGTCTTTTGATAATCTGGTCATCGCTTACCTCTTCATTTGGGTTGTATTTGCAAAACAAAGTGGCCAAATATACACAACAACAAGAGGCAGTTTCATATTTCAGTTTAGCACAATTAACGTATCCACAATTGTCGATAATTTTTGATAGCGCAATCGCGATTAAATGTTTTGGGGTTGGAGTTAGTTATTTGGTAGTTATTGGTGATTTAATGCCAAAAATTATGGAGAGTTTGCATGTTAGTAATGATAGTGTATTGATGGCCAGAAATTTGTGGATTACTATTTTTATGGTCTGCATAGTTATTCCATTCTCTTACTTGAAGAAGTTGGATTCATTAAAATACACCTCGATCGTGGCATTATTTTCGGTGGTGTATTTGATTTGTCTTGTTATATCCCATTTTGTTGTCAGGGATATTCCTGTGGAGAGTATTAAGGTTGACTGGGTAGGCCCAGTGTCTGTGAAGTCTACATTGGCATCGTTCCCTATATTTGTGTTCGCATATACGTGCCACCAAAATATGTTTGCTATAATCAATGAGTTGAAACCTAATGAAAAAGAAGGTTCACAAACAAGGCAATCGAATGTTATTATTAGAAATGCCATTTCGACTGCTTGTATTTCATATTTGATAGTTGGGGTTGCTGGTTATTTGACCTTTGGAAAATCAGTTGGAGGTAACATCATTAGTATGTACCCTAAGGACTCAATCCTGTCTTTAATTGGAAGATTATGCATTGTTATTATGGTGAGTTTATCTTACCCCTTGCAATGCCATCCATGTAGAGGATCGATAAACCATGTCATTTTTTTTATCAAAAATGGGTTTAAGGCAAACCTGAAAGCTAAACGTTCAAGAAACGCCCCAGAGTATACCTCGTTAGCGTCAGACGCTGAATCCCAGTCTGATTCTCAGGTGGAATCCCTTGCTGACGAAACTTTTATTTCTACAACTCCAGTGGAAGGTGCACAAGATTCAGACGGACATTATCCAATTGTTGTAAAATTGTCTTCGAAAATGTTCTACATAATCACAACATCAATTCTTACTTTATCATACCTCGTAGCGATCACCGTCACATCATTGGAACATGTATTAGCATTTGTTGGATCTACTGGGTCAACCTCAATTTCATTTATATTACCAGGATTATTTGGATACTTGTTGATTAAACCAATCAATGGTGCGACAGAGTTGGATAGAGTTGAACGTATTTGCAAATTCGGAGGATTAGCATTAGCCATATGGGGCGTAACAGTCATGTTTGTATGCTTGGGTGCAACAATATTTTTAGGTGCCAAAGAATAGACCTTATAGATTATAAGTAGTAAAATAAATCATTTAAACATTATATTCATAAACATGTAACTAAATCATAAAGCAAGAGCTAGCTATATACAAGTCATTCAAAGAATTAAATCATCACGATCCCAACCAGTACCTTTGTGGGTTTCTAATCCATTGGTTGGTTGTTTCTTATCGGCACCCTTAATTTGTAATGCAAATGGGTTTCTGTCACCCTTCTGGTTCAAGTTGGCCAATGTATGGTTGACTTCTCTGTGTTTAGCTTCATCAGCCCTAATTCTCAAAATCAAATCAGTAAAGGTGGACTTTTCATTCAATTCTGGCCAGTATTGCCAACTAATAGCTGGGATCTGAATCTTGTCAAACTCTTTCAACTTACCCATCTTCAATTCACTCAATAAATGGGTATATGTACTAACCGCCTCTTCTTCCAAATAACCAACAAATCTATGGCAGTATCTAGGGTTGATTAAGTAGCACATAAAGAACAAATTACAGAACACACCCTGACCCACGTAAATAATCATTCTGGTGAACCACGATGGTCTACCGAGCTTGATAAACGTCAACAAGTGCATTCTTTCGTTGTAAGCTTCGTCTAACAATGTTTCAATCCATGCCTTGTCTCTCCTTAAAAGACGGAGAGAATGCAAATGTCTAATGAATGCAGCAACCATTCCTGGAACACCAGCAATACTCTCCAAAAATATGCATCTAGTTAACCACTTGGGTTCTGTCATCTCGTATCTGGTACCTTTGAACCCATGCTGTTCTTCCTCTTCATTCCTAGGTTTTTTGTATCCCGTCACAAAGTCAAATGATCCTCTAACAAGCTGGATTCCCTTAAAAGCAATCCTGTCTCCACGAGATTGAGGTTCTCTGTGCTCAACCTTCACTCTTTCACACTCTTCTCCCTTGAACACGGGATGTGGGAATAATGGATGAGTGATGAACTCCTTATCATCATGTTTTTCTCTGTCAGAGTCCTTAATCAAAGTGGTGGAAATCTTTAAAAGGCTCTGTTTGGCTGATGAGCCTGGAATGGACGAATTGAATCTTATAGATCCAATTGTATATGGAACTGTACTACGTACAAGAGTTCTCTGTAATGTCAACATTTTTCACTAAATGATTTTGAATCTACTGAAAAACAATTTTAGCAATTATCTAGTAGACTATATATAGTTGCGCCTTAAGTAAGTATCTCAGTTTTCGGGCTTTGAGCGTTTTGTGTTTCTAATGCTTCTCCTTTATTAATCGCCAACAAGTACTTTCCACTTAGCTTTTATATCCTCTGCAAGTGTAACTTATTTTTATCCCCTTCCACACAACCGTTAAAGTCCGTAGGTCCAGTCTCTGTGTATGACTGCTACAAACAGCGAAATAATCAATTCTCCGTATCCTTTCCTGTTGCAGCCGTCCTGCGTGACGAAGCCCCGCACGGCCGTACTTACTAATATTAATTACTCTTGTACGATTGGAATACCAATGTACTGCTTGTCTCCATAGCTCCGGAACCTTTGGACCCAGATATATTCAACGGACCAAGTACCATGCCAAATACCCTTCGTTACACACGTACATCATATCGTCCTTACATCTGCAGCTGGAAGTTCATCCAGATCGTTCTGAATAGAATTGAGACATTATGGCACTCGTATAGTTATGCGGTCTTCGTACAGACTCCTTTTTTCATGATCCGGCCCATCCCAATGTATTGTGTCTCGAATGTAAATCTTCATGTCATAATTCCTGTCTGCAAGATATTAGTGACCCTTTAACTTTTTGTTTGACATTAGATTGGCTGGAAATGAAGTACCGCGCTATTAAATAATTAATGAGCAAATTAACTATCCCCTAGCGCACTCTAAGGTCGAACCGGTCTTATTCTCCTAATGCCTGTATGTGACACTTACTCTCTGAGGCTGTTTCAAGGCCCGTCATTTTCCGATCCCTACACCTCTTCAAATCCGTGCCCCTTACCTCAGGACCCTGCCAATCTTTCGGGTCACACAACCAAGTCTAGACTTGAAACTTCCAGATCGGTTGAAAGCGCGTATAATAAAATACACGCTTTTTAAGCGGCCTACAATTGTGTAATTATTATGGTACATAAAAAATTAGTTGATCTTAGTATTGATTTGAATATTTTTGTTTAGATTTGGATTAAAATATCAGATTTTTATTCACTTTTTTTGGGTTATTCTAGCAGCAGATAACAGCAGGTATTTGGTATTTTGATAAACTAAGCTTGGTGGTAGTTGTATAAACTTATTTCGCTTGAGAAAGATATATTTGCTAAAACATTCGCTTTTAATTGTACATCGGCAGAACATTCGAAAGAATAGTTTAAGAAATATTCAAAGGTAGAAAACGGAAAAAAATGTCTTTCAGCATATCGAATTTTATTGGTGACCCATTTGCCATATCTACGGTTTCATTTGGGTTAATTGCATGGATTATTTCCATAGCAGGGGCCGGAGCATCGAATCAAAGCAATTTTCCCCATTTCAGTTGGTGGGGCATAATGTACCAGTTGGTGATAATGGTGGTGATTACGGTGTTGTACTTGTATAATACTATCGAGTTATACAAGTTTACGTTGGTGGGATTGTTGTCGATTGCGTTTGTATATACAACAAACTCCACCAACAACTTGATATACAAGACGGGAGACTCGGGAATGTTATGTTGTGCAGCAGGGTGCATTTTGTTGTCGATGTTGAACTTGATCTGGATCTTATACTTTGGAGGACATCCAGAATCACCTACAAACCAATTTATTGACTCATTCTCGTTGAAAACACATTCGCACAATCACGGTCACTTACCTTCGTCTGATAACAAGGCTGTTGATGGAGACATCGATGACGAGGTAGAATACAAGAGATACGCCTCGTCTCATTCAAATACTCAGTTCCAAGACAACAATTTGAGACAGTCGCAACTCACTACAAACAACAAGTCAGTCAATACCCCATACATGTCCTCGTCTCAATTGAATGGCTTGGAAAACTTTTCGTCATCTGACGTACGTCAAAGTAGAGACTTGACCAGTAACAAGAGACAGACTGTTTACAACGATACCAACTCTGTCAATGATACCAGTAACGTTTTCAGGTATAAGGCGAAGGCTTTATATAGTTATGATGCTAATCCAGAAGATATTAATGAAATTTCCTTTGTCAAAGACGAAATCTTGGAAGTGGACGATATTGATGGTAAATGGTGGCAAGCAAAAAGATCAAATGGACAAGTTGGTATTTGTCCATCAAATTATGTGAAGTTAATGGATTAGGTTAATTTTTGTCGCTTTTTCTTGAATTTTATGGTTTATTCTAGTGTATTTTTAAATTAATATTTTATTTAATATCAAAGCTTGTAGTATATAAGCTTAACTAGCCAGAGTTGCGGTTTTTGTTTCCGTTAACAAACCTTGTTAACCAAGAACGCTTGCATTCAAACATATAGTTTCATTTTCTTACCTTTAGAGCAACATAACTTCCCAACCTAAATACAAATATTAATACTATTAATATACAGATCCAAAGGGCTCTGTCGTTCTGGGAATATCCTAAATTCTCTAGTACTGCTGTACCTGCTATTTTACATTGACTAGACAAACCTGATTCATATAAGCAGTGACAATTAGAATCACAATCAAATATACGATACTCAAACTCGTTGAACATCATTCCTTGAAACACATATCTTTGGTAGTTAACCCAATAGAAAGTGTAATACCAAAAGTTGTTCAAAATCTTGCTACTGACCAAAAAGCCTCCAACTGACATCCATAATCCATTTGCAAACGCTGTCAATGCCAAGGATACAACAAAATTCGGGAAAAGAGAAGCAATGAACACAGTCATCGATTCAGCAGCAACTAAATCAAGAAATAGCCACATAACATAGTAACCAAAGCTTTTTGGACTATCATGGAAGTGACACATGAAGTAAGTCACTATGCTGAATAATAAAGTTATTATGAATAAAAATGGAATGCCAATAATGAAGTTCGATAAAACGAACGAAAAAGGCCCATAATTACCATTCATCTTTTCTTTCTTATAACTGTTGTAATCCTCGATGAACGAAGGTATGTATGCGACCGACATAAATGACATGAAAGCACCAGAAAAAAAAATGGCATTAGTAAAGGGTTGAATATTGTCTTGGCTATTATCCAATCGTAGCCAGACTGTTCCCATTAATATTGCTAGGCCTAAGTACATAATAATTCTTACATAGTATGCTAAAACATCTCGTCTTGATTTAATTAGCAATATTTGTAACAAAATGCCTGTACGGTTACTTTCTCTAACAAGAATATTCTTAAATCTGATGCAAGGTAACAAGCTTTCATTTTTATCTATCTGTAATGACTTCTCTGATTGAAAGTTTGAATAACTTTCATCCGCTTGTTGTGCCTTTTGGCGTTCTTCAACCTTGCGCCATTTGTTAACTAGATCCCGTACAATCATTTCTTTATCACCTATAACTGACTCTTCATCGCTAGGTGTACTATTGGAAAAATCTGTGTTGATAAGATCTAAAATAAATTCAGAAGGATTATGATATGTGGGAATTTCATAATGAATTGATTTAAAATAATCTGGTATTTCTGAAACTCGGCCATTATAAATAGGCTTACCTTTAGACAAAAACATAACTTTGTCAAACAATTGGAACGTGAAAGTAGAAGGTTGGTGAATTGATGCAATTACAATTATTCTTTCACTAATTGCGATCTTTTTCAAGGTATTAATGACTTCTCTAGAGGCAACTGAGTCTAAGCCTGACGTAGGCTCGTCCAAAAATAGTATTTGTGGTCTGCCTAATACTTGTGACGCGATGCTTGTCCTTCTCTTTTGTCCGCCTGAAATTCCCTTCAGTAATGGTGTCCCAATTTTCAAGTCTTTCTGATTTTTTAAGCCCAAAAGGCTAATTATCTCATTTACTAGTTCACCTCTGTATCTTTTTGGAATATTTGCAAACTTAGCACTAAATTCCACCGTTTCTTTGACGGTTAAAGACCCAATTAACGAATCTTCTTGTTCAACATAGTTGGAAACTTCTTTCAATTCTGCCGGTGTCGCAACCTTCTTATTGATTAATACATTTCCACTGTACCTTGAAGATTTAAGATTACTTCTATTCGATAATGCATTCAATAAAGTAGTCTTCCCTGATCCTGAAGGACCCATAAGTGCCATAATTTCACCAGTTATCATCAGTCCACTCACATTTTCCAACAAGCACACATCTTCTTCATTCTTCTTTGAAGAAAGATACAACGATATATCTGACCATTCAAAACATCTAACCTTGATTGGGTTATTTACGGATAACATTACTTATTTACGTAACGATACATCTATTGCAGCTTTGAATTTTTTAATAAATTGCATTAAATTTATATGATCTCTTACGGCCGAAAGACTCTTCAACACTTGGAGCATCGGAGGGAATCGGAAGGTCACCCAAAAAAGTAGAGACTTGACCAGTAACAAGAGACAGACTGTTTACAACGATACCAACTCTGTCAATGATACCAGTAACGTTTTCAGGTATAAGGCGAAGGCTTTATATAGTTATGATGCTAATCCAGAAGATATTAATGAAATTTCCTTTGTCAAAGACGAAATCTTGGAAGTGGACGATATTGATGGTAAATGGTGGCAAGCAAAAAGATCAAATGGACAAGTTGGTATTTGTCCATCAAATTATGTGAAGTTAATGGATTAGGTTAATTTTTGTCGCTTTTTCTTGAATTTTATGGTTTATTCTAGTGTATTTTTAAATTAATATTTTATTTAATATCAAAGCTTGTAGTATATAAGCTTAACTAGCCAGAGTTGCGGTTTTTGTTTCCGTTAACAAACCTTGTTAACCAAGAACGCTTGCATTCAAACATATAGTTTCATTTTCTTACCTTTAGAGCAACATAACTTCCCAACCTAAATACAAATATTAATACTATTAATATACAGATCCAAAGGGCTCTGTCGTTCTGGGAATATCCTAAATTCTCTAGTACTGCTGTACCTGCTATTTTACATTGACTAGACAAACCTGATTCATATAAGCAGTGACAATTAGAATCACAATCAAATATACGATACTCAAACTCGTTGAACATCATTCCTTGAAACACATATCTTTGGTAGTTAACCCAATAGAAAGTGTAATACCAAAAGTTGTTCAAAATCTTGCTACTGACCAAAAAGCCTCCAACTGACATCCATAATCCATTTGCAAACGCTGTCAATGCCAAGGATACAACAAAATTCGGGAAAAGAGAAGCAATGAACACAGTCATCGATTCAGCAGCAACTAAATCAAGAAATAGCCACATAACATAGTAACCAAAGCTTTTTGGACTATCATGGAAGTGACACATGAAGTAAGTCACTATGCTGAATAATAAAGTTATTATGAATAAAAATGGAATGCCAATAATGAAGTTCGATAAAACGAACGAAAAAGGCCCATAATTACCATTCATCTTTTCTTTCTTATAACTGTTGTAATCCTCGATGAACGAAGGTATGTATGCGACCGACATAAATGACATGAAAGCACCAGAAAAAAAAATGGCATTAGTAAAGGGTTGAATATTGTCTTGGCTATTATCCAATCGTAGCCAGACTGTTCCCATTAATATTGCTAGGCCTAAGTACATAATAATTCTTACATAGTATGCTAAAACATCTCGTCTTGATTTAATTAGCAATATTTGTAACAAAATGCCTGTACGGTTACTTTCTCTAACAAGAATATTCTTAAATCTGATGCAAGGTAACAAGCTTTCATTTTTATCTATCTGTAATGACTTCTCTGATTGAAAGTTTGAATAACTTTCATCCGCTTGTTGTGCCTTTTGGCGTTCTTCAACCTTGCGCCATTTGTTAACTAGATCCCGTACAATCATTTCTTTATCACCTATAACTGACTCTTCATCGCTAGGTGTACTATTGGAAAAATCTGTGTTGATAAGATCTAAAATAAATTCAGAAGGATTATGATATGTGGGAATTTCATAATGAATTGATTTAAAATAATCTGGTATTTCTGAAACTCGGCCATTATAAATAGGCTTACCTTTAGACAAAAACATAACTTTGTCAAACAATTGGAACGTGAAAGTAGAAGGTTGGTGAATTGATGCAATTACAATTATTCTTTCACTAATTGCGATCTTTTTCAAGGTATTAATGACTTCTCTAGAGGCAACTGAGTCTAAGCCTGACGTAGGCTCGTCCAAAAATAGTATTTGTGGTCTGCCTAATACTTGTGACGCGATGCTTGTCCTTCTCTTTTGTCCGCCTGAAATTCCCTTCAGTAATGGTGTCCCAATTTTCAAGTCTTTCTGATTTTTTAAGCCCAAAAGGCTAATTATCTCATTTACTAGTTCACCTCTGTATCTTTTTGGAATATTTGCAAACTTAGCACTAAATTCCACCGTTTCTTTGACGGTTAAAGACCCAATTAACGAATCTTCTTGTTCAACATAGTTGGAAACTTCTTTCAATTCTGCCGGTGTCGCAACCTTCTTATTGATTAATACATTTCCACTGTACCTTGAAGATTTAAGATTACTTCTATTCGATAATGCATTCAATAAAGTAGTCTTCCCTGATCCTGAAGGACCCATAAGTGCCATAATTTCACCAGTTATCATCAGTCCACTCACATTTTCCAACAAGCACACATCTTCTTCATTCTTCTTTGAAGAAAGATACAACGATATATCTGACCATTCAAAACATCTAACCTTGATTGGGTTATTTACGGATAACATTACTTATTTACGTAACGATACATCTATTGCAGCTTTGAATTTTTTAATAAATTGCATTAAATTTATATGATCTCTTACGGCCGAAAGACTCTTCAACACTTGGAGCATCGGAGGGAATCGGAAGGTCACCCAAAAGCCTTGCCCATTGATTTATCAATTTAGTTCATTTCAATTAAGTCTTCGTTTTGAAGAACTATTCTATTATATCATACTATTCATTTAGTACTCCATAAGTCAAACTATTTGAATTGATGAGTAAACTTTGAACCGTCTCGCTTAAAAATCGCTAAAGATTCTCACGTTTTTAGTTCTCGAATCTATAGGAAGATAGTTACTCTTCGGTCTGACAATAAGATAGTATATTATATGAATATGTTCATTAGACCTACTTCTCTATTCAAAAGCTTGAAAAGCTTTCCTCGGGTGAATCAACAACCTTCTTGGTTAGGTTTTAAGAAGTACTCCACCAAATCAAATATTCATTACGATGGAACTCAATCTTCTTATGCAAGCAACCCTGCTTCTTATTTGGGGGATGCTTTAGCCACCGATGGATCCATTGAGACTGTTGATCTTGTCTATGATAAGCATTCACCTCAAGAGGAGCCATCAGTAACTAAGTCTCCATTAATTATATTGCATGGATTATTTGGTTCCAAAATAAATAATAGAACAGTAGCTAAAAAATTGGCCACAAGACTTGAAAGAGACGTTTATTGCTTAGATTTGCGTAACTTTGGGCAATCTCCCCATATTAACAGGTTGGATTATCCCTCTTTATCTGCTGATGTTGAACATTTCATTGAACAAGCTAAGTTCCCAGATAATGCTAAACCTATATTAATAGGCCATTCTATGGGAGCTAAAACAGTCATGGCTTTGGCTTTACGTCGTCCTGATTTGCCAAAGATGGTTGTCTCCGTAGATAATGCTCCTGTTGATTTGACTATGAATTCAGTTTCATCCTTCACTAAATACGTTAGACAATTAAGAATTGCATTGGAACAATATAAATATACCGACATAAAAGATGTGGACGCTCAATTAGCAAAGGTTGAACCTTCGAAAGAAATCCGTCAATTTTTAATAACTAATCTTCATAGAGGTAAGACTAATGATGTTATTACATCAAAAGTCCCATTAGAAATTATAAACAAAGCCATTACAGGAGGGTATATTTCTGGCTGGCCCTACGATCTGAATATTTCTAGATGGTCAAAGGGTCCTATGTTAGTTATAAGAGGAACTCAATCATCATACGTTCCCGACGAAATCATCCCTGATATCGGAAAATATTTCCCTAATTTTGATGTTAGAGATGTTGATTCTGGTCATTGGGTGATTAGTGAAAAGCCAACCGAATTTATGGAAATATTAGTTGATTTTATTGAAAAGAACGAAGATGAAGAGTTTTGATATGTACCTTATATATCTATAAATCACTGACTTTTACACCCCCTTTACCAACAAAATCATCGTAAACATCAAACTTTCTTTGGTAATGCACTGGTATTCCTTCTCTAACTTTAGGCAACAAATCCTTATCTAATGTAGCAAATAAAATCTCCTCTCCTTCTCCTGCTTCAGCAACAATTGCGCCGTATGGATCTACAACTAATGAATGGCCATATGCTTGATATCCATTGCCACCAACGTCTCTAGCAGGGCTGCATAAAACGCTGAACATTTCGTTATCCACTGCTCTAGCCTTTGCCAATAAGTGCCAGTGTAATGGCCCTGTGGTAGTATTGAAGGCACCAGGGTAGAACATAGCAAAAGAATTATATGGATTACGAGATGCGATCATGGCTAATTCAGGGAATCTGATATCGTAACAAATACCTAAACCTACGTTACCAAATTCACCTAATTTAAAAACAGTCGCCTTGTTTCCAGCACTTAAAGTTACCAGTTCTTTGAAGGTGATTCCTCCAGGGATATCAATGTCAAATAAATGAACTTTACGGTGCTTAGCAATAATTTCCCCATCTGGTGAAAAGGTCAATGAAGTGTTGAAAATCTTATCATTTTCTTGGTCTAATTCTGGAATTGATCCTCCAACAATAAAAATGCCGTGTTTCTTTGCCAATGATGACAACAATTTGGTAGTTTCACCCGATGGTATCAATTCCGCATAATTACGAAACTGGTCAACAGCGTATGGCGAGTTAAAACATTCTGGCAATACTACTAAGTGTAATTTTCCAATATTACTGGTCTTAACAGCCGAGTCGATAAATTTGGTTACCTTCAACAAATTAGCCGCTTTATCAGCACCTGCCTTTAATTGAATAAGGGCTATATTCAATGATTGTGCTAATGGTGATTTTAATACTGAATTACTCATGTTAGAATCATTTAATGGTCCCTATAGTTATTTCTAAATGTTGATACCATAGGCCCCTTTTATAAAGTGAATTTCTGAAAGTCACGTTACTTGTTGCACATAAATTGAAATCTATACTTTCAATATATACTCTATACTATTAAATATAATGATCAAGGAGTCGACGAAACAGAGGCCTTTTCTAATTTACGAAGGTGGACCTTCTCTTTGTATTGTTTTAAAATGAAAATCAATGAAAGAATTACTCCGCAGCCCGCTAATCCCATTCCCATGTAAAATGCTACTCTAAAACCATGAATTTGTGATTCCAATGTATCTGGAAGGTTCCTAGTTTGATAGTACTCAACAGTACCAGCAAATCCTAAGCCAATAGAGATCGCATAATTCTGAAATGTTGCAACCAATGAGGCGGCTATACCTTGCTGGGCTTTTGGAAGATTATTTGACAATATAACAGTTCCAGCTGGAAAACTCATATCCATACCGAAACTTTGTATTATCAAGGAAAAGAACTTTTGGGTCCAGTAGATTTGACCAACGGGTCTTGTACCCATTAGTATGATGCCAACTAAGAAAAACAACATGGCAAAATGCATAACGATTGACAGGGGGAGTTTTTGTAATAATACTGCAGTCAATGCAGCAGCAACATATCCCACAATAGCTGCGGGAACAAAATGAACACCTCCTATTATGGGAGTTTGGTCATCAACAAATTCATTCCATTGGAAAGTATAATATAACCAGACTCCAAAACACGACCACCCGGCAGCAATACAACCTAAAACAAACCCAGTCTCACCCTTCAATGCAACAGATGGAATTAAAGGATCTTTAGCCTTACGTTCAGCCACAAAAAATAAGCCTATCAGTATAAATCCGACAATCAATAAGATGTAAACGTATGGCTTGTTCCACCCTACGTTAGGTCCCTGATTCCACGCGAAATTAATTAAAACGAGTCCACATACACCAAAGAGAGAACCAAACCAATCAAAAGTATCTTCCTCCTTTTCTGGATCGAAGCTACCAATATTTTGAGGGATGGCAAAGTATCCGAGTACTGTTATTATCACACATACTATTGATAACAAAAAGTAGCCTAGGAAGACTCCAGGAATAGCCATTGTGTCTACCAACTGAGCTACTAATCCGCTGAAAAGTGCACCAAACATAAACCCTGAAGGTGCCACACTTCCATACAAACACATGCAGAGATCTTTCTTGAAACCTTTTGGGTAGTAGTGTCCAATTAAAGCCATAGCATTAGGCATAGATAATGCTGGGCCTATTCCCTGCATTGCTCTAGCCACGTCAAAAAAAATCTGAGAGGTTGTAAACCCAGAAAACCCGGCTACCAAAGACCACACTGCAAACCAAACAAAACCTATTAAATAAATCTTTTTATACCCATACATATCCCCCAATCTTCCCGCAATCAAAATGAATGTACCTACTGTAAGCGAATATGATGCTGTGAACCACGATTTTTCTCCATTCAGATCTTCGACCCCAAATGTCTTCGCAATAGCTGTAGATGGATTAGTGGTCTGTGCTACACCTGCTTGGGTTAGCATCTGTTGTACTGCCATACAAAACAAAAATAATATTTCTCTTATAACTGATATTTCTTCAGGTGGTGGGGTTGGTTTAAAAGTATTCAAAGATGACTCTATTTCCAAGATTTCATCCTCCTCAATAGAGTTTGAATCTTGTGAAATACTTCTATTAGAATCCTGTGAGCTATTTCTACTTGAGCTTTCCATTATAGATTTAGTTATCCAAAAGACTCTTCATACTAGATTTGTCTGGACATATATATATATATATATATTATATGTTGTACATGATTAAAAAGATATCATATCGGATCGAGATTTCCGTATGATTCCGAGGATGGATTATTTAGTAAGAGCAAGAATATCGCGGAAATAAGAATATTTCAGCCATTCCAACCCCCAAATGAGGCGCGTATACGGAAAAGTGTTTTTTCCGCTTGCAAAGATGATATGTCAAATTTATTATTCTATATATATTAGTAATTAAAGTACAACAGAAGATAGCTGGAAGATGGATTTTTACCTTCCACTTTATACATTTACTACCAGGTTTACTGGAAACTGAGTGGTCTCCTTTAACCACTTTAAATGAGGAATGAAAACTTGTTCACATCTTTGTTTTTCGAGATCTTCTTCCGAAGATACATAATGTAAGTACTTCCCCATATACTCGTTATTTCTGTAGATATCTTCTCCGTCAATAGCCTTTCCTGTTGATGAGTCATAATAGTTTGGGCACATCCCTTGAGTAAAGAACTGCAATACTCTCAAATCGAAATCGTACCCCACATTCTCATTTATAGAGCTATACATACGAATATGTTCTCCCAGATGCTCATAGATCAAGTCATGGTTGTCTACTAACCAATTAGGATAATATTTAGGATAGGATAAATGATTAAATACAACATCGAGATTTTCTTGCGTTACGGCCGAGAGAACTGGATCATAGTGGCTCAAGGCTTTCGATGCGAATTTATTTTCCGCTTCCGAGAAGTACCCCGTAAATTGGAATTGCTTCAACGTCTGAAACCAGGGTTCATTCATAACGTGAGCGGCTGCAATAAATGTTTCCTTATCACCTTCTCCAGCAGATCCTTGAGTTAATAGCGGATAATAATAGTTAGGCCCAAAAACATTATAGTACAAGCATAAAAGTAAAGTTCTCATATGAGAGGTTTTGTTAATAACAAACATACCAGTTTCGGAAGTTGGGTTAGGTATGGTACCTTCGAAATCGTGGAAAGGTGAATTCTCAAAATTGTACTCAGATAACGGTTTGACATCCGATAAACCTTCTCGTTCTGCTTGTTTTTTATCATAGTCAGAATACCTGACTTTATTTTCCTTCACCTCCACACCCGCAATCTCATAGAATTTTGGATTGGTAGTACGTCCCCATGCATCAGGCCATAAAATCAAATTCTTCTCTTTATATAAGTCACTCTCCAATATATAATCGACGTTTCTAGCTGGGAAATTATCGGAGTCGACATACATGACATTTTCGAATCTGGAACTCAATATGGCCAACATTTTGTACTGGTATCCATGAAGATCGAATCTCTCCTTCAAGTTATTTGACAAGGATGAATCAAAAAGATTACAATGTGCATTATAACGTGGTAATAATTCTTCGCAGAAGCCTTTTTCATAATCATCCTGAGAAGCTATGAACAACTCTATAGGCATTTTGGATCCTGTGGCTCTGATCTGTTTGATAACAAGGTACGACAACCAGTTAAATCTACCTCCACCAACCATTACGTATCCTGAAGATCCCTGGTATGTCCCCCATTCAGGATCCGATTTCAATATGTTTCCAAACGTGGAAATACCATAGTTTTCAATAAGCTTGTTCATATGAATGTCCACATATCTGGAATGCGAATCCTTTAATTCTTGATACGTAGAATCAGGTATATCCAACACATTCTCCAAGAGAGACTTGGAGAAAAGAAATTCATCATTTTCAGCTTTGATCTCTGGTGCTTTTTCGGACTTGTACTTGTCTTTGATTGATGGAGACTTCGGCATGTATGCTTCTAAACCATCAAAAAATGCAGTGTAATCTCTGATAGATTCCAAATTAGCCTTCTCATGTCCACCTTCTCCTTGAACTTCAGTCTTTTTTGCATTTTGTAAACCTCCATCTCCGTGTATTAATGGCTTTGGAGATGAACGATAAAAAAAGTGTATGACAAAGAAGCAAAACATCATGACTATCAAAAGACGCGTCGTCTGGCGCCCGAGTAATCTTCTAGGTGTAGGTATCATCATATAACTAATATTATACCTATATCCCATAAATTGATTATGGGCCTTAAACGGTTTTTGATGATCTTTTACGTGGTTCACCGTAATTGCTGCTTTCAATCTTGGCCTTTTTGTGGCATTTTTCAGGTCTTGTGAAATCCGGGGGATAGATCCTTACATCTTGCTAACATCCAGACCTCATTAAAGTTCCGGTCGCGGGTAATACTTTTTCCTAATATTCAAAGAAAATTACTCCACAAGTACTAAAGAAATTGACGGTATAAATAGGACAGAAATATAGAGGTAGGAATTCTTAAGGATATTAAGTATAAGAGACAAAATATAACAGAATGGCTAGTAACTCACCAGTTTTTGAAACAACCAATTTTGAGGAATTAAGGAGCAAAAAATTCATATTTAGACTCTTCGGGCTTCATATTAGCCACTCTAAATCGCCATTATTGCAAAACTATTTATTTGGTAAATTAGGATTGAGTTGGAAATATGAATTGTATGAGAGCTCCGATATTGATGCTTTCAAGAAGGTATTATGTGGTGATGATTGCATTGGCTCAGCTGTGACTATGCCAAACAAGGTGGTGATGACGGAGCACGTTGATTTTGTCGACGACGATGCCAAAGCAGTTGGGGCTATTAATACGATTTACACCAGAAAGGAGAAAAACACCGGTAAAACTTTGTATATCGGAACCAATACTGATACATACGGGATTCGTGATTCATTCTTGTACAATGCCCCTGAAGTGGTGGAGATATCTAAAAAGAGCAACAAACCCGGATTGGTTTACGGTGGAGGTGGAGCATGTCGTTCTGCGGTATATGCATTAAACGAATTTTTGGGATGTTCGAAGGTTTATGTTATTAATAGATTTGCTCTGGAAGTTGAAGCTGTCAGAGAAGGAATGGTCAAGGGTGGTTTCAAGGGAGAAATTATTCATGTTTCCACTCCTGAACAAGCTGCATCTTTGGAGAAACCAAGCTTGATTGTTTGTACAGTTCCTGATTTTGCACCCCTGACTGATGAGGAAAAAACTGCCAGGGAAACGTTGGAAGTGTTTATTGGTTCTCAGGATAAAGGAGCTGTTTTAGAAATGTGCTACCACCCTAAACCACTCACCAGACTATACAATGAATTCAAAGCAGCCAACTGGCAAGTCATTGGTGGTATGGAAGCTATGATATATCAAGGTTTTGCCCAACAATCCTTGTGGACTGGTTACAGCTTAGAAGAAATGCCTGTCAAAGATGTAGTTGACTATGTCTATAAGAATTCAAGTAGCTAAGTATATTTATGTGTAGGTGTACTTGTATATATTCCCTAATCATAAAACTATATTTTATTATATTGTAGAAATGGTTATAATGCTTTTTTTTTTCTTTTCAATCCCGCATAACTGTTGCACCAGTGTTCCCTTTCAGGTAGTGATCAACGGTTGACCACAAATCACGCTATTTAAACTTGCTCTATTAGGACCTCCGAATATATTCAACAGTGTATCGGAGTTTAATGCCATAGATTATCTAAGACGATATATAAATACCTTGATAACCTAATAATTATCGATATCGATTGATTAATTCAGTGCTTGCTCACAGAAAATAAATTTACAAATTTGACTACTAAATCCTCAAGTTTGTATTCAACGAATCATTATTATGTACAAGTATAGGTCCAATATACCATTGAAATATTCGACTATTATGACTAAAAGACTGATGCATAATCAAAAATTAAGTGAACTTCCTAAAACGAGTAGTTTTACCAAACATATTAGTCCTGATGGCAGAATTCCAAAACCCGAAGATGCTATAGCAAATAAGGATAATATCATACATGTTCCAAGAGTTTTACAAAAAGGAGGATTTTCCTGGACTCTTCCAGAGAAAAGAAAAAAGTATAAGTATTTAACATCAAGTGCTAAAGCATTAGATGATTTAGGACTAGATACTCTGGAAGTTGATAACCCCGACTATCAAAAGTTGGTCAGTGGTGAATTCTATCTTGATAATGAGGACTTTCAGGAAAAAGGATATCCCTTTCCATATTCTCAAGCATATGCTGGATGGCAATTTGGACAATTTGCCGGTCAATTAGGGGATGGAAGAGTTGTAAGTTTGTTTGAAGTTCCTAAGAATGTGAAGGACAAGACCAATAGACATAAATATGAATTACAATTGAAAGGAGCTGGGATGACTCCATACTCTAGGTTTGCGGATGGTAAGGCCGTAATAAGATCGTCTATTCGAGAATATATTATATCTGAGCATTTGAATGCTGTGGGTATTCCAACGACAAGGGCTTTATCCTTATCATATCTTCCTGAGACTTTTGCACAACGCCATAGAGCAGAAAAATGTGCAATTGTTTCAAGATTTGCGGAACTGTGGGTGAGATTAGGTACTTTTGACCTTTATAGATGGAGGAGTGATAGAAATGGTATAAAGGAATTATCCGATTACGTTATAGACGAATTATTCACAATTGATGGAGAAAAATTCGGTTACTTAAGTAGGATTCTAGCGGAAAGAGACGATTTTTTTGATAATAGTAAAGAAACTATTGGGGAACTTACAGATTATGACAAAATGTATTTGGAAACTATTGTGAGAAATGCATCCAGCAGTGCCATTTGGCAGTCTTACGGCTTTTTGAACGGTGTGTTGAATACTGATAACACATCAGTCCTTGGTCTCGCCATTGATTTCGGACCATTTTCAATAATGGACAAGTTCGATCCAAACTACACTCCAAATTCAGAAGATCACGAACTTAGATATAGTTATCGTAACACCCCTACCGCAATTTGGTGGAATTTAACTAGAATGGGTGAAAACCTTGCTGAATTGATTGGAGCTGGGTCTGATATATTAAATGACCAATTTTTTAAGGAAAATGGTATCAAAAAGGAATGGGAAGATAGAATTATTACAAGAGCAACAAAGGTAATTGAAGCAGGTGGTGAGCTTTATCAGTATGCATTTACCAAAAAGCATGTTGAAACTATTTTCAAAAGGTTGGGCTTAGATTCATCTTTGATAAACGTCAAAGATCCTGAAGTCAATTATAAGGAATTAATAGATCCTATGCTAGACATGTTGCAAAAGGTACAGTGCGATTTCAACAAGTTTTTCCTTATATTACAAAGCTCTAATTTAGAAGAAGGTTATGATGCAAAACAAATTGCAGAATCCATTCTTTTACCAGGCCACAAAGCTTCGGAAAGCAAGTATTCTATTGAAGAATTGATCAACGAAATTTGCAACTGGTTAAAGATTTACGATGGCTATGTACTAAAGTCAGGTAATTCGAAACGGAAATCGATTAGCAAATATTCTAACCCGCTCTTTTTACCACGTAATTGGATATTGAATCAAGTAATTGAATTTACGGAAGATACCAATGCCGAAGACTTATCATACTTGAAGAAACTTGAAAAGATGTGCTTCAATCCGTACGATAAATCAAAATGGGGAAATGAATTGAAAGAGCTCGAGCAAGAATGGTTATTGCAGAGTGACGTTGGTATCAATTACTCGATGCTTCAATGTAGTTGTTCCAGTTAGAGCTAATAATTATATATGTTTAATACATGATCTTATATTTTACGAAGACTATTACAGTATGAAATGCCAAATTACTCTAAACACTCCAAGAGACAAATTATTGAGTACATATAATATAATACATGATGAAAGCGAGTAACAATTTACTAATACGAACGATTAACAATAAATTTCACAATAATTATAATTTTTAAAAAATAGAACTAATACTTTATATAGAACTTAACACTTAAATGCAGAACGTTTTATTGGATTTAACCACGGAAGGCACTTTGAGCATCCTTGTAACCCTTGTGGAAAGCTTCCTTTGCTTGTTCTTGAACTGGTTCATCTAAAGAAGCAATCTTGGAGTCAAGCTTATCATTACCAGTGGTGAAACCACCAAGGCCAGAACCAGAACCAGAACCAGAACCAGCACCAGTGCTCTTGGATTGACCGTAGCCAGAGCTGCCTGATTGACCATAGGAATCGGTGTTAGAAGAACCGTGCTTAGATGCACCGTATCCTGCAGCACCACCAAGACCAGCACCAGCGGCACCTGCAGCAGCTTCTCTGCCGTGAGAACCTGAACTGTGAGTATTAGAGCCGTAAGCATCACTTCCTGATGAACCGTGGGTACCAGATGAGCCGTAAGCGTCTCTACCAGAGGTGGTTCCAGAAGTACCTGAAGAGCCATAGGCATCTCTTCCAGAAGTAGTACCAGAAGTACCGTGAGTACCAGATGAACCGTAAGCATCTCTACCGGAAGTAGTACCAGAAGTACCAGATGAACCATAAGCATCTCTACCGGAAGTAGTACCAGAAGTACCAGATGATCCGTAAGCATCTCTTCCAGAAGTAGTACCAGAAGTACCAGATGATCCGTAAGCATCTCTTCCAGAAGTAGTACCAGAAGTACCAGATGATCCGTAAGCGTCTCTGCCGGAAGAAGTGCCGGAAGTACCATGGGAATCAGTGTTAGAAGAACCGTGTTTAGATGCACCGTAAGCAGCACCACCGAGGCCTACAGCACCTGCAGCACCTGCAACAGCTTCCTTGATGTGAGAACCAGCTCCAGATCCAGATCCAGATCCAGAACCGGAACCATGTCCACTTGAACCGTAGGCATCATTACCAGAAGAACCATAAGCATCCCTACCGGATGAACCATGACCGCTTGAGCCATAGGTGTCGTTACCAGAAGAGCCATAAGTATCTCTTCCAGAAGTAGTACCAGAAGTACCGTGGGTACCAGATGAACCGTAAGCATCTCTACCAGAAGTAGTACCAGAAGTACCAGATGAACCATAAGCATCTCTACCGGAAGTAGTACCAGAAGTACCAGATGATCCGTAAGCATCTCTTCCAGAAGTACCGTGGGTACCAGATGAACCGTAAGCATCTCTTCCAGAAGTAGTACCAGAAGTACCAGATGAACCATAAGCATCTCTACCGGAAGTAGTACCAGAAGTACCAGATGACCCGTAAGCGTCTCTTCCAGAAGAACCGTGGGTACCAGTAGCACCATGAGAACCAGATGAGCCATAAGCATCACTACCAGTGGCACCATGAGAGCCAGATGAGCCATAAGCATCTCTTCCTGAAGAACCTTGAGCACTGGAACCGTAAGCATCTCTACCGGAGGCACCTTGACCGCTTGAGCCATAAGCATCGCTTCCAGAAGAACCTTGACCACTAGATCCATAAGCATCCTTACCAGAAGAACCATGAGAAGCACCGTAAGCACCTGCACCGGCTGCACCTACACCGGCTGCACCTGCTGTACCTGCTGCTGCTTCCTTACCGTGACCTGAACTACCAGCTCCTGAAGAACCAGCTGCATCGGCAGATTTACCTCCGCCCAATTTGCTTCCAATACCGCCTTCGGTACCGGATAAGTTTTCACGCCCAAGCAATTGACCTCCCTTTTTATCAGCTTGGTCAGCGTAACCAGTAAGGGTGTCCTTATCTAAGTTACCGGAAAGGTTGTCTTTACCAATGGCTTTACCACCTTGCTTGTCTAAGTTTTCAATTTCTTTCTTATTGAACTTATTTTGAATTTTGTCTGCGAATCCCATATTAATTGAGTTGTATTATTTTTATAAATATATTAAAAAACTTAATTATAATATATATGATTTTTATTCCTTTTTTTGTCCTGACAGGTTGGATTCTACGTTGTTAAATACACCCCAATTCATCGTTTACATTATTGCTGAAAGTATGATCTTTATTGCTACGACTCCAACGTGAAATTATAAATGGTTGCGAAATGTACAAGGGCTCATAGCAATAATAGGCCGAACAATGCAGAATACAATAGCCACCACCGTGCGTTCACTTGCTTTTTAAAAATAGAGAGACGAATGTATGTGGCTATGGACCGATATTTACGTGTAGCACAGAATAGAAGTCGGAATTTCGTCATAGGTCAAGGGGATGAGACGTGCAATTAATGTTGCAAGACGCAGACGGAACATCATGGAATAAATCTAACGTTCTACGGACACTTCCACATGATGTAATATGACGAGATACGATAGATCAAGTGTCAAAAGTGAAGCCTCAAGAATTTATCTATGGCTTGTATTATGTGGTGTTCCAGGTGGACAATAAAGGTTAGCAGAAAGTAGAAAAGGGGTGACGTAGGCGATGGGGAGAAGCTCGATGAGCCATGGGCCACGATGAGGCAAGAGCAATGTAGGGTCAATTGGGTTGAATTGAACTGGAGGAAATGAGTATATATTAAATAGAGATGTATTCAGATGAATTGACTTCGTAGGAGCTCATCTGAGTGAAATTTAGGTTGTTGGTGGTGTTGGATTTACTGGATGTGCATTGAGTTTCGATTTTGTACCCATTGACTTTGCTAAGACACCAATTTATCTCAATTGAGGTTTTAATCACTCAATTGATCCTAATCTGAGGTCAATTGAGTCCGTTGCGTATCAATTGACCTCAAATTAGGGTCAATTGCGTTTCAATCGTAATAATAGATGGCAAGACTAATCGATGCTTACGAAATTTTTCGGGGGACGTGAAATTGAGGTCAGCATTTTATGATACATTCAGTGCTGAAATCTACGTCTGCACGATGATGGCTAAGGGGCCGACTATAGTCGAAAAGAAGTTGAATTGTTAGGACACGTCTTCTTCGGACGTTCGGTCGGAATGCTTCGATCGCATCGTGATTCAAGCCAGCTTCACCAAGATCTGAGTAGCCATATACTTAGAAAAGTCCAAAATCAATATATGATACTAAATACTGTTCAAAGTAACTCTCAATACTATGGCTTTTGAAATAAATAACATATTATTATATTAACTAACTATTTTTCAAAATCAATGGGAATTTTCAAGTGGACGCAATCACCATTTGAAAGAGAGATCTTGATTTTCAAATAGTAAAATCGACCTATATAACAACTTTGGAAACTAGGAACTAAGAAAAACGCATCGAATGCATTAGCCTTCTTAAAAGTTCCTATTACTTTAAGATGAGCTGACACAACATTCAAATATAAGTTAAACTTGCATTTATACTCCAATTGACCCGGATCCTCCTCGTTAGCGACTTCAGGAGTCCAATTCAAGTTTGTCAAGTTTTTGGAGTTAACCTCTTGCACATTTTCACCCGGAACTTGATATTTCAAATCTTCAATTTGTAAATTCATATGCTTTTCCTTGAGTGAAGAAAGGCATTTAATATCTTTTACTAGCTGGCTCTCAAGTTTAAAAACATCTGGTGGTAATTGTGTAAATATTTTCTGTATTTCTGTACAGTAACTTTTAAACTGTGACTTGACAAGAGCTGAAAAATCATCCTGATCACGAAAACCACGGTCGTTCAATGCATTTTCAGGGTTGACTTCGTTCTTGAATAATAAATCATGGGTGATTTCAATTGGTATAGGATTACTGTCAGATTTTAAAGAGTAAACGACTAAATCACTTTCAATTGATTTGATTGTGGGAATTTTTTTCTTCTTTCCAAACAACACTTGAGGAATGCGTAATGCCAACTCGATTGGAACTTTTAAATTCCACGTATCCAACTCTGATTGTTTCACATTGAGACCTGCTCGAAATTGCACTGGTGGGATATATTTTAAGGCATAATCTAATTTAGGAGTAGAGACTTGCAATGTTCCTATAGGTGTGACTGAACCTCTGATTGACTTTTTCGTAATTGGTGAAATAAGATTATAATTTTGATCACAGAGTTCTTCAATCATATTCCTTTTACATTCAGACTCACTTGTCGAGTGATATAATTGATTAAATTTTACATGATCATTAGATAATTGACTTGATAACTTGTTGACCAATTCAATAGCATTGTCCATTTTATTGCCTTCAATTGATTGCATTAATTCATGGCCAATTTTAATTTTTTCCTTACACCTATTTATCAAATTGTTGTAAAGAATTTCACTTCCCTTTCTTTTAATTATCTTTTCATTTGGGGTTAATTTTTTTGTCTGTGGTACAATCCTAAGAAACCTATTAGCTTCTTTCAATATAACATACTCATCTCCCTTTGAGTTAATTAGAATGGGATCATTTCTCTTGGATTTGCTAATATTATACTTCGAAGATCTTCCAATAAATCTGGCTTGAACCCCATAAGTTATAGACGAATCGATAAACGAAAGCGATTTCGTCTTACAATTTTCAACCTTATAGGCTAGATTAACATAATCTTCCGACCGAGATTTTCCAAGGGTCGGTGGTATATGTGTATGGTCTTGAAGGTTATGGTTGCATTCAGAATCTAATAAATTTTCGGGGATTTTGAAAGTGAAAAAGCGTTTATATGTAACACCAGGAAGTATCTTCCGGTCCGGGAACGCCATCTTTGAATCATCATAAGGATCTGAAATCAAGGGACACTCATAGGGATTTTCATACTCAGTGATGAGCCTATTAATGTGTGCATGATTCCAGGAAGCGCTGAAGTCAAACATTTGCAAAAACCTCTCAACTCTTGTTGGGATGGTATCGTTTATATCTAAGGTATTCGCAACCGTAAAGTTACCCTCAAACAACACGTAAAACATGTCAAATGGAATGGGCTCGTTCGACTCATTCTTTATAATAACAAATCCATTTATTAAATCTCCTTGTTTGTATTCATGAAGCAGGGGATCGATCAAAACCAGCTTTTTTCCTAGCTGACCTACTTCCTCTGTAAATTCGATAGATATTTTTATAGCATTCGAAACTACCTTATTAGAATGAGTCAAATTGGTGAGCTTATGAATATTATCAAGGATTGTTTCTTGCCACATATTACTACCCTCATCTGCAACTATCAATCCCCCAGTACCATCATCCGTATTTCTAGATACTGTACTAGGGCCTTGCGCAACCGTGCTATTTGAACGCCCTGTAGACACGCTTGACAATTGACTATTAGAATGAATTGAAGAGTTCTCGTACGATGGAGGCTCTGCCAAACTTTCATTGGATACATTAAAGCTCTTATATATAGTGGTAGTGTACATATGATACGAAGGTAATATATTCCATACTGGGGCCTCATTAGTATTCTTCGTCAATTCTATGTCTTTTTGACTGAAATAATTCTGATTATCCGCAGCATGTGGTGAGCTATCAACATCTATAATGTCAGATTCACCAGGCGATAAGTCCTCTCTGGATCTTGATACCATTGATCTTAGTCTAATTTCTGGTTATACCGAATATTAATAATATATTTTAACTTATTGGAAATCAAGAGGAAAGGGATGTTTACAAAACTGGATTATGCCATACTAATTAGTTATATTTATATTAAATAAACGCCTCTTTTATGACATACATTATCCTATATTTCGTATGTCGTAATTGATTAGATTTGTAATCATGAGTCACTTGCATTTTTTGACTGCGAAATCTGGAGAATGCACAGAAAGTATGTTCCATATTGTTCCTTCTCATTCTACAGTTATTGGCATATGAATCACTAAATCTTCGTTGTGCAAATGAAGAGTCACCCGCAAGTAATACAACCTAACCAATTTGCACGATTGAAAACTAGGGAGTAAACAATAGCTCCCAAGTCTGTTAGATTTGATCGCCTTGTCCAGATCTTTAAGGTACATAGAGTTTAGGTTAAGGTGCAATTGAATCCTTCTTATATGTTGACTTTCCAGTGGGTTAGTACGATCCAGAATAATATCCGTGTCCATTGACATAGTAACATATGATGTTGATAGATAACTTAAGGACTTCAAATAGGCCATCAATTGGGGATCTGGGGTAAAGCTGGGGGTATACTTTCTAAGCTTGTTAATCTCTTTAAGCAACATAATGGCTGGTCTTATGACCAAATCATCAAAGGTGAGATTTGTCTGTTTCAAGAACAACATATTGTGATTTATTTCTTGTGGTATGGGATAGTCATTGGAATTGATTGATACAACCACTAGTTCGCAAGACACCCGTTTGACCATGGGCAAAGGTTCAATGCTTGAGCTATATACTAATTGAACTGGAATATCTAGCGTTTGGGGAATATGGCATAGAGATGGTGGATAATACCTGAACTTGTACGCCCTGTTACGCACAGTAGCAGTTATTCTTTTATTTTTCAGTGTAGCAGAAAAGTCATTATTCGCCACATGGTTATACTGTAGCTGATCTATATAAGCCCCAATCCTATATCTCGATTTTGAATATCGCCCACCAGACGTAGAAAGTTTCAGTTCTACTTCATCAAGTAAGGATTGGCACATCGATGTTAGACCAATGTGATCTTCCCTGACATGAATATCAGATCTTGGTATTATTCTGACTGTCTTGCTCGTATCAGCTAACATGTAGTATTCATTGTTCTTATTGCAAATTATTGCGCTTCTGATGCTATATCTAATTTTTGCAGGCATTAAATCATTTATACCCTCTCCACAGCTTGGTGGTGCTTGTAAATGCTTTCCCAAGTGAGCTCCACAAGCATATTCAAGTAAGCTCGAAGGCACTCTAAATGTGAAAAATTTTTTGTACTTAATCTGTGGTAACAAAGTGGTCCCCATAGTTAAATAAGTACCATCATCGGGATCAATGAAAGTCTCCATCCCATCATAATTCAATGAGGCCTTGAAATCTACCATTTGAATGAAATTTTCACATTTACGATCATTGCAATAAATTCCTTGGAAAAGAACGTAGTAGGCATTTAATGGTATTGCCTTAGCAGTTAAATTTTCAATAGTAATATATCCTCTAATCATATCTCCCTGATCATATTCTACAGTCTCATTGTCTATTATTATTGTTTTTTCCATTGCTTCCAGATCATTAGTGAAGAAAATTTCTTGTCTTACCATACCTTGCAAAGAGGCTAATGAATCCAAATTATCAAGTACAGTAACTGTATTCTCTGAATATGAATTAAAAGATTGGACTGACATAGTAGGATCAAGAGATACTGACGAATTATAAGCCGGTGGTTCATGATGAAATTGGTACACCTCGTCTCCGGGATGTAACTTCATTTTAACTATTCCTTTATCCATATGATAGGAAGGTAAAATATTATAATTTGAATAATCCTGTCGATATCTTGATAGTCCATTTTCTCGTTCATTGCTTTTAGCGAACATCCTGTTTTGTTATAAGACTTTAGAAAGGTATATACTTTGATATAGCTTATTAGGCGAGATTTTCAGTATCTTATTTAGATGATAAGATCATTTTCGCGGGGTGGAGATAACACCGATATATACGAACTTATTAAACAATGAGCTTTGTAAATTAAGACGTCTAAATAATTTTATATAGTTATACTGATAACATTTAGCGACCGAATTTTTTTAATTCCCAATATCTTAACCATGGAAAAGCGACACCACTGAGGCCCATACATAACCACATTGCAATATCACCTCCGGATTCACCTCCGCATAATCTTGCTAAAGGACCGACCCAATAAACTTGGGCCATACCAATAGCAGCACCTGCTGCACCGACAATAAATGCAGCAGTCGATGCTAAACCTCTACTCAATTTATCATAATCGTGCCAGATTTTGAAGTTGTAGTATTGGTTGCGTCTCGATTCTTTAGATTTGATTAAGCTAGTGCCAGAAGCTAATGATTCCTGTAGATCATCGTCGGTAAACTCCTTGGTGTATAAATGAATAAATCTCTTAGATCTGAAAATCAAGTTCTCTTCAAGTAGCATGACGAAGTACATAGATATCCAGTAACCAACCATTGGTAAAAAATTCCCCAAGACAGTAGCCAACTTATTTCTTCCGACTAAGGCACAGATGAGATATACTGCTGTTAATACAAAAGCCCATATCCACCTTGGAACTCTAGCCAATCCAACACCTGCCAACTGGACACCAAAAGCGGCTGAATAAGTATTTATAATATTATTTGAGACTAAGGATAAGAAAATTATCATGAGCAAAAACTTACCCCCTGCACCCCATGGCTTGAAGGCTTCATTCAATAGACCACCCATACCATAAACTTCATAGACATCTCCCCAAGGCTTGTACGATAATGCAACATTACCAATAAGTAGTCCAAGGACGCCGACAAAAGTAGTTGGAATCAAGATACCAAAAAACGTAAGGCAAAAAACTTGAGCATCAGGAGTATCTTCTGGAAACAAAATATAGTAATCAGAAGCAATCGAACCCCAAGTTGCCGTGGTTGAATAAGATAAGGAAAAAAATGATAGCCAGTTTCCTTTAATCGTATCTGACATACCTCTGATTTCTTCACCGTCAAGATTCGATAAAAGGTTGAATTTTTGAGAAGCAACAACATACAACAATAAAAACGAAAGATTCACAGGAATACTCAAAAATGTTTCAACTCTCAATAGGTGCTTGATACCACCAATTGCAACTGATAAGGATATTATTGCTACAATAATGATACCAACAACAAGAGGAATCTTTCCATCACTTATGCTTTGTAATATTTGACCCCCAACAACACTATTCACAACAGACCAACCCATAACCCCAATAATACTCACAAGACTAACTAATTTTACAAACCACCAACCGAATAAAAATCTAGCACTTACCATCTGACGACAGCCTGATCTTGGACCCATTAATGAACAATATGCAGCAATACCACATCCGACCGCTTGACCAATTAAACTTGATACTAATGATTTTTCTAATCCCAATTCAAAAATTAACGGTCCTAATAAAAATGTAGACATAGAACTTAAACCACCACATGCCGACAACCATAATCCAATAACAGATACCAATTGTTTGACTTTATTTGTGGATCTCTCATAAGGCTCGATTCTTTCTATACCTCTCGTTTCTACTCCCAAAGCATCTAACTTCTTTGACAATTTTTGAATAAAATTCCAAATTGGTGATGATGAACTTATTGATTCCTCCGTCGGTATAGTTTTCAACCCAATTTGATCCTTCAGCTTGGACATGTGTGTCTTTTCTGGTTCAGTTTCCAGATATATTGTTGTCATTATGGATATTCGATATATAGGAAAATTTTAACGTATTGACTCGGTCTCTTTTTTTTTTCTTTTGATCTTCAAGCCTGCGACTATACTTCTATGACTCAGATATGACTACGACTTACAAAAATTCAATGTGTTTGTGTACCGGTAAAACACAACCTATCGCATTTGAATATGAGTTATAGTCTCCTACTGAAAGGGATATTCAGAACGCTTCAAAGTGTCTCGTACCTTTCCCATACATGGTGTATGGAAAAAAATATAAAAAAAAGTAGCCCGACGCGGGGGTCGAACCCGCAACCTTTTGATCGCTTCTCTTGAATAAGAGTCAAACGCTCTACCGATTGAGCTAGCCAGGCTGCCAATCTTGAAAGAAATTATTTGTGATTCGATATATAATGTTTTTAAACTTACACTTACACAATACGAACTGATTTCTAATCAAATATGATATTTCTTAAAGTTGCTGCATGTTTATATTATCCGCTGCTCGGTTAGTTAGATATTGTAAACTTGTTTTTGAAAAATATTCTACTGTGCAAGAATCTTAAAAAAGTGTTAAGAATAGGAATTTATAGTGTCCTAAAATAGCTTGATTTATATAAAAAAAACCTTAAATTGCGTAAGCTTTCAATTAAGAATCACACAAAAATATGCACATCCCGTAGTAGCCAAGATTATAGCCTCTTGAATAGTCCCTTAGATTGCATCATCGGGATGAACCACAAGCCATAAGATGCCTCAGGAGTTGTAATTGTGTAACTAGCAACTCTTGAAATATGTTTCAAGCATGTATCCAACCCTATGCCTCTTGTTATCACTTTTTAAAAAGCAACAATCGCTTTGTTTACGATGTCACAATCCAAATCCTAGCCAAAGCAAGTACATAATAGTCTGTTACACACAACAATACGCCTCTGTCTATGGCGCTGCAACGGAAACCGATTCACTTGTTATCAAAAGTCGTGTCGGTGTTGAGGATGCCTATATGTAAATTCACAATAAGTACCTGCGCAACCTTATACATAGGTTAGATAAGCTAATTGTTTAGTCTCCTACAGCGTAATTACGTTTTACGTTACTAGCACCATCTACAGCCCAATATCTATGCTGATCTCCAACTGTAAGAAAGATGGTCCTGTAATCAGGCGACTAAGTACAGATAGTCCCCTAAGAAAGGAAGTCGCATGGGGCTTCTTATAAACTAAAACACACACACGCAACCACACAGCGATAGAATCACCAGCAATCACTGAATTGCACCCCGTGTTATCAATTGTTTGTGCCACATTAGATACTGGTGGCTATAAATTTACGCAGGAAAATGTTTACGGGCTTATCTTGAACTTGTGTTCAAAATTCTATTCCTACAGGTGTTTCGATACATGGAACCTTTACCTTGCATGATTAACCTGATTGCTCCCAAATTGTTAGTATGACTATCAGAATAATATGAATTGTATCTTCTTTAACTCAGATAATGTAGATAAGGTTGATTCATTTAACTCATCATATAATATACATACTGATAAAATCATTCATAGGTGTTGATAATAAGTCGTCTTTCGAAGATATCTTGCGCCACTGATGAATATAATGCTGAGAATCTAGAATAAGGACATCTCTGTAACCTAATGTACTTTTAGTAAACTCTATAGTATAAAACATGTCAACCACATAAAAAAAACTTTTTTTTACCGGGATACCGAGCAAGAAATTAATTCAAATGTCCGGGTAAGTAACGCATTATCGGGTTATTGGAAGGGATTCAGATTAATATAAATAACTGAATCTATCCATAATTTCAAGTTTAAGCAGTGAAGCCTACTACTATTGCCTACAAGTTGGGAAACATGATTCAGTATTTGGAACTCATAGAAAGCAAGGTTACTCTAGTGAGTAATTCTCTCTTACTCATCATCGTTGTCCCACTTTTATTGGTTGGTATAATGGACGCGATGACTTATATAATTAGTGTTAGTTTAAACTACACGTTGAAGAGTGCCAGAAGCGGAAACAGCTCGAAACTGATCTTATTGGAAAACGATAAATACCTCAAGGCTTTGAAAGAGTTTAAGATCAAGTCTATACATTGGTCGATCAAGTTTTTTGAAGACAAACAAATGGATATGACCAGGAACTTCCACCAAATGTTCATTTCTAGGTTAGTCAAAGTGCGGAAGGAAGATTAAGCACATGGAAGATTAATTTTCTTTAATTCTAAGTCGCAGGTCGGTGATTGATTGTTTAATCTGCAAGTATTTACAAGTGCTATTAATATAATAGCACTTTTGATAGAGGTATACTGAGTATGCTGTTATTTATTATTTATTTAACCTATTTATTATTTATTTATTTTTCCTTTAGTACTATTGGATTTAATTCTTTGGTTTTTAATCAAACATTGTTTAGTATAGTTCCATAAAGTGTAGTATCGGGCGAAAACGGTATTAGCTAGTGTCCCGTATTTATGCGTTAGACAAATTTGTGTTAAATTTTATCTAATAACAGCACAATAGCCCCTTCCCACTACTTCTAAATGTAGAAATATTTTTATGCAAAATAAGGTTTTCAAAGAATATAATCAGGTGGTAGAATAAATCCGTTAGCGAGCCACGGCATAGTAGATACAACCGAAATATACACTGATTAGATCATTTGAAGGTCCGCGTGAGATAGGAATCAAATGAACAAAGGCTGCGAGGCTATATTGTTAGTGCTAGGCGAGTAAAGGACGTGGGTGAATTATCATTGCAAAACATTCTTGTGTGGTTCTGGAAAAGACCCTATTGTTACTGGATCAGGCGTGCGGCACACGTTCAACTTGCCCCAAGAACGCCCCATCTTATGGTGGGCATACTAGAGCTAACAGTTGCAAGACGCGTCATGTATATGAAAGTGGCTCAAGAGCTAGCCAGTGCCTAATACTGTGAATCAGTGATGATAAGCTCGTGTACGTCTTTATGAATCTGGCTTAAGCAACAATTCAAATATCGATAAGGATGAGATGTTTGACAAACATTTCTTGCCCAGAAATATGACTTCGTGGCCAAGTTGGCTAAGGCGTGAGACTGTTAATCTCAAGATCGTGAGTTCGACCCTCACCGAGGTCGGTTTCTTTTTTTTTTCTTTTTTTTTTTTTTTGACAGAAAAATTGGTATTGTGTACAAGCTTCTATGATACAGATCTTTGATAATCACTTCATACTTTCTATTTTCTACGGTATGTTTGCAAACTATATCTTCAAACGTATTGGTGTTGGATATCTTTGTACTATGACCTGCTTCCTCTTTCAAATGAATTTTTACCCAACTTTCTGTTCAAAACGTAGTTCGCTACAAACTTTTCATAAATCGCCGTATTATCGATACGCCTACTCATATTCTTTAAACTCAGTTTACATATACGAGGATCTGTCCGAATTACAGTAAGTACTCTTGCTGAGAACAGGAGAGAGACATCTTCCTACCGTTTTTGTCTTTGATTTTACTCCAAGCTATCAAATCCCTTACTCAATCGTAAAGTATTATCAAGCACTGTACAATTTCCTATTCGGTTGACCCTTTTCTATTTTAAATTTTACATACTGCATTGTGTTTATGCTTTTCATAGTCCCTGAATGCCAAAATTGCTGGGACCCGGAAAGAGGACGCATGTCAACCAAAATAGTACAGGTATAAATGTATGTCTGCTTACTTAATCAAGATAACGATGCCCACGTTGGCTGCAATATCGATGTTGACCTATAAATAATGGTAGCGATGAAGGACAGTTGCGGATTGCCTATTGTCTATATTTATTGAGTAACGTGGCCGGCTATAATAGTATTTCCCTATATCTTCTGCTGGACTCATAACTTATTTAAATATTAAACATCGCTGATATCTTAAATTGTAAATATAGTATATTCCTTTCGCTTTCTTCAGTTGAATTTCAGGTAATTAAGATTTTCATTCTTGTACTGTGCATCGACTTCAAGCAAGATATTTATTCAGCTTGATAACTCACTCATTCATTCTTGTTTCATTCGTTTTAGAAAGTCGTGTGATTTTAATTGGTGCCATTAAATTCTTAAATTATGGGATTGGAAGGCTTTATTTCGCCATTATTACAGACATCAAGGTCCAAAAAAAAGGCTATAGTATTTAGTATACTCTTATTATGGATCGTAATTATCAACTTATGGATTCATGATTACAAGCACCAGCATGCATTTAAGACCGTTACAGGGTCAATTTATGATACAGTGAATAATTTGTCATTTAATAACAACGTTGATGACAATAAGGAAAATATCTTGGATTATGAAACAATCAAATACTTTATGAAAACCAACAATATTAAAGATGTAAGATCTATCGATGCTCACTCCAGTACTTACGACTTGATGTTACGAAACCATGGCATTAACAGTATGTTGAGAGACTTGCCGTTTAATGAAAGATGTGACTTATACTTCAAGAATTTATTCACCACAGACATGAATTGGTACATCGATCCTAATAAGGATTTTCAATTGGAGAATAGATATGAATATAGCTATGACCTGTTTAGAAATAACAAACTCAATGAGGTGAAGGATGAGTATGCCAAAGAAAACGGAATTGACTCTAAATTAGTTGAGGATAGTGTTGTTGAGGGTCTTGTTAAAGCTAAGTATGATGCCTTCTGGGAAAAGACTATGCAAACAGAACAGAAGATGACAGACTATATTTCACATGTCAGAATATTTAACAAATGTTACTTAACATCCGATAATCAAAACGAAGCTTCAAAAGCAAAGAAATTAACAAGTGGTCAAAGCAAAATGATAAAGTCTTTAAGTGAAAAAAATTTGATCAAAGATGGAAAAAGAAAGTTTAAATTGACAGCTAAAGAATCTCTATTAAACACTGATAGTTTTGAATCATGCACTGATTTAGAATCAAGGATATACAAATGGCTTTCATTTTCGTTTCCTATTTATGAGAGATTTACTGGTGAAATCGTTTTAACACCACCTGATTTAAGTAAATATGTTTATCATCCTGAAGTTTTCAAGCCTACTAATCGAAAAGTACGTGATGCTAGAGGTAAAGGTGGCAAAATCCAATCCAAATTGACCAACAGCAAGGCATGCTTCTTACAGAGATTTAAGAATAAAATGAACGGGAAAGGTATCGTTTTGTCTATAGGAGATAAGCATGTCACTGATACGGTCAAATTAATTCATTTATTGAGGGCTTTGAACAACAAGTTCCCAATTCAAATTGTGTATAACGGAGGTATCTCAGAAGAATCTAAGAGTCGTATTGTCACCGCTGCAAGACAAAGATTCATCGACTTACCTAGTTCATTTAAAAAGATTGCACACTATTTACCAGATGATTACTTCGATGATTCCGATCATGGTTTGCCAAAACAAGAGATTTGGTTCGTTAACGTTCAAAATGTTATACATGACTATTACAAGGAAAAGTTTGATAAGTTTGCTAATAAATTCTTAGCAGCTTTGTTTAATTCTTTCGAGGAGTACATACTTGTTGATGCCGATACCGTATTGCTTCAAACTCCAGAATATTTCTTCAACCTAATGGGCTATAAGAAAAGGGGAGCTTACTTCTATAAAGATAGAACTGCTCCAGAATTTAGACCACTGGGAGATACTAAATTCTTTGAAAAGATGACTCCATCAATCATTGATCACGCTATGTTTAACATTCCTATTATTACAAGTCATACATTAGATTTGTCTTTCTTTGATGGCATGGGGCATTTCATGGAAAGTGGTTTAGTCGTGATCGATAGAAACTTACATTTCAACTCCATTTTAATGATGATACAATTAAATTTCATGAATCCAGTTACTTCAAGAGTCTATGGTGACAAGGAAATCTTTTGGTTGGCATTTGCTATAAATGGTGATGAAGGTTTTGAGTTTAATAGATTCCATGCAGCCGCCATTGGTGTAGAAACTCCAATGGAAGATAGAGTAGGCTTGGAAGGAAAACCATTAAAATCAAAAGAAATATGCTCGGCTCACCCAGGTCATATCAACGGTGAGGACGGCAAGACATTATTATGGTTCAATTCTGGTTTCCAATTCTGTGGACAATCTACCGAAGTGGACTATGAAAAGGAATTCAAATTTCATACCCGTGTTAAGTTTTTGAAATCAGTCGAAGAAATGAAGATTTTCTTCAAGAATCCTATCATTCTCAAACATGCCATTATTCCTCCCTTCAAAAACAAACTAGAGACCTTGTGTGAAAATACAGATGGGGAACCAAAGGAAGCCTGGTTCATGGATAAAGGCTACTGTAATTCCTATTTATGGTGCAGTTATTCCCTTATTGGTGGCCGTACTGCGGACGGTGGTGATAACACTCAGATCGGTAAATTTATCGAGTTTGATCAAAAATCGATAGACTTATTCTCATATTACGGTGATATTTGGGTTGGCAATGAATAGATCCTTAACTACAATTTTCATTCATAACTCTACTAGCTAGCCGGCTATTGTACTAATATAATATATAAATTAATTTGCAATCACTAAATGTTACCCGCTTTGTCGACTGCCTAATTAAAAAATATGGCACCGACCCGGTAAAAAATGGGGATATCTCGATTAGGAATTTCCACGCGGATGCTTATCAGTATATATTGACAGTCTTCTCCCTATACAACTCTCTTATTTAAAATTCAAACCAGTTTTAATTCCCCTATAACAATTCACTTATAGCGACTTTTATAAATTATTAATCCCATTAGAGATATTTTAATATAGAACAAAATGACAGCATCGTTTGAACAATTTTTGACAAACGATCCACTCGACACTTATGAAGATTTAGATAAGTATGAGAAAGTATGGAAACCAAAAGTTGAAAATTATAGAAAACTTTTGGAGAAAGGAATTGTTCCCGAGTATAAAATCAAGTTACCTGGACCTATCGAATCTTTGGCATCTCAAGGTTTTAATCCGTTGAAGTATTTACACGAGGCTAAACTTTTGACTGACAAGGAGTTTGAGATCACTGATTCAACCGCATCCACATTAGTCAGTAAGATTGCACTGGGACAACTCACTGCAGTGGAGGTATTCAATGCTTTTGCTAAGAGAGCAGTGATTGCTCATCAATTCACCAACTGTGCCTTGGAGTTGTTCACCGAAGAAGGGTTGGAAAGAGCTAAATACTTGGATGAATACTTCAAGAAGAATGGCAAAACCATTGGCCCATTGCATGGATTACCTGTATCTTTGAAAGAACAGATGAGTTATAAAGGTAAAGTTACCCATGGAAGTTATGTCTCTAAAATCGATAATGTCACCGAAGAACACAGTGTTACGACTCAAGTTTTAGAAAACTTAGGAGCTGTTTTCTACGTGAGAACAAACCAACCGCAAACATTGATGCATTTGGATTCCAATAATAATTTTATCGGGCTTTCAAGGAACCCATACAACTTGAGATTATCTTCGGGTGGATCTTCTTCGGGTGAAGGCTCGATTGTAGGATTCGGTGGTTCTCCGTTAGGGGTGGGTACAGATATCGGTGGATCAATTAGAGCTCCTGCTGCATATTCTGGATGTCATGGTTTAAGACCTACCACTCGTAGACTTTCTACTCGTGGTGGTGTTTCGTGTAATTTAGGTCAAGAAAGTGTTCCTTCTGTTTCTGGACCAATGGCGAGATCAATTGATGATATTGATTTATACATGAAAGCTTACATCGATCAAGGCAAACCTTGGGAACTTGATGCCTGGTGCATCCCATTACCATGGAAAGAGGTGCTGAAGCCAGATCTTAAGGATATTACTATTGGTGTAATGTATGATGATGGATTAGTTAAAGTGACCCCTCCAATTCAAAGGGCTATGAAGGAAGTTGTACTGAAGCTTACAAAAGCGGGCGCAAAGGTGATAGAATTTAAGCCAATTAGAACTGCAGAAGCTTATGACACAATTAATAAATTATATTCTTGTGATGGAAACTACATGCAAAGAAAATTGTTAGGAGGTTCTGGTGAACCATTAACTAAATTGACAAAGTGGTGCTTGAATTATGGTGATGGTGACAAGGTGTATTCGGTACCAGAAAATCGGAAGTTAAATGATATCAGAGACTCTTTGAGACAAGAATACACTACTTATCTTGTGGAAAATAAAATCGACTTCATTTTATGTCCTACTTATAATAATGTGGCACCCCAACCCGAATGCGTATATAATTGGTCCTACACTGCTTTGTTTAATTTATTGGATTTCCCGACTTTAGCATTCCAAACTGGTATATTCCAAGATCCAAAGCTTGATGTTTGGGACCCTAACCATCAAAATTACAAGTATAGAAGTGATTTGGAAAAATTAGAATGCAACAATTATGATCCTGAAATTTTCAAGGGTGCCCCAATTGGTTTACAACTTGCAGGTAAAAGATATACTGACGAATCCGTTGTTGCTGCTGGTAAGGCAATTGTTGAAGCGTTGAATGTCAATTTATATAAATTAGAAGAATAGATTTTGAGTTTAATCAATATGCACCTTATTTAATATAGATACATATTTACCATGTTATTCAACCCAACTCTTTTACTAATAAATTTTAATTATTGCAAAAATTTCAATAAAATATTAAAATTCAAAAATATATACCAAAATGTCCTTCAAAAATCCACAAAAAAAAAAGTATGATTGGAATTGATATAGTTTATCAAGGAAAAGGTGAATTTTTATCATATATTGATATAAAAAAGTGTTGGTTATGGCATTGAAAAATTGCAACAGTTGATGATAGCCATAAGAATTGTTTTGGTGCACGAAAATTTAAGAGCGACGTAGAAATGATTAATTGCCATTGAATAAACGTAGAAATATTTAAAGATTATAGATTGCAATGGCTGACTTCGATGAAGATGATTTAGCAGACTACGATAACTATTCAGGGGAAGAAGAATTTAATGAAGATAATCTAGATGACCAAGAATATGATAAATTATATGCATCTCTTCCTAAATTAAAAGAAGGTATTAAAGACTATAATGATGAGATACTTGAGATAGATTTGAAAGAAGCATTATATTTCAACTACTATGAAATAGAAGAAGCCATTAAAGAATTGAAATCTAGGTATCCAAAAAAGAAGACTAAAAGTATGTATATTTTCAATTTTGTTTGTCAAGTTTCATGTCACTTTGAATAGCAGTTAGCAAATGCTATTTGTTCATATCTCTATTTCTTGAAACAAATGGTATATTGAAGTTTTAACAAGAGTTCTAGTATCCTAAACAATATTTTCAGACTCAGTTGATGAAAGTGCTCAACAATCAGGCATTGAAAGTAAAATAGCTGGAAATGGTTCAAAGTTGGCCCAATTAGCTAAATCAAGAACCAATTCAAAGCTAGTGGTTTCATCTACAGATCAATCGAACGCTAGTTCCAAACTAGCTGCTTTAGCTAAAGCTAGAAGTGTACAAAAAACGAAAGAAGGAAATGATAATGATCAAACTAATCAGTCTAATAAATCCCTTGCGATATTAGACAAATTGCGTACTTCGACAAGGATAGATAAAGAGAAGTCTCCGTTAAGGTTGTCTTTATCTAAAAAGAGTGGCCTTAAAGCCGCGCCTGCTGCTCATTTGAACAGACTCAAACATAATACTGAACAAACGAAACCAGGCATAGACGAACCTCAAGAGATTGAAGTAGAAGATATCGAAGTGCCGCAAAAACAACAACATGAACCGCAAATGAGCTTTAATATTGTTTATGATGACTCAATTTTATTAAAATTTCCAAATACACCCGTTTCGTTATTTTTGTTCAATAAAAGAAGGCGAGACGAGGAGGTGGAAAATCATTTGTTGGAAAACAGAATTAAAAGAAGACATCATAATGACGAATTATTTCATCCGCTTACTAACAATGAAATAGATATAGCCACAGCCAAGAAAGTTAAATCTAATTTTGATGAGCCTAGTCCTGATGACGAGGTCTTGAATGCCCAAAAGAATGCATTTGAGAAGAATATGGGAAACTTAAAGATTTCAGAAGAAAAAAACAATAGTTCATCAACTGTCGATACAATTGTAGAAAGACAGCCACCAAAAAAGACCCAACCCTTTAAGAAAATTGACTTGTCTAAGGAATTATCTACACATAAGACTTATTTAAAACTACATAAGTCATTCGTTGTAATAGGACATGTAGATGCAGGGAAATCTACATTAATGGGTAGAATACTTTTTGATTTAGGGGTCATTGATGCGAAAACAGTCAACAACTTAGTAAGACAATCAGAGAAAATTGGTAAAGGTTCTTTTGCGCTTGCATGGATTATGGACCAAACCAGCGAAGAAAGAGCTCGTGGAGTTACTGTTGATATATGTGCCACTAACTTTGAAACTGAAACTTCAAGGTTTACCGCTATTGATGCCCCAGGACATAAAGACTTCGTTCCTCAGATGATAAGTGGTGTTTCTCAAGCGGACTTTGCTTTATTAGTAATTGACTCTATTACTGGGGAATTCGAATCTGGGTTTACAATGGATGGGCAAACAAAGGAACATACGATACTCGCTAAGAATCTAGGAATTGCGAAATTATGCGTAGTAGTTAACAAAATGGATAAAGAGGACTGGTCAGAAAGAAGATTTGAAGAGATCAAATTTCAAATGACTGAATTTTTAACTGGCTCAGATATTGGGTTTTCAAGCGACCAAATAGATTTTATACCTCTTTCAGGGTTGACAGGGAATAATGTTGTTAAGACAGATTCCTCTATCAAAAAGTTCAACTGGTATAAGGGTCCTACATTGAGTACCTATTTGGAAAGTGTTGAACTTCCTGACCAAGTTCTTGGTGATGATTTGATAACTAGATTAACGAAAGAGGATTTCAACATGTCCATTAATGATATCTACAATATTTCGAGCTCTGAATTTGGCGTAAGTGGTAAAATAACTTCTGGTATGATTCAAGCAGGAGAAACGGTTTCTATTTCTCCTAATCAGGAATTTTTACAAATTCAATCAATGTCAATAAATGAAAAACCTGTGAATGTGGGTATAAACGGTGAGATAGTTCTGATGAGTTTCAAGATAAATCAACTTACTAATAAGACTACCGATGATTTAAATATTGGTGACTTAATTCTGAAATTAGATTCTCCAATAACAGCCGTTAAAAGTTTTGTTGCCTCAATCCATTTATTCAATATGAATAAACCACTATTAGTTGGAACCCCGTTTGTCTTATTTAGGAATAACTCTCATATTCCCGCTAGAATTTCAAAAATTATCGAAATCGAGGGTTCGAAGAAAAAGAAAAAGCACTTGATTTCTAAACAATCTGCGACTGTTGAAATCACTGTACAAGGTGATAGATTGTTACCTGTTACAAGATTCAGCGAGAATAAAATTTTGGGTAGAGTAGTTCTCAGAAGAGAAGGTGTTACTGTAGGTGCAGGCATAATTAACGATTTTTGAATTACAAGATTCAAATCTTATATAGATATTTATTTATTACATTATGTATTTAGTCAAGATATGTAATCTAGAAACAACAATAACACACCCAAAGTAATACATGTGGATATTATTATACTGGAGCCTTTCTTATTCCTATTCGTAGCCTTGTCTAAGTTTCTGTTTCCCAGTCTAACGTCAATTTCTACTTGCGATTGACTATCCATTAAATTATTAATTTGATCAGATTGTGTTTCTAATTGATATGATAACTCAGCTTGAAGATTTAGGATATCTAACATAGAATGATGTAAGCTTTCCACTTGTTTCAATTGGTTCGTTTTCAAATTCAAAAACTCTTGATTCTCAGAGTCTAGTTCTTGAATCTGTTCTTGCGTCAATTGCTGTGCCTGTACGTCTTCATCTTCATTTATATCCCACTGTTCATTGAGCGGTTCCGATTCATTCACCAAGTTCATTCCACCATTAGACTCATAATAATTCAAATCCATATCCTCTTCCAAGTTTTGAAAATTAAGTAGATTAAGTTGTTTTTCTCTTCCATATCTTTGTCTTTGCAAAGATTCAAAGCTTTTGCTAACATGGTTAGTTAGGTCGTTAAGGGATCTTAATATTCGTGTTCTATGGGAACTTATGGTAGTATGAAAGAGTTCCTTATCATCTTGTTCGTCGCTGCCAAATAAATTTCCGATCCAACCAGTGGAAGACTTGGGAAGAGCAGATTGTCTCTTTTGTTCGTAGGTTTGTAAAAGCTTTAATTTTTCATACAATTGTTGAATTTTATACTGTAATTCTTCGTCTATTTTGTTCTTATCATCAATGCTCAATGAATCGTTCGCTTGTCCATAACTGGTCTCATCACTAATTGACAAGTATGGAGACTTTATTTCATTAATAAATGTTTGCAAGTTCATCAAAAATTTGTGAAATTCAATGCATTCTTTGATAAATGTGTCTTTAATGATATAGCGATCTTCAGAACCATCATTTCTAGATTGCTTTAAGTCATAATCTTCTTTAATAGAATCACCGAATTTATCTTGCACTATACTGACACACTGCTTGAATAGAGGAGTAAGATCAGTCATTGTTCTACCTTTGTCTACAGAGTAAGTACTAGGTAGGTATGGAACCTTCACCGATTTATTGCTTATAGAAAAAATATAGTGCAGTGCATATGCAGTACAATAATGATCTACTATACTATTTAATACAACAAAATACTGTATTACCGACGGTACGACGCCCCATGTAGTGTATTCAAAAAGACACCTATATATCAGAATACAAACGTTTTACTAAAACCAATAGACTGCTAAAAAGAAGCACTTATAAGACTAACCATTGAGATATTCGACACATTCAGTAATTTCAACTGCATCCTTGTGTCCCTTGGATGTGATTGCAGGGAATGTTTCAGTCTTGTATATTATGTTCCATCTTCCAAGGAATTCTTTTCCGTTAACGTTTGGCACTCTGTAGTTGAAGTCACGCTTCTGTTCTGGTGATGATTGAACATATTCGACATAATCTGGGGCCCCCGGCATGATAATGTTGTCTGCTGCTATAACGGTACCAGGTGCAATTAAATTCAACGATTCAAGAACCCTGAGATCAGGAACATAAAGGCTTTTTTCGTGATCAATAAAGATGAAGTCTAATGAAGAGTATGAATATCCATTTCTTTTGATCGTATCTCTGAACTCTACCAAAGATTGAGCTGCTTTGCCCACGATAACCTCAACTTTGTCTGATAAACCCGCCAAGTCAATTATCTGCTTAGCAATATTGGCAAAATCAGGATTTGCTTCAAAACTGTAATATTTAGATCCTTGCTCCTGTGGCAATTCATTGGCAAATAAAATTGCTGAATACCCCACGTAACACCCGAGTTCAATCATAACCGTAGGTTTAACTTCGTTCATCTTGTCAATAATGAGCTTCCCCTTGTTTTTACCTATAGTCATAAATGGTGCTGGATAATTGTCAATTGCGTCAAGCACTTTTTCAGGGTTTCCTCTTATTTCAGGTAAAGAAAGAAGATGATCAAGAAGCTTTTCTTCTTTTCTTCCGTCGGCCGATGACCCTCTATTTGTTGTTGATGACATACTTAGTAAGATTGATATAAAAAATGATACTATTTCTATAATATTCATTATATCTTAAATTTAATCATTGGGGTTAATAGCAAAAATCGGAGTATTTATAGGGAGATACCCGAAATCGGACCGAGCTTGCTGCAATAAGGAGAAGAGGAATAGCAAGTCTGTCAGGTAACCTTCGAAGCCTTGTTTCAGATATGTACCTTATAGAGCCACAATGCATATTTCACGAAGAACAATTCACACAAAGCTTGGATGGTCACTGTGTAGATTCTTGACAAGTTTGCAGTGCACAGCTTAAATGGCATTTTTTAGAGCCGATTACTTCTACAGATATTATTATTGAATGATGGTAAATATAAATCTCTCTTAATACGTATAAGTAATAACAAGCACATTTGAATTCCAGGGATTATAAATAGTAAGGGGCCATCAATTGGTAGTAGTTACAATAATGTCGCAATATGACGACATGCTTCATTAGATGAGCATCTAAATATCTTATCTCTACTTATTAAGATTTAGATTCATTAGCCTATAACATAATGTCCGAAGAAACAGGGGAGACTGGGTTACGAAACAAGAATTCTCAAGATAAAGGTTCAGAGAATAAGCAAATATCGGTATCAGATAGACTTGCAAAGCTTCAACAATTGATACGTAAAAAACAAGAAAGTGAAAACCTTAACAAACAAGAGCTTTTCAAAGATTATAAACAGCAAAAGCTAAAATCCATAGAATATAAAAAGATAGAGCAGAAAAAGCTTAATGCTGAGCTAGAACATGAAAAACTCGATAGCATAGAGAAGGGTGAAGATTTCGAGAGGAAGCAGAATTGGGACTGGAGTATCGAAGACTGTGAAAAATGGGAAAAGAAGACAAAGCAAAAAGGAAACAACAAAAAGTCAGGGTTTCAGAATTTTAGTAAAATGGCTGAACAAGCTTATAACAAAGAGCTTCTGAACCTAAAGGTAGATAAGGAGGCCTACGATCAACAAAAGAATGCAGCAGAGAAAAATAAGAGTAGTAGTGATCAGCTGCAGATGCCAAAAATACTTCCGTTCTCTAGCAAGCCAAGTGCTGCAGATACTAATAGGTTGGTCCGTAATATCGAAGAAGCAAATAATCGTAGAATGAAAAGAAGACGAAACAAGGATGATGAAGATGACGTGAACAGTTATATCAATGATAAGAACAAACAGTTTAACCTCAAGTTAAACAGACAGTACGATGAATCATAGTATAAGTAGAAACATTAGAGGAAGTAACGTTTATTTATCAAAATTGTTTCATTTGAACGGTGAATAAGAGTTGCGAAAAGGTATCACCAACCTATTTCATATGAATTCACTAGGAAAAAGGACACAAACAACTTCAGCTGCACGAAGAATCTTCAGGCAACATATTGTTATAGCCACATACGGATAGCATGAGTAAATATTTCGTTATTAGCAGTAAACTGCAGAGCTGATAGTATATAGCAAAGTACTTAGTTACCCGGCCGACTTAGGCTAATAGGTTTTGTGTAACATCAAAGAATTCTTCAACTTGAAAAACAAGATAATTGAATATGTCAACGGACGCTAGACCTTAAACTCTTTATTGGTACTTATACTAAGTATAATATAATCAAATTTCATCCCTTGTATACGTAAATTAGAAACATATTTACGTTGGTGAGAAGTTCGATTGAAGATTAATCATAATTGGATCCCAATATTATCATTGATTAAACTCTACTCGGTGCATTCCATCAATTACACAAGAGTACCGATTATATTAAAATGGCGAAAGAAGATATTGAAGAAGAGAGAGAAATCCGTAATGATGCCTCTGAAAACAGCTCTGACGAAGAAGGTGATGATGTCTTAGACTCTTCAGAAGAAGATGACGATGATGATGATGAGGAAGCCATTCAACGTGTCCGTGAGGGATTCATCGTCGACGACGATGAAGATGAAAGCCAAAGACGTAAAAGAAGAAAGCATAAGAAGAGAAAGAGAGAAGAACGTACTAATGATGATGAGAATGATGCTTTGGATCAAGATGATTTGGAGTTATTAATGGAAAATTCAGGCGCAAAACCTCAACCTAGTTCGAATAAACTTAAACGTCTTAAGAGGGCACATACAGAAGACACGGAAGGAGATGAAGAAGGGATAGGAGCAAGTGAATCTAGGAGAGGAGGCTTAACCGATATTTTCTCTGATGAAGATAATGATGAAGAAGAACGAGCAGACTTACGTGAGACTCGTGTGGATGATGATCGTAATATATTGGATGAATTCGAAGATTTTATCGAAGAGGATGAGTATTCCGATGAGGACGAAGAACGTCAACGTAAATTGACCCTGCAACGTGAACGTGCTCAAAAGAAAGGCCCAAGACTTGATACTTCTAAATTATCCAATGTTGATAGAGAAAGTTTACAACAATTATTCGAGGTTTTCGGTAATGGTGCTGAATATGAATGGGCATTAGAAGCGCAAGAAATGGAAGATGAAGGTAATGGTGAAAATCTAGAACCTACTTCGTTGGATGAAGTTTTCGAACACGCAGAATTAAAAGAACGTATGTTAACGGAAGAGGACAATTTAATTCGTATTGTTGATATCCCTGAAAGATTCCAAAAGTATCGTTCTAATTTAAACTATATTGACTTGGAAGGAGAAGAATTGAAAAGTGAGCAAGATTGGGTGGCCAATATATTGTTCATGGAGAAGCAAGGCTCATTTAGTGGATTCTTGGAAGAACCATTTAAAGAAGCAGTTTCTAAGGTTGTTGAATTCATTTCAAAAGATGTCTATGAAGTTCCGTTTATATGGACTCACCGTCGTGATTTCTTATTATATTCAGAAGAGATAAAGAATGAGGATGGAAGCATCACTAACGCAGTTCACAAATTATTATTTGAAGATGACTTATGGCGCATTTTCCAATTGGATATCGAATATCACTCACTTTACGAGAAAAGAGTGAATATAGAAAAATTAATTGAATCTTTGAATTTAGATGATGATTTAGTTAAAGATGTGAAATCATTGGAAACTATGGTTGCAATTCAAGATTTGCAGGACTATATTAATTTCACTTATTCCAGCGAAATACGGAAATTATACGATGACAAAGAAACCGAAGGAATTGACAGTAATATAACCAAGAAACATTCTAAATATGCAGTTTTTGAAAGAATAAAATCAAATGTATTATATGATGCAGTCAAAGCTTTTGGTATATCGGCGAAAGAGTTTGGTGAAAACGTCCAAGATCAAAGTTCTAAAAAGTTTGAGGTCCCTTATAGAATTCATGCTACTGACGATCATATTGAACCACCTGAAGATTTAATTGAAAGAATTTGTGAAGATGATGAGGTTTTGTTTAAGGACCCAAAGAACGCGCTTAACGCAGTCAGGAAGACCTTCGCAGAAGAAATTTTCCATAATCCTAAAATTAGACATGAAGTAAGATCCACTTATAAAGATTTTGCTTCCATAAGAGTAGCGATCACTGAGAAGGGTAAATCCATAGATAATCACAGTCCGTATGCGGATATAAAGTATGCTATTAACAGATCTCCTGCTGACTTGGTACGCAATCCTGATGTCTTACTTAGAATGCTCGAAGCTGAAGCTGCTGGTTTAGTAGTTGTGAAGGTTGAAACAAAAGATTACGACAGTTGGTTCCAGTGTATTTTGAATTGTTTGAAATCAGATGGGTCTTCGGAGATTTTTGAGAAATGGAACAAAGAAAGAGAACTTGTATTAAACATGGCCTTCAAGAGATTAACCTCTATGGTTTCTATGAATACTAAGGAAGATTTACGTCGTGAGTGCGAGCGTTTAATTGCAAGCGAAGTCCGTCGTAGGTTCTTAGCAAGAATTGATCAGGCTCCATTTACTCCGTTTGGTTTTGATAAAGGCACAAAGCCAAATGTATTAGCATTATCGTTTGGGAAAGGTGATTTTGATAGTGCCGTTATTGGAGCATTTTTAAGAGAAAATGGAAAGGTTGATGAATTTTTCAAGTCTGAGAATAACCCTATCAGGGACCGTGAAAGTGAAGAAAAATTCAATGGCCAATTGAAAGAGTTTTTTGATAAAAATCTTCTTAGTCAAAAGCCAGACGTCATAGTTGTTTCTGGCTATAACGCTCTTTCGAAGAAGCTTTTTGATTCTGTAAAGTCTTTTGTTGAAACCAATAATATTACTGCTAATACGGAAGAATTAACCGATGTCCAAAATCCACCATTGATACAAGTAATTTGGGGACAATCAGAAACTGCAACTTTATTCCAGAACTCCGAAAGGGCAAGAATTGAGTTTTCCGACAAACCAACCTTGGCTAAATATTGTGTAGGGTTAGCACGTTACGTTCAAAGCCCATTATTAGAATATCTTTCATTGGGTGAAGGTATTTTATCATTGACATTTTATGAACATCAAAAGTTGATTCCAACAGACTTAATTATGGAGGCAATCGAATCAGCCTATGTGGATATAATTAATATGGTTGGTGTTGAAATCAATGAAGCAATTCGTGACCCATATATTGCGCAACTATTACCTTATGTTGCAGGGCTAGGACCTCGTAAAGCTTCTGGATTATTGAGAAACATCAATTCGAAATTAGGATCTACATTGGCTAACAGAAGTGATTTAATCGAAAACGAGCTCTCGACAGCTAACATCTTTATTAACTGCTCATCATTCTTAAATATTCCTTATGATGAAGGTTTGTCTATGAGAGATTCATCAGTTGAATTATTGGATGCCACAAGAATCCATCCGGAAGATTATGATTTAGCTCGTAAGATGGCAGCTGATGCTCTTGATTTAGATGAAGAAGACATGGCTCATGTTGAAGAACAGGGTGGTATTATTTATCAATTGATGCAAGATGGAGTAAGTAATGTTGATGACTTAAACTTAACCGCATATGGTAAAGAACTAGAAAGCAAATTTGGTAAAAAGAAATACGCTACTTTACAAAGTATCAAGGAAGAGCTCGTTAATAATTTTGAAGAAATTAGAAGGTCCTTCCATATATTAGAAAGCCATGAAGTTTTCCATATGTTGACAGGCGAAACAACTGAATCTTTTACCAAAAATACAATTGTACCCGTAACAATTAACAAAGTTGGACAAAACTTCAGAGATTTTGAAAATTCGAAAATTAAGTTTGCTAAAGTTACAACCTCTTCGCTTATCCTGGGTAATATTGAAGAGGCTAATATTCCTCAAGGTATTGACTTAGTTCAAGGGCAGGTAGTACAGGCTGTTGTTTTGGACGCGTATTACGATACTTTTACCGCATTGTTCAGTCTACTTGAAGCAGATATTCAAAAGGGAGCTGCTCCTAAATTTCGTAAAGACCCTCTCAAGTGGGATTTTGAAGCAGAGCAAGCAGATAAGCAGAAAGAGATGGCAAAGGAAAGAGCACAACTCGCGAAAACAAGAAACATTCAACATCCATTATTTCATAACTTTAGCTATAAACAAGCTGAAGAATTTTTAGCGCCTCAAGCAGTTGGTGATTGCGTCCTTCGTCCATCCTCGAAGGGGCCAAATTTCTTAACAGTCACTTGGAAAGTGGCTAATAATTTGTTTCAACATCTTAGTATACAAGAAAATACTCAAGGTATGAGTAAGGAATATATTGTTGAACATAAGAGATACGCTGATTTGGATCAATTGATCTTTCAACATGTTCAAGCTATTGCCAAACATGTAGATGAAATGTGTCGTCATCCTAAATTCCGCGAAGGTACTATGTCTGAGGTCAATGAATGGTTAGAGTCCTACACTAAAGCTAATCCAAAGAATAGTGCATACGTTTTTTGCTTTGATCACAAAGCGCCTGGCTGGTTTTTATTATTATTCAAAGTCAACGTTAACACACCAATAACTACATGGCATGTTAAAACAGAAAGTGATGGTTACAGATTAAAAGGATTCTCATATCCAAGTATGCTTCGTTTATGTAATGGTTTCAAACAAACGTTCAAGAGTTATGTTAAGGGATTTGCAGATAGGTCAAGAACCGCTAAACCTGCTCCTCTAAGTAATCAAACTCAAGCAAGTACATATGGTGGATATGGTTATTGAATAACTATCCGGATTTCCTTACAAAACACTAAAAATTGTTTATCATTTCTTGTATTTTAATTTAAATTATTTGTAGTAATATTAGTTTTATTCAATATAATCACTAAAATACTAGGCAAGAAAATTAAGTACTTGTTTTGATACTATTTTTCTATCTATTACAAATTCTTAGTTTTGATCTAAAACTATCTCCATCTACATAGCAGCCCATTAACCACCTATCCCCTCCGTTTTCATTAGAGAATTCTTTCCGTGAATGCAATACTCTTCTATTATCGAACACAGCACAGGACCCTTCTTTCATTTTTAATTCGTACTGATTGACTGGATCATTTACGAAGTCTGTGAATAATTTGAAACCTCTCAAAAAATCCTTAAATAATTCATTGTTTGAAGAATTATCTTCAAAAACACCAACTTCGAATGGACCCTGAAATGGTGGAGAAAAATTTACTTCCTTTATGACAGGCTCATTTGCATCTGAACTGAAGTTTTCCTCTATGATCAAAGGTCGAGAATAATAATAATATTCATTGTTATTATCATAATGGTACGTGATTGGAATTTTATTCAAAGCTGAATACGCCTTAGGATCTATGTTTCTGACATGTAAAGCAGCTGCAAACGAATCACAAAAAATGTTCTCTCCACCTAGAGTGGAATTCTGTATAAAATGTAACAACTGTAATCCAGGGGGTGATTCATAATACAACAAATCCATGTGCAAGGGCAAGAATGTATTAGTGTTTGCAATGTTCTTGGCTTCTTTCTCGTTTCTTACATCGAATAAAGTTCCATAGAAAGTCTTTTTTATGTAGCCGAACTTGGACGCTAAAGTAGCTACTGGCCATTCTAAGGCATTGTCTTCATTCATCACTTGTGTTCTAGGGTTATTAAGTGGACTTGGAATCTCTTTTATAAAAGAGAGTCCGAATTCGTTTAAGTTGTTTACAGTCTTGACGAAGGACAGGTTGTTTCCAACATAATCGTTATAATTCACTTGTAAATCTGATATATTCTTCATAATACGATCATTATTCCAAATAATCTTTGAATTATTGAAGTATTTTCCTTTCCTGATCGAGGAATTGGAAGAATAATTTTCTAGAAATGTACTAGAATACTTTGATTTGTGCAACGTCCCATTTTGATTCCAGGTAACTTCCAAACAATCTTCATGATCCGGGGTACTAAGTATTTTTGGAGGACAATGCAATGACAAACCGTAGCTGATATCACTTGTTGCAAACAGTTTTTGTTTTGAAAATGGATCTCTTGAGATGACAGAAGTACATGAATCTCTAAGAAATACATTATTAAACTTGACCGTGTGATTTTTGTCGAAAGTTACCGAAATATAATTGTCATTGTATTTTCCTAAACTCAAGCTCGACGAATACCTAAATAATTGAGGAGGATGACTTAATGAGGCCTTCAATACTCGGCCTGTGGTGATCAAAACCATTGTATACTATAAGTAAGTGATAAACAAGATTTTTCGTTAGGCCAATAGAAATTGTAAGCTTAGATATACGAGAGTCGTAGGAGAAGATTGTGGGGCAAGCCGGGATTGAGAAAAAAAAAATAGAATCGACTGGTGACACCCGCGAGATTCGAACTCGCGCCTCCGGAGAGACCAGGACCTTACCCTGGCGCCTTAGACCAACTCGGCCAGAGTGCCAGATAATATCCGATTCTGACAGTCTTGCGATTTCAAAGCTTATATGCTTGAATACACCTTCATAACGCAAATTTATTAATAACCTAACAAAAGACAGTCAATCATTTGAGTTTCACATTAGTTTAAATATTGAACTTTTATTATATATGTAATAAAATATAAAAATAGTGGCTGTTTGTATTTCTCTACAAAGAAAAAAGACCTGTTTTTTTCTTACCAAATGGGTACACGAACAAAGCAGAAGCAAATAACCCAACACTAATACCAATTGAAACCTTAACCATGGTGGCACCAAAAGCCAACGAACCCGCGGAATCAGAATCTGTAGTAGTGTCGGAAGTAGTAGAATTACTACTTGTTAACTTGTCAGCTGATTCAACACCAGCCAAAAGGGAACTTTTAGATGCTATACCAGAAGGAACTTGAACAAAAATAGCTGGCAACATTGCGGTTACCGCCATACCTTTACCAATTCTTGAGTATAAATTACCCAAGATACCCACGATAAACGCACCAATACAAGCAGTGAATTCCGTAACTTCACTAAATTGCTTATGTTTACCTGCGAAAAATGTACCAACATAACCAGCGCATGCAATAACAATCATAATTGGTAACTGTCTCCATCTTGCTTGATTGATCAAACCCAAACATGCTGAAAACATTGGAACAAAGAGAATTTTGAATTCATCTTGTTTAATTGAGTTTTTACATTGTGCAGTAGAGACCGCATTACTGTCAACCCAACCATATAACGAAGCTCCTAATGTGATACCAAAACCCAAGAATAACGAATAAATAATAGCATAGAACATTCTGACAGAACCAGCGACAATGTTTCTAGACTGCAACTCTAAGGACCCAGTCAAAATAATATAACCAGGCAAAATCAACGCTAGTGAACCTTGCGCAATAGCAGAAAAACAGAATATATCACCATTACGAATAGACCCAATAGCTCTTGCAATAAATGTGACAACAATTGATGCAGTGACTTCAAAAACGGAAGAGTATAAGTTGGATTTTGAAGACACAAAAAATTGCAAGTACCCCACACACAATCCTACACCGAAAGCAATGGGAACATCATACCATCCGCCATCAAAAGCAAAAGGACAAACCATAGATGATCCTAATCCATAGAGGAAAACACATATCCATGGTGAGTATCTGTTCTTTTTCTTCAACAATTCTTCAAGTTGTGTTGAGGCTTCATCAACTGGTAATATATCATGAATAACACCTTTATAAATTCTATGTGTATCTGAAAGCTTTGATAAATTTAATCCCTGAGCACATCTGACCAAGTGAACTTCAGAAGTTCTAGTTGATGCATCACCGAATGATACAATCATACATCCTGGAAAATAAACGAATTGACCATCAATCTCTAATACTCTACTTGTTAAGGTCATATATTCCTCTAATCTGTGAGTTGGCGCTCCAAACATCATCAATGCTTTACACATTCTCATGATAAATCTTTGTCTATGAAGAATGTCGGCAATATGCACTGTGATACGAAGCTGTTGGTCTTGTTGTCTCTTATGCTCTTTAAGCTTCTTGTGAACCTTGGATGGGACTTTTCCAGCAGATACAATCTTTTTAGGAGCTTTAGGCTTTGCATTGTGAAATGATGGTAAATGTGGTGCTGTAATTTCATTACCATCGTCATCATAAAACTTCTCAGCAAAATCTTCTTGCGTATCTTGCTTATGAGCACCATGCTTTCTACCAGGAATTTTATTAGCCATTCTCCTTGGACCAGATTTAAAATCATTTTTCAACTTCGTAAAATCTAAGGTACTGGTAGTTTTTGCTTCGTTGAAATTGTAATCTTGGTCTTCAGCCAAAGTTGTACCTCCGTAAGTACTCTTCGAGGTTAAAGAGGCTGAAGATTGTTGTTCTTGAGGATTCTGATACAATTTTAACAAAGACGAAAGAACACCTGCCTGAACCCGTTTAGGAGGCGCGATATCGTCCATATCTTCATCCAACATTAAATAGTCATCCGCGTCATTGGAATTATTAATATCACCACGAATGAAATAGTCAGGGTTAGGAACATAGAAATGGTCATCCTTCTTACCATTTACTTCCTCCTCTTCTTTCTTAATTAAATTCGACGCTGATGTATCCGAATCTAGTTGATGATCACTACTTGTATTTTCTGGCAACTTATTAACTAAGTCTGGGACATGCGTGGAAATTAAGTTTTGCGCTTCGTTACTCAATTGTGCAAAATCTAACTTCTTCATTTCAATTACATCTGGATCTTCATTTTCAAAGCCCACTTCTTCCTCTTCATCTATTGTTTTTTCCCTAGAGAAGTGCGTGGCCCCTGGAACTAATCCACCACTTTCACCGGCCATAGACAATACATTACCTAAGAATGTATCGGATCTAGATGGCTGTCCTAAATCCTCACTTTCACGATTGCCTGCATTTTCGGGATATTGCTGATCTACTAGTGCAAATTTACGTAAAATATCTTTCAAACCGGTACGTTTATCAGTGGTTGACGATGAAGTTGTAGATGTTGTTCTTTTCAACTGATCGGTTACATCAGTTTCGTTACGCTGGAGCGAAGTAATCGACCTTTTCGAATTCTTAACTCCGGAAGAAGATCTCTTGGACTCCTTAGATGTTTTAGAATTTCTAGAATAAGTATCATCGACCATATCTTCCTTTTCATTTACTACCTCTTCCTTATCTTTCTTGTCATTAACTTCCATGTCATCGTCCGAGCCCTCCGACGCATAAAAGTCTGCTGGAGGCTCATATGTGTCTTCTTCTTCGTCACTGTAGTCGTTTGGCTCATCTCCATTTGGATCTTCTGGGGAATGTATCCTATCTGCACTGAAATTGAAATTTGGCAAATTCGAATTCTCACCATCACCAGCTATATATGGCTCTGGCTCAGAATCTGAAGATGAATTATTTGTGGTAGTAGATGGATTACTTATAATAGTGTCTCTAGGAGAATACAGATCGGGGAATCTAACTGATTTATGCTTAAGTCTTTTACCCGCTTTGGCAAGGTTCGTCTTGGAAGTAGATTTTTGCTGTTTTCTATAATTTGCTAGGTCTAGTTTCGGAATCTGGATTTGGGATCTATAATTATCTACTTCATCTTCCGATGAAGACATGTCATTACGAGCAAAATTATTAGACATGTTATCTCACTGTCTTCCTTTTCAGCTTGTGGTCCTTATAAATTATAATTTAAAGAATAGATTGCACACCTTGTTCTTTTATCTGGTTCTAGGTTGAAAACTTGGTTATATAAAGAAATGCCAAAGGAGGCCATCTGGATTATATACAGGACAGTTGCACCTTCAACCGTTCTCTACTGTTAGCTATTAATAAACCATCTGATTCGCGTCGGACACCGCCATAGGTTATTCACGTCTCTCGATCGGAAATCCTACATATACTGGTCAAGATACTACGTACATGAAATATACTATACACTTTCTTCCCATTGGACACCGCACCATTCTTCGATGTATGCAACATCATTTTCATCAAACGCATCTGCAGGCATGTAGTCCTCAACATCGGTACACACAATAATAGTTCCCCAAGACATACCATTTAATATATCAGTGAGTGATGCAGCCTTGTCGTTTTCGTTCTCCAAATCCAAGATAGCCTTGGGCATGAGTTGACATTCAAATTGGCGGGTCGAGGATGGATTGTAACCTGGGTTAGGAATGTTAAATTGAGTGTCGCGACCATTAAATTTTGCTGCAATATCGTCCCGTCCCGAGTAGAGCAATGGTTTTCCTCCAAGATCGTAACGGAGGACTTGGGAGCTGTTGTGTTTCACGGTATTTGTGAAGGCTTCGAAGTATTTGTCATCGAGCATGTTGGAAATTTTGGCTGTTTGGGGGTTCATGTGTGATGACGAAGACGATTGCTTTTTGTCGGCGCGAGATGCGGACTCAGTTTCATCTTCGAGATCAACCAAATGCTTGTATTTTTCCAATTCAGGTTCGACGGTGATTTTTTTGAACTTTTCTTGCTCTACATACACGAAATATCCCGGATATGAGGGTAACATGCCTACAGCTGACAAAGCTTTCTTTGAGGATGATTTTGGCAAATTTTTGGCTGCGGCTTCAGCAAACGACTCCTTGACTTGACTTTTTGGATGCGACTTTGTATCGTTGGTTACATTATTCTTAGGTTGGCTGAATGGATTGCTTGTAGCATCGAATGGATTGGAAACAGCTCCAAATGGATTTGCAGACGCCCCGAACGGGTTTTCGGTCTTTTCTGGGGTATCTTTGCCTGAGCTACTGAATAAATCCTTTGTGAGTTCGATTTGTAACTTTTTGGTGTTATCTAAACGCAACTTTTCATCCAATTCCTTTCTAGCAGCTTCTGCAGATTCTGCTTCAATTTGGGCCATTTTGGTAGGATCCTTAGAAATTCCTCTTAAGCATTTAACGGAGCCCTTTTTCTTGGAACATTGAGAGGTTTTTGGACAGCCAAATATGTAGAGGACTCTATCGTATGATTTACCCTCAAAGGGTGCAAATATCTGCGATAACAATGCCATTTTACCACCACAGCTATCACATTTGATTTGTGAATCCTTTGGTTGCGAATTTGGATGTAACCATACTGGGTTACCCCCAATGAATGTATCTTCTATAGTAGGTTCATCGTCTTCTTCGCCTGCTACTATGGGAGCATCTACGAATCCCAAGTACACTTGTGAAATCTGCTTTTCGTCAATTATATCTTCTTCATCTGAAGAATACTCGTCGTGTGAGGACATCTTGTATATACAAATAGTAGTTTGATGATAGCTTCAATAGTCCTTACTAGACATCTTGAAGCTCATTTTGAAAAAAAAATAGTAGTAAAGAACATCACGTGCAGATTGACTAAACTTGGACTATACTTCCTAGCACATTGATTCTGCCTATATACAATCGTCTATACTATTTACAAATATCTTGGGTGTACGATTTCTTCGTAAGCTTGGATAATATCTCCAGCCTGGAATTTGTCCCAATTATCAAAAGAAATACCGCATTCATTACCCTTTTTAGCTTCAGAGATATCATCCTTAACGTGCTTGAGCGATGAGAGAGAACCGTTAAATATCTCATTCTTTCCTCTAAGAACTTTTATCTTGGATGATCTTTTTATGTTACCATTAGTAACTTTACAACCTGCAATTTTGAATTTCAGCTTGGTTTTGGAAGTAATGGAAAATACATCTTTGATCTCAACCTCACCTAGGATTTTTGTCTCAATATGAGGTTTTAAATGAGACGTCAATTCATTTGTGACATCTTCAATCAAACGGTAAATAATATTATATTCCTTTATATCAACAAGATTTTTGTCAGCTTTTGCTTGAGTTGCTTTAGGAATTTTTACGTTGAAGCACAAGATCTTTGCATTGAGTGCTTTTGCCCTCTCAACATCCGAATCAGATGGCATCCCTGCTTCATGTAAAACAACTACAGATTTGACTTCTTCATTACCTAAGCCATCTATGCTTCCTTTTATAGCTTCCGCTGAACCAAAAACGTCAGATTTAATGATGTATTTGACTTTAATGCACTCAGGATCAGATTCAAATTCACTCTTGAGAGTTTCTTCATCAAAACCGGCCAATTTCAATTCATTGATTTTCTCTTGTCTTTCTAATTCTTTGATTTCAGTTTGCCTTTTCTTGTTAATTGATTCAATATCTCGAGCAGCCTTAATTTGCTTTTCACGGTTTATTCTATTCTCACAAACTTTTTTTGCTATTTGTTCATTCTTGGCTTCCAATATTTGGTCACCAGATTGGGGTAAATCTTTCCATCCCCATATTTGAACAGGTGTAGAGGGACCTGCACTTTTAATTGTCTTACCATTTTCATCTTTCATACCTCTCACTTTACAATAAGTGTTACCAGCAACTAAATAACTACCAACTTTGACAGTACCCCGACGCACTAAGACAGTAGATATGTTTCCCATACCTTTTGCTATCTCGGATTCAATAACCCAGCCTTCTGAAGGTATATTATTAATTTCAGATCTAAAGTCACTCATTTCACGTAACGTAATAACAGCTTCTTCCAATTTATCCATATTCAAACCTGTTTTTCCAGAAACCTGAACTGTTTGAGTATCCCCACCATAGTCTTCTACATCAATTCCATGCTTGGATAAATCCGCTAAGACTTTATCAGTATTAACTCCAGGCTTATCACATTTATTAATAGCAACGATCATTGGAACACCAGACTTTTTAGCATGCTTGATTGCTTCAATGGTTTGAGGCATAACTGAATCGTCTGCAGCAACTACTAGAATAACAATATCGGTGATGATTGCACCCCTTTCTCTCATTTTCAAAAATGCTGCATGGCCAGGAGTGTCTAAAAATGTGATCTTTTGCTTAGATATTGGAGTGATCACTGAAAAAGCACCAATATGTTGAGTAATTCCTCCATGCTCTTGGGCAACCACTGATGATTTTCTTAAGTAATCCAAAATAGTAGTTTTTCCATGATCCACATGCCCCATGATTGTGACAACTGGAGCTCTTGGTTTAAGTTTACTGTCATCCTCACATTCTGGAGATGGGAATAAATCAGCACCGGTATCATCATTCATAATAACTTCAAATCCATATTCATCAGCAATCAAAGAAGCATTTTCCTTATCTAAGATATAGTTATGGGTCATTCCATCAAAACCTAGTATTTCTAACTTCTTTAAAAGATCACCTAAAGGAACACCCATGATAGTTGAAAGGTTAGAAACTGTTATAAATGTTGGGACCTGGATTTTAATATTTTCTACTTTATTTTCTCTTTTTTTAATAGGCTTCTGTTGTTGTGGCTTTGAACTAGGAGCTTTTCCAGGCATCTGTCTGTTTTGAGACTGATTCTTTTCCTTGTCTTTCAATGCTTTTTTGGCCATATTGTATTGTTGGGTCCTATCAAGTTCAACTTTTTCTTCTTCTGTAAAGCGATTTTGATTCTTTGGTCTTTTATTAAAATCATTCTTTTTCTTCGGTTGTGAATATTGCTGAGCAAATCTATTTCCCTTGGGTATACTAGGACTTAGATTTGGTTTCGAATTTGCTTCAGCATTCTTCTTTGTAGGCCCATTAGGCTTTTGCGTTTTCTTTGAAAGTTTTGAAACTGGACCACCGACTCTTGGTAAATCTTTAAGGAAATCAGCATAAGTCCTTTTAGGAATATAGTTGAAGCGTATACACGAATGACCTAGCCTACTGTTAAAGTATATCCTCGAGGTCTGTAACATTGTGTCTTTGTTTGGGATTTACTAGATAAATTTTGACGTCGTTTTATTTTGGAACAAAATTTATCAAAATTCGCAGCGAACAAATTTATTGATTTTAGATAAACTATAGATTCATGCAATTAAATTGTAATATACAGAATAGAGATATTGTAGACTATTCAAAAGTTATATATGCAAATACTCTTAAGATAATGACAAGTAAATAAAAATAACAATATAGCAATTAAGCTGAAAGAAAGCACCCAGTAGAATACTTCCTGTTCTAATTGGCATACTTATAATCACCGTTAGAAGTAACATAACCAAATGATTTACTTTCATTTAAAGTTGCAATTAATTTATCAATATCTTTAAAATGACGATCATCGCAAGCAAAATTACGATGTCTATTTGAATTAATATGGTCTTCAAAATAGTTATATTTAACACGACAATTTTCACAGTAACCAGGTTTTAGATCTTTCTCCTTGTCTTCTGGTATGCTATGCTGCCTTTGCTTTTTCATGAAAATACGTCTCTTTAGATTATTAATATTTCTCGAAGGTACTTGAGACACAGTAGGACCTAACCCATTGCCTTGTACCGCAGCACTATTCAAAGCCGAGTCCATAGACATTTGAGCAGAATTCGAGGCCCCATTATACCCGGATGCGGCAACTTCAAAGAATTTTGAATTTGAATTATTCAATGGTTGGACAAATGACGATTCTCTTGCAAGGCGGGCAGGAGGAGCCTTAAAATCAAGTTTAGTCGCCTTCGAAGGTTCCTCTTCGGATGATGCTCGCTTGGAGGAACTAGTTGACGATTGAATTATCGTTGACTCATCTTCCCGTTCATTTTCATTACATACTTCATTATTGTCACAATCCGTTGCTATATCTTCACCACTGCATTCAGATGAATCATAGTGTATGCCATCCTTTACGTTATTAATGATTTCAACAGTTGCCTTCTTAAGTAATTCTCTATAATTTTTTGAAGCCTCGAACTTTTGTAATCTACGAAGTTGTCTTCTTTCCAGGTTTTCAGACGGATCAGGTATAAATGGACACTTTCCATCGAGTGTATTAGACATCCTTGGATATGGCGAATCGTGCCATTCTCTCACAGCTATGGGTCTGAAATTTTGCGCCAAATCATAGGCATACAAATAGTTCTTTTCTAAGTAATGCAAATCATCTCTTCTAGCATTTGGGTCCCTGTCATTGGCACCAAATATTTTTTCTTCTTTTAACAAGTTATATAAATCACCATTTTTATTAAACTTTGAGCTATCATCATATTTATAGCTCGATTCATTAACTCCCAAATTCTTTAAAAAGCGAAAAACCTTCTCATAATCCCAAACTTTTATCTTAAGACTACATGCATCATGAAATATGTCACTCGTCGAGTACTCCTTGTTAGCATCGAATGGTCTCCTGCTAACAATAATGGTCACTTCTCTATCATAGAAGGGTACTAACGTACAACCTACATGTTTCAATGCTCTTTGAGCTTTTTTCAACTCGTTTTGATGACTGGTATTGTTTGTATCATATCCTTGCGTGTCAAAGTAAACAACACTCTCCTTCATGATTTTCCTCCAAGATCTCTGCCATTGTTGAAAGGCTTCTCCCTCTAATCTATTTGCCTTGCTTTGACTTTGGGATTCCGCAGTTTGAGCTTGGTTATGCGTGTTTGAATGGGCGAGATGTGTATTTAAGGACCGGGATAAATTTGGTTTATTTTGAAGTATGCTATTCCCAGGAACACTGAGACCTTTATTAAGCTTAGCCTTTTTAAGGACTGGTGATGGAATATTGCCGCTTGTTTCTTTTAATGGTAGTCTTTGTTGATCTAGGGGTGTAGCGGCTAATGAATTCATGCTAGTAGGCGGTCTTTTCTTATTGGGTTGGGAATTGATGTTGGAATTATTATTATTATAATTAGTAGAATCCATTAGTTGTAGTTTCAATCAAACTTACCATTATAATCTTGCAAAAGAATTGGAAACTTGAAGATTTTCAATACGGTGACAATTTAATAACAACGACTAAAATAAGCACTATATAAAAAAATTTATACTAGATTAGCACTATTTCTTATTAAATAATCCCAATGAAGTGCAAACGTATTATAAAGTATCTAATATAACTTTTCAATACTCTTAGTGTTATAATACTTCTTTATTTGTTTCGTTTTGATGATACGATTCTACGATTTCTTCCCGCTAGGAACGCGTACAAAATTTGATAATTCGTGCAATTCTCAATTGGATATTATTGATAATACTACGGACTATTAACCATAGCTATATTATCCATATATACTGTAAGATGCTTCAGACAAAACAAATATCCAAAGTACTATCACAAGGATTAAAGACAATCCCAAAAGAATTATCTACAAATGGTGTTAGTGAGCCTTTATCGTTATCATTATTATCAAGTTCAGGATTGCCTTTAACTACAGTATCCAGTCATTCAGTGGAAGATGAAAGCTTAACAGTTGACAACTTGAAGATATACTCGTTGCTAGCGATGAGTCATTTTAAAGGACCTGGTGGAACAGAAGAGGAAGGGGAGGAGGCTGCTGACAAAAAGTCGAAGGAGGAATCGAATTGGGCCGGGATGGCTATCAATAAAGACTTGAATTTGATTATACAAAAAGTGGAATATTCCGAAGGCATTACAAACGGGGGTAGCAAAGAAGGAAATGAACAAAAAGGAATACCGGAAAACAATGAAAATAGCTTGTATGTAGTTATATTCTACAAGAGTGAATTTCCACACGCCATAGCAAAGTTGAAGATCGATAATGTATGTAATGCACTAGCAGAAGGGCTTAAAGGCTATAATTGATAACTTCAACACATATAGATACTAAGACTGATTGGAATGGGTTTAATTTTGGTAATGCCGAATTGGGTTGTATTAGAATAATATGTTTGTATAATATATAGGTAGTTGATACGATAGTGTAATGAACACCAATTGCTAGAGATTTTAACACTAGCATCGAATGTGAAGGTGATATGGAACTATATTTAAGAGTTGATGAATTAGTTTAAATGAAACTTACAATCAGATTTATACATGGATATTATTGAATGCTATATAAAACTAAACAACTTCAACATCATAAACAAATAATTAGTTGCCGGTTTATTATAGATAAGAATTATTAAGGTTGCATTAAAGGTCATTTAATGATACAAAATACCTCTTTTAGATCATTACAACAGTAATGTCTAAGACATGGACATAAATAATGGGCATAAAGAAAAGTTAGCAGTGATATATAGGAAATAATGAGAATTTATAAATGCAAATGAATATAAGAGAATCGTGTGGTTACTTCCCAACCACATCCATATCATCTTCCTCCTCTTCTTCATCATCATCTTCATCATTATCTTCCATATCATCCATCAAGCTTTCCTCATCAAAGCTTTCTTCATCAAAGCTCTCCTCGTCACTGTCGTACCAGAAGTCTTCATCAACTGGCTCCTGTTCTAAATCCTTATTGTGCGAGCTGCCGTTCCCATATGCGAATAATTCCAGTTCTGGCATTATATAATCCTCAGGGATGTCGGCCTTAGATCTTTCAACCTCTTGCATTACCTTTTTCTTGTAGGCGTCCGGATTCTTTCGTAATTCGACCGATGCATCGATATTAGCAGGAGATGAAACGTTGGGGTCTTCCAATAACGAAATAATCGAAATTAACACAGACTCAACAGTCTGTGCTGGTGTCCATGTCTCGCTATCAGGTTCGTCTGATGTAGGGTCTCCACCCTGGTGCAAAATCGAGATACACAACCTTCCATCTCTATAAACATTGGGGTGGTATATGGCAGGCGTGAAGCGGAATGTTGGAGGAGAAAATGGAAACTCGGAAGGAAACCGCATCTGTCCCTTGAAATATCCCCCATGGTACATCGATTCCTTATTTAATACCATTATTCCAATATTCCATAAAAAAATGTTATCGTCGTCCAACTCGATGTGGAACGAAGGAATCCCCTTTTTGGGGTCCGTTAAATCCTTAAATTGTCGTTGTAAGATAGCTGCTGCTGATTTGGAACTCATATTAACTTTCTTCGTTATTATTCTAGCTCTAAACCGCCGTATTTATTGACTAGTTGTTGATTATTAACGCAAACAAATTTTGGAGGGGCGACTTGTGATAACTAATAGATGTTTATTCACAAATCTTTGTAATTTTTCTTTTATTTGGTGTCCTATGTGACTTGGAAACCTTTGATAGTGTATTCAAATACTATATACTAATAGTATTATGTGAATTTTAGAGGTATATATGTCTATTCAACGTATAGTAGATTTTCTAACACAGACAACCACAATGTTACTACTCATTTTCTGGAAAAAATTGTAAACAGAAAAGAAATAAATTGGTGTGTATACAATGATGTGATTCTTACAAATGCCAATATTCTTTCTCCGGACTGTCATAGAAGGTTTCCGAGACTGCCAGAAACTTCGGCCAGTGACACGGAGGCAATCTAATGATACTGGACTGCTTAGAAAGAAAAAGACTACAACCCGAAGGGCATCGGAGACGGTAAGTTCTAGGAACCATTTGCGCATAAAGTTCCAGACTAGACACAAATTTCTTTATTTAACGGAACAAGCTAACTACAACCAACTACAACCGCCGAATAAAGTTACAGAAGTTATCAAGAGTGTGTATAGATTATTGAGAAGGAAAGTTTCGAATGTACAGTGAAAAAGAGCTTCGATATCATTCGCACCGTATGAGAGAATCTTAGGTGATTCCATGTGGCATCGCAAATGCATCTTCGACAAATCATTTGCACCCAAAATCAATCTCGGCCATATAGCGCAACAGATGTGTAGATAATGCATAGGGTATCCAGTGGAAGCTGGGGCATATGATGGAGTATTGGCGCTTTCTGAACACTCGGATACCCGGAGAGTAGAGAAAGGCTAGGCGTTATTCCGACACTTTGTGGCCAATCGAGGTTACAAAATAACAGGGAGTAGTGTACGAGACACCGAATGTGTTTACAGCTCAAAAGTAGACCCAATAGGGAATATGACTATAGGATCTGGAAAGTACTTTGCACGGAGGGGATTCGAGTCCAGACGGTGTTGTGAAGAACTAGAAAGCCTGTGAACGTTTCAGAGCTTCAGTTTTGCATTTAAACGACTCGATAATCAAACAAATTTAGTTAGTTCTGTGTTACCATCACTACAACTGATCATTTACGCCTAGCTCCTCGACATATCATCCCTCATTTTCTTCTTGTGGTCGAAGATCTAGTTTTGCCGGACTGGTCACAACTCTCATTGCGTAGGATTGCGCATCCCAATGCACCAAAAAATAAATGAGACTCCTAAATACCTGTGACTCGCAAGAATACCTCAGATGCCAGGCATGGCTGCACCTCCGTACCTCCGGAGTAATGAATTACAAGCAGAATAGGTAAATCATAGATAACTATTATGCTTATATAATCACAACCAATGATAATAGGTCCGATTACATTGACTAATGTTTAGAACAGTAGAGTATGAAGATGGTATATGCCAGACCTTATTGTAGGGGCTTATCGTAGGATGTAGTTAGAGACGAGCGTAGGAGTTTCAGGTGGAAAAAAATAATACCAGTCGTGATAGTGTAGAACAATTGGTGAGGGTCGACGCATTTATTAGGCGCTCACTTAAGTTACGATAACCATAATTGATATTTCTATGCTATATACTTAGAATAAGCATTTAGATATTAGAGTATACACAATGGATTTTGAAGAGCAATTGGAAAAGGCTGAAAGACTCCCTACACCTTCGTTGGTGGGATCATCTATCAGATCAGCCGATGATTCGGCGCATAATAACTATATCCATCCAGAAAAGTCTAAGGGGAAGAAGAAAGAAAAGTCCCAGGGACACGGTATATTGAATCAATCAATTGCTGCTTCTTTGGATGATTTGATGAGGGAAGGAGCGTTATTAGGTTCAGAGGAAGACTTTGAGGAGGTTTTAGACAACTCAGGAAATATCAAAGAGGATGCTAAGTATGCTGGGGAAGATGACCACGCAACGAAAAAATCACAACTCAGTACGCTTGCGGCGAAAGCAGATGATGAGGGTGAACCCAGCGATATTTCTGCAGGTAGAGACGATAAATCTGGAAAACATGTGGATGTCAAGGCAGAAAATGGCGATAAGAGCACAGCTTCGAGTAAAGACAAGAATATTTCTTCTATTGATGAAGCAGACAAGAAAACCAAACCAGAAGAACAGAATGAAGACCAAGTGTCTGAAAGTGCTTCTTCTAAAGTTACGCCTGGACTGGAGAAAAAATCTGGTGTTTCTTTTTATAAACAGGAAGATTATTCAACCCCAAACTTGTCAGAATATCAATTGGACCATCAAATTAATGACCATAAAGATTTATTAACTAACATTCAATCTCATGATCCACACCGTTTACCAAGCTCGCAATCAGACTATGTTCACAACGATGGTGATTCATATTTCAAGAGACCAGTTTCTCCATCTAAAAGATCTTCCACTTCAGCAGTAAATCAGTTTAATGATGATGTGACTATTGCGGCCGGTGCAACTGATGGGTTGCATACTCCGTATTTCCAAAGGGATTCAAGATCTCAATCAAGGTCTGGTGCAAGACGCCAGGATAGATCAAGATCTAGGTCGGCCGTTGCTCCGCATTTAGCTAGAGGTGATTCGTACAAGAATACAAATATGAAAGACCCATCTGCGTATGAATTGCCTCCGGGATTAGCAGCATCTGAAATAAAAAGTGAAGACGAGGAGGAAGAAGAAGAAGAAGAAGAAGCACAAGATAGGAGATCCAGGCAATCTAAACCAACTATGGGTGAATCTATCGCAGCAGCTGAAGCCTCTAAGGAATTACTTAGCAAATCACTGGCTGGTGCTGCTGTCAGTATGCAGAGGGACGCATCGTTGGTTACTACTGGGGATTATACTAATTTCGATGTTGACAAGCCAGAACCACAAGTTCAAGATTCGTCTAATTTATATTCTATGAGATCTGCTTCATCAACCAATTACTTGAGATCTATTTCGAGATCAAGGTCTAGACAACCTGATAAAGATTTGAGGGCATCTAATTTACACAACGAGAAAAATGATGCTGATCCTGAGGAGTTGCTCAAAGGTGGGGCTTTGATTAACGAAGATCCATATTCTACGATAGGAGGATTAGATACTATGGTGGAGGAAGTGTTACATCCTGGCGCTGAAAAATCTGAAGAGAGCAGGTCCGAATCAGAGCTTAAAGATAAAACAGCTAAGGACCAGAGTGCTACAAAACAAAAAGATACCAAAGAGGGGACAGTGACTAGCGAGAAAGCATCTAAACCTACTTCCAAACCCTTGGATATTTTAATAAATGAAACTAGAGATATAAAGAAAAAAGATGATGTTTCAAATGACCTCTCTTCAACTAAGAAGGATGGAGCAAAAGACGGCAAATATGATAACCAAACGGAAAAGAATGATAAAGACGGAACTAATGATGTTGATCGCAAAGCAGTTGAGAAAATTGAATCAAGCTTAGAATCAAGAGACCTTACTCTTGACAAAGCGCAATCTCTTTACTCAGATGACATACATGGTGATTTATCGGAGGCCAATACCAAACTTGCAGATTCAATTATTACCGAAGATAGAGCAAAGAAGGTAGAAAGTGATAAAGACAATCTTGATAACTCTGCAATTGATCAAATTGAATCAAGTGTCGATGCAAAAAATGATATTGTTGAACAAGCTGAATCACTTACCGCTCAAGATATCCATGTTAAAGATAAAACTGATGAAGCTAGTTATAATACTCTGTCCAATGATCAGAAAAAGACCAATGATAATGCAGAGAATATCAACACTGCCGGAATTGAAAAAATTGAATCAAGTATAGACTCTAAAGATCCAGTTGATGAAGTAGCAGAATCGCTCACACCTAAGGATATCAGTTTGAAATCAGAAGGATCCAAAGATAAAGTACTGAATGAAGGCAAAATAGAAAAAAATGAAGCCCCAAAAGATATGGAAGATGCCAATTTAGTGAAATCGGATCAGGCAAAAGATTCCAGTGATAGAATTGACTCAAAAAATATAATATTTAAGTCTGAGAATGCTGATAAGTCTACTGGTTTGACTAGTTCATCGACTAGCGCTACCGAATCTTCACTGAAAGACAATACTGAAGGCACAGCAGAAAAAAAGGCGCCAAGTATTAATTCTGCAGAAGATACAAAGGAGGAAGAAGTAAACAAGAATGATGTGGATGATAAAGCTATTGAACAAATTGAATCTAGTGTTGAATCTAATTATGAGATTACTGAAAAGGCTAAGACCCTTTCTGCAGACGACATTGTAGCAGATTCGACTTCTGAAACTAAATCTGGCGTTCAAGATAAAGCAATTGAAAAAGACGATGTGAACAATAAGGACGTAAATGATAAGGATTTTGATCAAATTGGATCCAGTGTTGATTCTAGTGATGAAGCTGCTGAGAAAGCAAAGTCACTTCCTGCTGATGACACTGTGGTCGACCCAACATCTGAAACCAATTCAGTTGCAGTAGATGAAGAACAAGACAAAGTGAGTAAGAAAGATTTGGGTGATAAGGCTGCAGAAAAAATTGAATCCAGTGCCGAATCCAGTGATATTACTGAACAGGCAAAATCCCTTACTGCTAGTGATATTTTAGTTGATACTTCTTCTGAGACGACTTCCAAAAATGTTGCTGACAAACAAGACAAAGAAACTGAACTGGCTGTGGCTGAAGACTCAGAAGTAAAAGAAGAACCCGTCGCATCGAAAGATATCTCAAGTGGTTCCACTAAAGCAACTGCCATAGATGATGACTTGAGCGATATCGATGTCTCTCCCGAAGAGTTACGTAAACACCTAGAATCACAGCCTGTTTACATCTATACGTCATTAGCTGGTGGTATGCAAGTTATGACAAGAACCAATAGGTTAACTACAATCTTAACTGCTAATGGTATCAAGTTTGAATATCGTGATTTAGGTACTGATGAAGAAGCCAAAAAGATTTGGAGAAGACAAGCGAATGGCAAGACATTGCCGGGTGTTGTTAGAGGCGATGATTATATTGGTAATTGGCAAGAAGTTGATGAAGCAAACGAAGAATACAGACTCAGAGAAATTCTTTATGAAACGTTATAATCCGGTGAAAGCTTTATTTCTTCTGATTTAATTTGTTAATGCTTTATATGTGTAATGTGATTATTTATGTAGCTGCTCGTCTAAATTTATTTTTTTATTTTTCACTCTCGTAAGTCTCACCCAAAAAAAAAATTACGTGGTATTGAGATCAACTGCTAATAAAAAGTCGTAATAGAAACCGTAATTGAATACTTCAAGTAATTATACTTATACAAGCTTATCTTTAATAAAGATACCCTATTGATATCGGAATTGTTTTGCTTGTATTCATACTCGTTTACCTGTTAATTAGTTATCCTGCTGCTTTATAATTAAGCATTGCCCATTTGTTGTATCACTGATTTAAAAAATAAAAGCTGTTGAACATGTCTACCCCTGCCGAAATTATTGCTGCTCGTGTTAACGGGATCAGTATTTCCAATGAAGAGAATGAAAATTTGAATGCTGAATCACCAATTCAAGTTTCATCCGATTCTGACGATCTTAATTCATTCAACGAAAGTGAAGCGTCCTTGACGACATCTGCACCTTCAATTTCGGATGATTCTGCGTTTCCTACTTTAGGAGGCAAGAAGTCATCAATTCTGTCATCAACCCCATCGTGGGGACCTGCAATGAAGGCCCCAAAGTCTGTTTCTGAACCAGCTTCCGCTGTAAAGACTTCATCTCCTGTTGGAGCTGGTAAATTCAAAGGATCGACTATCCAAGAAGCATTTTCGTTGGATGCTGAAGATCAGTTAAACGTTGCAAGACCAGAATTTATTAAAATTCTTACTTCTGTTAAGGCTGACACTAAAACCAACATCGAATGCACTACTTCTCAGCATACCAAAAAGAGAACCTTTTTAATTACTGGTAAGCCAGATGAAGTCAAGTTAGCTAAAAGATTAGTCATTAAGAAGTTAACTAAGCCTGTTAAAATTACGTTCAACGTCCCTGCTAAAGTTAGATCTAAGGTCATTGGTCCTCAAGGTCGTACTTTGAAGCCAATTATTCAATCCAATGAAGTTAAGATTGATATTGGTCACCCAGATGAAACTCAAGAAATTGAAAGTGATGATGATATTTTTGCACAAACTGTTAAAGTTACAATTGAAGGTGACGTTGAAGGATGTAAGCATGCAAAGGCCCTGATCTTATCTATTGTCAAAGAAGAAACTAAGACATTATCTACACGTTTTGCTATAGAAGATATTGTTAAGCCATTTGCCAGTAAGGTTATTGATCCTATTGTTCAGAGATATACTGATTTAGACATTTCTGTTCCGGACTATAAGTCCTCTAATTCGAACATTCACATTGTTGGTGATAGAGAATCTGTTATAGAAGCTAAAGAACAAATCAAAAAAGTCTTAGGGGCTTTATCAGACAAGATTACAGTTGAGGAAGTCCCAATTCCTCAGACCAAGCATCAATTCTTACCTATTGAGTCTATCTTAGAAGAGAACAACGTTTTGATAAAGTTGCCAGAGCAGGGTGAAACTAATGTTAAGTTTATCGGTGAACAGAAAAATATTTCGGCTGCCCAAGAAAATGCAAGAAAAACAACATCACAATACAAGGTTGAAGTTTTAGATATGTCTAAAGCACACAAGGGTAACTTAAGTCATGTTAAGGCTGTTGCCACCTTATTGGTCAAAAACGGGACTTTTAAGAACATCTCTGATGCTAATGATGTTGTAATTAATGCACCTACTAAGGAGCAATTAGAAGCCGAAGATTCAACTACAATCCCAATTGAAATCGTCTTGAAGAATAACGATACCGAAAAAGCTAAAGTTACGAGAAAATCAATCGTTTCAGTCGTTAACAAAATCTCCCTTGATTCGACCAAGGTTATCAATGACATTGATGAATTCTTGATTAGAAAAGTTCCATCTACTATTGATGAAGTTGCTGTTAAGAATAATGTTTCGTATGTTATTTTAGGTAACACTATTACTTTATTCTCGAACGTGGAAGATGAATCTGATGATTTTGATTTCGTAGATTCATCTAATTCTTCGGATTCTTTTGCAGAAATTGACAATGCACTTAATAAGTTGAGGGAATTGAGTTCTGATTTACATTCCGTTGTTTTGAAAGTTCCTTCCGCTCAGCAAAGTGAAGTTTCCGGTCCAAGAAACACTACTTTGAAAGCTATCTTATCTGGGGTAGAACCAAACTCAGTTGTCGTGAAGTTACACTCAAACGCTTCTGGTAAATCTGTAGACGAAATTTATATACATGGTATTAAGTCTGCTGTTTCGACAGTTCAAAAGGATATCGAAGAAACTTTGAAGGATTCAGAAATTTATAAAGAACAAGGTGGTTTCAAGACTTCTGTTCTAGTTCCATCATCAGTTTTATCAAGATTGATTGGGAAGAATGGATCTAATATGAGTAATTTAAGAGAACAATATGGTGTCAAGATAGATGTTAGTGATGATGGAAAACAAGAAGGAGTTAAAGACAAGAATGACAAAACCGAAATAGTTATTTCTGGTAACAAAAGAAATGCAGAAGAAGCTAAAACTTCAATTGCTCAGTTCTCTAAAAAGTGGGCAGATGAAACTTTAGTAAGATTAAGAATTGAAAGCCAGTACCACAGAAGAATGATTGGTCCAAGTGGTGTTTATATTAATAGATTACAGGACAAGTATGATGTCAAAATCAGATTCCCATCTGTTGATAATGCTGCTTCTACATTTGCAGATTCTCCAAAATCTAAGGACGAAGTCACCATCAAGGGACCATCTAAGGGTGTTGCTAAAGCAGAAGAAGAATTAAAAGAGTTATATCAATTTGAAAAAGAAAATGGGTTTAAAGAAACTTTGAAGGTACCAACTAAAGCCATTGCTAGAGTTATTGGTAAGTCTGGTGAAACAATCAACGATATCGCTGACGGGTGTGGTATTGAGTATAAATTCAACAGAGATAACAACAACGAGAATGAAGCTGGATATACAGAAGTTGAATTAACCGGCTCGAGATCAGCTTTGAAGGAGGCAACAAAGAAGATTCAAGAAATCATTGATGAAGTCGAAAACTTCACTACTGTTACAATCAGGGTTGATCCAAAGTATCACCGTGAATTAGTTGGACAAGGTGGTTCGGTTATGAAAGAGATCATTGCTAATGCTGGAGGGGAAGATGTTCCTAGAGCAAAGTATTTTAGATTGTTGACGATTCCAAACGAAGGTTCTGGTTCTGACGAGGTTACATCTCAAGGGGATAAGGCTATTGTAAATAAGATTATTGAACAATTAAAGAAGATCGTTGCAGCTAAAGAAGCTTCGGTTACCGTGGAATACGACTTGCCAAAAGAAAAGCATAGACTAATTGTCGGACAAGCTGGCTCTATTCGTCACTCATTACAGGACGAATTTAAAGCCGAAATTGATATTCCAAGACCTAATGATGAATCAACCATTATCAAGTTAGTTGGTTTACCAGAGCTGATCGAAGGCTTAAAGGCTAAAATTGAATCATTAACCAAGGACGACTGGAATATTTCAATCGATATTCCTGAAAACTATCATGCATTAGTATCAGAAAAAGGTGCCATTTTCAAGAAGTTGCAAGCGGATTTCAACGTTCAAGTGCAACACGGAAACTTGACTAGAAAAGCATCCAAGTTATCTAGTGCCCCTATTCCTACTCCATCAGAAGAAGCCTATCCAATCGAGGATGAAAAAACAAAATTCACAATTGTTCCAAATGACCAAGTTTCAGGTGGCTCTGACGTGATTCCATGGAGATTGGTGGGTGACGAGAAGGATACCCAGAAGGCTGCTAAATTAATCCAAGAAAGATTAGAAAATGCCAAGAATGCCACTTCTATCGGGTGGTTTTATTCTCTGAACCCTTCAGCCTTCTACAAGGTCGTTGGCTCCCAAGGCTCAAAGATTAATGATATCAGAAAGAAATCAAGCACTTTTATCACCGTTCCCAGATCTAACGATAAGAATGCCAACTTCATTTACTTAGTAGGTTCTGAATCAAACTTAAACGTTGCTAAGGAAGCCATTGAAGCATTGCTCAAATAAACGGATGGAATTCCACTATATAGATAGCTATACAATTTATGTTTCTGTGTATATAATGATCTTTTCACAAAAATTGAATTCATATTCTACTAATTGTACTTTCTAGCCACTATTTTTCACGTAACAATGCAACGCCGTTCTATATTAAAGTTCATCTCTACCCCTCCTTATCTTTTCTGTTCAATTGGTAGTTTCATCCTTATCGTCGTATATACTGTGGCCCTTTGCAACAAGACATTCCCTCCAGACCGTTTCGGAGTATAGTACAACGGTTTCGCTTAATCAATCACGTGAGATTTCACAATTGCAACCTTCGCTACTGCAGGCAAAAGCGTATAGATTTCTTTTTACTGATTGCAAAATTAAATTCCAAGTCCTCTAATGTGATCAATTGAAGGGCGTCACTCAACATCGAGCTGAGGTTTTCTTAGCTTGTGAATCTTAAGCTTTCTATGGTATAGTAATACGTACGGCTAACAGATACTGTGGATCTCGTGATATTATGTCAAAGGCTTAAGATGAAAATAACGATGGAAGGAGCGGTTTAGGTTGTGGCATCGAAGAAGAAATGCCGTATGTTTTTATATCCGAGGGTAAACCCGGTCACGATTATATGAATTCAATGCGGCATTATAGGCATAAGCGTACGAGATCCGACTGAGGCTTAAAGTATGAATAATTCTTTTTTCAGGGCCAAAAAAGAAATGCCTTTCTATAAATTCCATTTAAAATCTCTAAAACATAATTGTTGAAGTAAACATCTAAGTTTCAAACTGGCTTCGAACAAATAGTTGTTGAGAAATCTCGTGAGAGCTAATAGTCTACTAGGAAACGAATTGGATAGATGGGGATTACAGATTTCTATAAGAAGCTGTCTTCAGCTGAAGAAACGAACGATAATAGCGAAACTGTATCGTACAACTCGAGTAACGATCATGAGGCAGCAGTCGTACAATTAGATCAAAATAAGAAAGAAATTGGATATTTATCAGCTACGTCATTATGTCTTAACAGAATGTTAGGTGCCGGTGTTTTCTCTACCGGCTCTACTATTTTCACATTATCAGGATCAGTGGGTACTTCGTTGCTCATGTGGGCTGCTGGTTCCATCATTGCATTCAGTGGTTTATACGTATACATGGAATTTGGATCTGCTATTCCTAGAAATGGGGGAGAAAAGAACTATCTTGAGTACATTTATAAGAAACCAAGATTCTTAATAACAGCAATGTATGCATCATACGCCTTTTTCTTGGGTTGGGCTGCCGGTAACTCTATTGTGGTAGGTGAATACCTTTTGAATGCGGCAGGAACTGAGGTGACTCAGTGGAATTCCAGAGCAATTGGTATTGGTGTGATCACATTTGCGTTTATTGTCAACGGGATAAATGTTAAATTTGGGTTATTCTTGGGTAATTTGTTAGGTTTATTCAAGATCGTTATTGTTTTATTGATTACAGTTACTGGTTGGGTTGCCCTTGCTGGTGGTATCCATACCAATGGCTTCCAGGCCCCTGACAACTTTTCTAATTCCTTCGAAGGTGAATCACCATCAGGATATGGGATCGTGAATGCTTTATATAACGTCATTTGGTCATACGTTGGTTACTCAAATATCAACTATGCTTTAGGTGAGGTGAAGAATCCGGTTAAGGTTTTACGTATTGCTGCTCCTACTGCATTCATTTCTTTGGCGATTATTTATATGTTCGTTAATATTGCCTACTTTGCCGTGGTGCCCAAGGATGAAATCGCTAATTCAGGAAGAATTTTGGCTGCTTCTTTCTTCAGGTATGCATTTGGTAAGACTGCGGAAACTGCATCATCGGTATTTGTTGCTTTATCTGCTTTAGGTAACGTTATGTCAGTTATTTTTTCACAAGGTAGAATTATTCAACAGTTGGGTAGAGAGGGTAGTTTGCCATTTTCAAGATTTTTTGCAACTCAAAAGCCATTTAGATCACCATTTGTTGGTTTAATGCAACATTGGATAGTTTGTATTGTGACTATCGTGGCTCCTCCTCCAGGAGATGCTTATAATTTTATCTTGAATTTGATCTCATATCCATTAAATGTGGTTAACACTGCAGTCGCTTTCGGTTTGTTATATATTTACTGGCAAAAGCGTAAAGGCTTGGTAGAATGGGACCCTCCAATTAAAGCATCAATTCCAGTCATCATATTTTTTGCATTTTCCTCTTTATATTTGATCGTTGCTCCATATATTCCACCAACTAATGGGCAATCTGTTTACGAGGACTTGCCTTATTGGATTCACCCTGTTGTCACATGGGGAGTTTTCGGTGTCGGTGCTGTATACTGGTTGTTCTGGGCTAAGGTTTTGCCACATTTCGGTGGATACAAATTGGTTGCTAAAGAAGTACTTGGTGAAGATGGATTCTGGAGGAATAAGTTCTATAAAATTTCAAAGGATGAAACGAATCAAATCGATGACGAGATCATTGATGATTCCGAAATAAAAGTCATCTAATCGATTTATATATTGGGAAGTATTCAACAATTGGGTTATTTGTATTATAGTAAGGCGTAAAATAGAAAATATAAATTAATAAATAATAAGAGTATCGAAAAGAATACTTAAGTAAAATATCGACGCTTATGGCATAGTTGGAAGACTGTAAAAATCTAAAGTTTATGAATTTCTCAAAAAAATTGCTACATTAATTAAAAAATTGCAGAATCTACTTAGTATTTTTTCAACAATGATAAACTAATTTTAAAGTTCTCATACAAAGAAAACAACCAAGAATTATCATTGACCATGCATAATTCCATATTAGATATGAATTAAATTCTACATACTTCGTATACTAAAACTTTTATTTCCTATGTACATTATGATAATTTATAAACATTTGAGTTCAAATTTTATGTCTATTTTCCTTTGCTGTATGTAATGGAGACCAAATTCCTCTAACGGACTCATTGATAGATAAAACCTTATGGTTCCATTTAAATAATTTGTTTCCACTGGCTTGTGAGTGTTCATTTATTTTATTTACTATTTCACTAGCAGGTAAATTGGCAATACTAACCTGGTTCGTTTGATCGTTATTATAATGGAACACCAACTTTGGGTGTCCATTCTGCTTCGTTATATCAAAGAATATTTTCGATTTAGCAGATGCCATGGAGTTTAACGAACCTGACGCTAACAAATCACGAATACCACTAGATGATCCACCATGGTTACAATATTGCACGGAAATTCTATGGCATGGTAAAACGTATGCTCCAATACCGTTCCGACTTATGGATACTTTAGGTATAGCTTTAACTGGCATATTTGGATGATTAATGTTACTAAAGTATGCTGATAATGTCCATACGTTTAGCCAACTTTTTTTTTTCACTTAATACCAGCGTAATTACACAAAAGGGTTCGCAAAAAAATGTTAGGATTTTTATAAACCCATGCACCAAAAGCCATACCTCAAAATGAATCGCGCGGTATTTTATCCTCTTGTTCCTTCCTTAGAAGGAAATTCTTGTCGTCCTGAATTTCCACTTTCGTTAATTCTTTCGTTGTGGGTTATCGTTTTCAATTTTTCCCACGCGCTTGGTTTCCATTTAAAATATCACAACTATGGCCCTGAAATCCTCCTTCTAGTTATTTATCATCAACACTTTAAACTTCGAAAAATTTTTTATTTCTTTCTGTCCAACTAATGATGAACTACAAGAACTACCAGCAAGTTGTTTGCTTAAACACAAAACAACCTAAAGTTGTTAAGAAACACAGATCCGTACGAAAGCCTGTGTCAACCTCCGGCAAAAAGCGCACCAAAACTGGTTGCCTCACTTGCCGTAAGAGAAAGAAGAAGTGTGATGAAGAGAAAATCGATGGAAAGTGCCAGGCATGTACCAGAAACTTCTTACCATGTTGCTGGCCAACTCCAAACATCGTTGAGATGTCTTCAGCTCCTCAAAATACGGAAATTATGAGAACACCTATTTCTTCTCCTACAACTTCCCCAATGAGTGCTTATCCAAGTCCAAGATCACCTACAGACTTACACAGTGATGACGACATTAAATCCCTCTCTTTGGATAATTCGAATTACAAATTGGTGAGCTTTAAACTGGAAGGAAGCGATGTGCCGAAGTCTAAACACACTATTAAGAACGCAGAAGAAGTGCAGCAAAAGAATGAATCCTCTGAGCTGAAATTCATAATAACTTCCGTAGACAGTCATCAAGAATTGTGTCATGTTTCGTCAGATTAAATTATTTATGTATATTATGTATATTATGGGTCAATAAAGGTTAAACGGTGCACTATCATGGTGCTTAATTATTCAGTGATAGTAGACATATACTAGAATTGTAGCGAATTTGAAATAAATTGTGAGTAATGCTGCACTATTTGCACAAATAGCAGGTTAGGGCAAATTTGCGGCTATTTGACACAAACGTCAGGATATGGCGACACCGTCAATTTTGAAAGAATATTTATCGCTAGCGCTCACAAGGTTCGAACAGCAGGTGTACCGACTCGGAAGCAATGGCAATTATCAGACAAGTGTGCCAACCGACATGATGAAGAATCACGAGCTGTTTTGCAGTTGCACGGGAAGTTAGCACAAAACCACGCCAGAGTTATCGTTTCGTAAGTTGAATGTTTTTAGTACGTAGCACGCGACTGCTGAAAAGTGCATGTGAAAAGTGAATTTTTTGGGTTCAATTTCACATGCATTTTTAAGTACTTTAGTAGGAAAAATTAGTTGTAGTTCAGCTAGTTAAAGTAAGCATATCAGCTAATGGTATATTCATGGGTAGGACAGAAGTGACAGTTCTCAGGTGCTTTCAGGCACCTAGAAATTAAGAGTAGATTTTACAGCCTGTGTAAATAAAAGCCACAGTTAATCAACTGTGATTTAGTGCGATTTACGAACAGGAGATAAGGAATTATAGAACGGACCAACAAAAACACCAATGCATATACAATAGTAAGAAGTATTTGTAACGGTATACTCGGGTACATGGAGTGCAGTTTAGGCACTGCATAGTGGGATATTTTACTAGTCAATGTGTATGGAATTGTGCAATAGACTGTGGCGTTTCCTAATTGATCTACATAACGCATTCGGAGACTGCGAAATAGGTGGATATTCTAATGGCACATATACTGTGGATTGTGGACGATTCGGAAGTATATCTGCAAAGTTTTCATGATTGGATTATAGTATATGGTCATTGTTGTGGCGGAGGATAAACTGGCATTATAAATATCCTAGCGAATCCTAAAAATGGCTGATAACTTTAGAATTCATCCACACTAACTCTTTTATTTAACGTTAATATTTACGAAAGCTAAAAATGTCAAACTCGGGAAACTTATTTGGAAACTTCGACATTCATTTTGTTGAGGGTACAGACGAAATTGACGAGGACGGTACATTAGTTATCAACAGATTGAACAGAGAACAACTGAAATATCCTGACTTTTTGCCAACTTGGGACCCAAGACAAAAATATCCGCCATTGAAATTTTTCAAGCATTTGGATCCAGGTGCTAGAGCTGACAAGTCATTGCCAAACTTATTCCCAAAAGACTCGGACCATGTTCAAAAAAGAATCACACCTAAATTAGGAACAGAAGTCACTGGTATCCAGTTGTCACAGTTAGACGATAAGGGAAAGGACGAATTAGCTTTGTTCGTTGCACAAAGAGGTGTTGTCGTTTTTAGAGAACAAGATTTCGCAACCAAAGGTCCAAAGTTTGCTACTGAATATGGTAGTCACTTTGGTCGTTTACATATCCACCCAACTTCTGGTGCTCCAAAAGACCATCCAGAATTGCATATTACCTACCGCCGTGCAGATGAGGGTGAGTTCAATAGAGTCTTTTCCAACAGATTAAATTCTATTGGATGGCATTCAGATGTTTCATACGAATTGCAGCCTCCAGGTACTACATTCTTCACTGTTTTACAAGGACCTGATGCTGGTGGAGATACGATTTTTGCTGATGTTGTCGAAGCTTACAACCGTTTATCTCCAGAATTCAAAAAGAGACTTGCTGGTTTACACGTTTTACATACTTCTGAAGATCAAGCAAGCAATTCTCGTACCCAAGGTGGTATCGAGAGGAGAAAGCCAGTATCAAACATTCATCCTTTGATTAGACAACATCCAGCTACAGGTGATAAGTTTATTTACTTAAACCGTCCATTCTCCAGAAGAATTGTGGAATTGAAGGAAGACGAATCTGACTATTTACTTAACTTTTTATACCAACATATTGAATCAGCTCATGACTTACAAATGAGAGCTAAGTGGGAACCAAACTCCGTCGTTGTCTGGGATAACAGAAGAGTTGTTCACTCTGCCGTTATTGACTGGGATACTCCAGTCTCTAGACATGCCTTCAGAATCACCCCACAAGCTGAGAGACCAGTTGAAGACTTAAAGGACTTGAACAAAGAAGAATACGACGTCGGTGACGTTGCCGAAGCTTTAGATAAGCTTTTAAAATAATCATTAATAAAAAGCATATAGATAATTCTAAATAATAAAATAAAAATAAAATAAATATACAAAATTCATTTAGATTGATAATAGATTCTATAAAATGATAAGTTATAAGTAATATGAGTAAGCTTTAGCAATCAGAATGCTACTTGACAAAGGTTACTTTGTATTACTTTAAATCAGTTTGTGACAAAGGTTACTTTGTATTACTTTAAATCAGTTTGTGACAAAGGTTACTTTGTATTACTTTAAATCAGTTTGTCTTATGAAACCAATACAAAATGTAGTTTTAATCCGTTTGAAAGAAATAAACCCACTTTTGGAAGATTCATCTTTTTCACTACTAGTGCTTCTAGTGAGGGAGCTAAAATTAAGTAAATTGTACATTTAATTGTAATTGAATATAACCCTTCTGGTAGTGATGGAGAGAATAAAAAGAAACGAAATAATAGAGAAATTTTATAAGCGATTTTTCATTTTCTTTCAAAGATAAAGAATTATTAATTTGATAAATATATATTAATATGAAAGACTGTATCCACAGTTGATTCAGTAAAAAGAGTATTCGTGGTGAAGAAGCTGTAAGAGGGACGAGCATGCTGAATTATTTGAAATATTGTGCAGCAAGTTGTGAGAATCAGCACAACTGAAGATTTATAATCTGGTTGCGAATAAATTACCCATCGAAACTAACCACTTACACAGTCTCTTGTAAGACCGCTATTGAGGTCATTATTTTGCATTTGATAGAGCCATTCTGATTATTACAGACCCCGATACAATTACAAACCCTCGATATAGAATTACAATATCTTGTGATTATGAACCTATAAACAAAAAAAGAACTTACTTTCTGATGTTACATCAAGACAGCCTTATGATTGAGCACTAACAACACTGCAACATTAATATCCATAATAACCATAAGCCATCATAATATGAATGTTTACAAATGCTCAACATCAATCAATCTTCTAATATAATTAGTCTCCTTGGCGAGAATATAGCTAAGGTATACATATATAATTACGCTGGAGCCATAGGCTATATTTATCTCCACAATCGTTCTAGATACGGATTAATATTAAATTAATCTATTCTGCATTGCTACTCCTGAATAGGACTAATCATTTCCATGTTAGTAAACTTTAAACTTTTTATTAATAGTCCGACCTGTCTCTTCTAATTTTAGACATCTTCAAACTTTATAATAGTGTGGAATATGCCACATCTAGATGTGCATTTGGCTCATGACCATTTGAAGGTTTTTTAAGCTTCTTACAATAAATTGTTCCATAATTAGATCCAGCATAATGAACAAAAACTATAAAAGGGACCTAAGAAGCAGTATTCATTTTCATTTTACTACAATACACTACTATAACAATTATAAGACGATTACCTTATAAAGTGAAAATACTAGAAATGAAATTTTTAAACATTATTTACCTCGCAGGATTGGTTGCAACAACTTTTGCAGCAGAACTGGAAGTGATCCCACCAGGTAACCCTGGATTACCATCACAAGTATCTAGTGAATCCCATTCTGTTCCAACTATCCAACCAAGCGTTCCAATAACCTCAAGTTCAGAGGCAAGTATTAGTACGAACCCTGGTGGTCCAATTATATTGCCAAGTTCAAGTCCATCGGCGACACCACCAGGAAACCCTGGATTACCAAAATCTGAATCTAGTATTACTACTTTACCAGGAGGAGTTGTACCCTCAAGTGCAGAACCAAATGTCTCTTCAAGCTTAATTGAAAGTTCAAGTGCTGTATCCGAAAGTGCTAGTCCTTCAGTCGAACCAGTTGAGGGTGGTGCCGTTAAGAACTATGCTGGATCAATTGCTGGTATTGCCGCTATGGGTGTTGTCGCAATGCTTTAGTTATTCCGATGTCAATTTTATTATTCTCGTACTTTTCTCTAACAAGTTGGATATACTCTTGTATTATTTAGAGTTTTTACCTTTTCCTTATTTTCGTCTGTTATTTAGATGACAGTTAGATTATCGTTGTTTTCAATAAACGCTTAAAACTAAATCTTTTGCAATCACTGTATCCTATCATAAAAAGCTCTATTACGTCGTTCTCTTACCCCACCAAAGCCGTATGTTAGTGATGCAATTGACCTATTATCTAACTTTCTGGATAACACAATCACCTTTGTGGTGCTTCAGTCTTCGAAAGATCTGGACGAGATATACGATTGTGGAAGGAAAACAAAAAACAAAAAACGAACTAATAGCGTAAAAAGAAAAGAGTGACATCAGAAAAGAATAATTTGTTGTATTTGTATTATTCTATTGACGTGAATTATTATTTTAGGTGAAAAGTATGTATATTCGTAATTGACAAATAGCTGCAAAGAAAAGTTACAGTATAAAAAATACAACTAAATATTAAGCGAATACTTTCAATTATGGTACAAGTCCGAGAAAGGCATGTTTTGTCATATTGAACTTGTGTACAACGTCTTGTTAACTGCTACAGTCAATAATGTAATGGAAGTAACGATATCTACTCCTGCTACCCGCTTTGTAAAAACCTGTAGATTCAAAATAAATAAATACATATATTACAAGGAACACATTACAAATATAAAAATAAACTGAGAAATAATACGTATTGGAATTTAGATTCAGGCGTTATCTAATAAGTAGTTGGTTGCTGCTTCTAAATTTCCATTTTCTTTTTCTAGAGCTTCAGCTGCTGTGCTTTCATCAAATCCCATACCAACTAATTCTTGAATTGCATCATATTGAGATGAATTTGATTGTGCTGTTTGAGAATGCTCTTGTACCGTCTCGGAGGTTGGTTCGGCATTGCCAAACCCAGCAAAGAGTTGTTCCCATTCATCGTTAGAGTTCTTCTTAGTTTGCTCAGATGACTGATGATTGAATTGCGAATAAGCAGCATGACTATGGTTTAATGGCTCGTTGGTGAAATCTTCCGAGAATCCAATTTCTTGGTTCTGACCTTCGAATTCATCATTCAAGTTATCATCAACCTGGGCAGCCTCAAGATTATCAAATTCATCAGCAAACAAATCTCTTCCCTGATTTTCAGGGGCAGCTGGTTGCAAATCATTAAATGCACTGTCGAAATCATCTTGAGGCGCTTGATTGACGGGAGTCTCTTTAGCCTGACTTGGCAAGTTATCCACCGCATCATCATAATTATCGTTCTGAGATTCATCATCTGAGGAGCTTTCATCATAATCTAATTCCTTGATTGGAGGAAATTCATCATCGATTGAAGGATTTGGTAAATCAGAATTTTCTCTAACATTTAGAGGGTTTCTCATAACAAAAGATTCTCTATTTCCAGTTCCAAATTGTTGGTCTTGAGAATTATATTGATCTCTAACATCATCTGAGTTCACGATTTCAAAAGATTCTACTCCTGATGATAATTTATCACTCGATTCTTCCTGGTTGTTTTCATTTTTAAATTCATTCTGGGTAGCAACAGCTGTTCCCGCAGTGTTGGGGGCAGATAAATTATCAATGGTATCGCGGTCACTAACTTCATCAATATTATCATCACGAACAGATAACGCAGCATTATTTTGGACACTAGAGGTCAAAGAGTCTGTCCTTTGAACTCCGACTAGCATACCTGGCATTCCCGCCATGCCTGCGCCAATGCCAGCATTAGATCCTTCAGGGAATTGAAAATCTGAATTGCTTGGTGAAGTAACTGGAGTTTCATTACCATCAGTGTCATCAGTCATGACCGTAGATGAGGGAGCGGTGGCATTTGTATTGTTTTCCTCAGTGGATTCGTTAGTAGATAACCTTGGGAATCTATTACTGAATTCATCGGAAGGATGTTCAGTATTTTGTTCTGAAGAGTTTGGGAACGAAGATGCATCCTTGTTAACGTTTTGTAAGTCATCAACACCCGTTAAGTCCGCACTAGGCTTGTCTCTAACCTCATCAACCAAGTCGCTTACCTTGAACCTTGAACTAAAGCTTGGTTCATTTGAAGTATTCGAATTATATGCTTCTTGCTGTTCATCTTTATTTGATGTCGACGATTCATCATGACCCATACTATGACCTACCATACCCGCAACACCAGCGATTGCTGAACCAACACCAGCTCCTACAGCTAAACCCTTCGTATTACCAAACAAAGCAGAATTATCTTTAGAAGGTTCGTATTTAGATAAGCTTTCATGCTTCTGAGATAAATCCTTGTTTTCCGTTTCGAAGTCCCTCTGCTGTTGCTCAGTTTGATCGAATTCTTGTTGTAGGTTTTTATTACTATTTTCCATCTCTAAAAGCTTACTTTTCAATTCTTGGTTTTTAGCAAGAGCTACTTGGACTTGCGATTTAGTAACCGACAACTTGTTCGTTAATTGCAGAAGCTCGCTTGCTCTTAATTCAGTTTGTTTCTGAAGTTCAGCATTTTCAGCATTTAAGTTACCTAATTTTTCTTTCAATGCTGAATTTTCTTTTTGCAAGTTTTCCATTGTTACCTGCTTTTCATTTAAGTCAGAAGTTAAACTATTAAATTTTGCTTCCGATATAGATGTCTCTGATCTTAAAGCTTCTGCTTCTTCTTTAGCAGTAGCCAAATTGGCTTCAACTTGATTAAATTGTTGAACTTCGCTTTCATAAGATGATCTTAATGTCTTTAGTTTGTTACCAATATCTTGCTTAGTTGATAAAATCTTCGATAATTCTTGCTCTGCTCGACTTTTCTTTTCATGTAAACCTGAAGTTTGTGTTGTCAAGGACTTTATCTGGTTCGAAAGATTAGCGATATCTGACGTCGCTTGAGATAATTGACCTGAAATTTCAGGATTAGAATCCGCCAATAAATCATCATTCTGGTTAGATAATGATTTCTGCTGTTGAAATGATCCTTCACGCGTAATATTTCCAACATTTTGATTGTGTACTGGAACAGGCGGAGGAGATTGATACCCAGAAGCAGATGACTGATTCACAGGTGAGGACGCATCAATATTTGATGACTGGCTCTTGACCGGTGGAGGAGGTACAGACCTCAAAGCATCGTAATTGATTTTCTTGTTTTCTGACGCAGGAGGTGGTGATCTTGGTTCAGCTTCGTGATGAACATCTTCTCCTAACAAATCTTCTTCCACATTCTCTTCTTTACTAGGTGTGAAAGATTGCTGTCTATTCATTAAGGTTTGACCAAAAGAAGAAGTTGGTTTGAATGATTGTGACAAATTTTTCCTGACTTTTGGTAAATCACCAGGGTGACTTAAGTCACTACTTGATGTACGCTTTTCAAGCGATCTACTTGCATCATGTGGTCCTGAGGAATTCGTAGGAGGTACAGCTGACGCAGCACTACCCGTATTTGAGCTTGGACCAAAAATGTCAACCAAATCATCCATGGCAGTTTTTTGCTTTTCAATAGGCTTTATTTGTGTAGAATTTATATTATCTGAACTTGATGGATAACGAGGCTCACCAATACTCTTGATAGAATCAATTAATGAATCAGGAACAATATTAGGTAATTTATCACCAGCTAATCTTTTGTTAACTAAGAATAACGCTATAGCAAATTCTAATTTTGTGAAAATACCCGTGTTTTGTATATCAGCCAAATCCCAAACCGTAGCTAAGTCCTGCTGATTCAACTTTGAAGTCATTAAAATGGAAGCTACTTGGTCAGGAGATAATTGACCACCTTTAGATTTATCCAAATTATCGAAAATAGAGTCATATTGTTGTTTCATAGTAGGGGTCACTGTCCAGCTATTGGAATCTTGTGATGTAGATACATCTCTATGTTGTGATTGAGGTTGTTGAAATTGATTTTGTGAACCGGATGAAGGAGGATGTCTAACAGTGGTTTGCTGAGAATTGATAGAGTTATAGGAGGCTTGACGAGAACCTTGAGGTTGTAAATTAGCTTCAGGAGCCTGAACTGATTGCCAAACATTTTCAGACAAAAATGGAGGTAATTGCTTGATAACACCACTTAATAAACCATGAATCAAGTGCATGGCAATGATAAAGCTAGGCATATCCAATTTACCGCTATTGTCTCTATCAACCAAACTCCAAATCTGACCCAAAGTTGTAGTAGGTAACTTGGCTTTCATAAAAATATCTCTAGCCCTATTTCCGCTTAACTCTCCTCTTGATGATCCGACAGTCTTAATGAAAAGTTGACTAAATCTTTGATAATCAGCAGATGAAATCGATGAAATTGGATCTTGAGGTTTTGATTGAATGGTTGCCGTATTCTGAGGCACAATTGCACTAGGCTGCGATTGCATGAACGAACTATTTGTCGATTGTGGTTGTAAATGTGCGGGTTGAACTAAGTTCAAATTTGCAAATTTCGGCAATGGACCAGGCGTATCTCCCAATGTTGACGTAGGATGTTGTCCAGATTGGGTATAACCTATTAATCTCATAGCATGACAAAATCCGAACTGTGTCAAAAATCCCAAATTGTTATGATCAGCAATTTGCCAAATTTCCCCCAATATAGCCGGCGGTAATCCAGATTTTTCAAAAGTAGATCTGGCCTTCTCTCCAGTTATAATCCCTGTACCCTCGGGATCCAAAGATTTGAATAACTGTGAGTATAACTTCTTTTCTTCTGATGTAAGTCCCACTTTAAATGTAGGGGTAGCTAGTATCTGGTTAGTATTGGTATTCTCCATGGGGATTGCAGACTAACCGATCTCATAAAAAACATACGCAGAGAAACACTCATATTGACTCTTGTACTCAATTAATATCAAAAATTCCTATTAATATCAATTTATATTATAAATTTGAAATTAATTGGTCTATGTATCCACTAGCTAGCGTCTGTTTTCTTCCATAGCCATTAGTAGTCGATTACAGGAGCAACTATGTACATCCGCACGACTTTCATGAAATCGAATCCGTATGCACTCCTATTTGCGGTAAAATAAACCGTTTTGACAGTTGAAATTAACGGATGAAAGATTGCTAATTGAAATTAAACTAGATACAATGGAATATGACCCACTATTCTTCTGAAAAATTTCGAAGTGAGACACATGTAATGATGATGAGGTATCACTCAATATCCGTCAAATTGATAGGTTTTATAGGCCACGACATTTGTGATTTGCAAATAATGTCGCGAATAACGAAATGTCGCGTCGTTTTTTTGTCGATGAGATAGATTTTTTTCTACACTACAATGAAAAATTTCATTTATATTAGAGTTTTTAGTAGATATAGCACCCCTATCGCTCATTTAAATTCATATATAATATAAATCAGCAATGAACAGAGGAAGAGGTGGATTTAGAGGTGGCCGTGGTGGTAGAACCGGACCATCTCAATTTCAACAAGGACCACCAGATACCGTTTTAGAAATGGGTACCTTTATGCAATCTTGTGAGGGAGATATTGTTTGTCGTTCCATAAATGTTAAAATTCCATATTTCAATGCTCCAATCTACTTGGAGAACAAGACACAAGTCGGTAAAGTCGATGAAATTTTGGGACCTGTCAACGAAGTTTTTTTCACTATTAAGCCATCTGAAGGTGTCCAAGCCGATTCCTTCAAGGACGGTGACAAATTTTACATTGGCCCAGATAAATTATTACCATTAGAAAGATTCTTGCCTAAACCAAAGGAATTCGGTACCAAGCCAAAGAAGAAGTCTGCTGGCGGTGCAGGTCGTGGTGGATTTGGCGGCCGTGGTGGAGCTAGAGGAGGTCGTGGTGGATTTGGTGGCCGTGGTGGAAGCCGTGGTGGATTCGGAGACCGTGGTGGACGTGGTGGAAGCCGCGGTGGATTTGGTGGACGTGGTGGAAGCCGCGGTGGATTTGGTGGAAGTCGTGGTGGAAGCCGTGGTGGATTTGGAGACCGTGGTGGACGTGGTGGTAGAGGTGGTCGTTTTTAAGCCTTAGAGGTGGAATGTTTTATTGTAAAATCATCAGATTTAAAAGCTCACTCATCATAAATCACTGAAATTGTTTTCAGAAGTTACGTAACCTTAAATCGATCTAGCATTCATTTTAAATCGCCTATGATTATTATAAATTGAAACGCTTCTTTTTATTTTCTTCTATTTATATTAAATCTCAATTACACTATTACACAATTATTAGTTTAAATATTATATTGCTTAAATAAAATGCATTTTTTAACGTATGCTTTCTAACTGGTTCTCGAAAAAATCTATTTACATGAGTCTTTGAACCTTCGTTTTTCTTCTAAAAGCATTTTGTTTCATCATGGTTTCTTCGTTAATTGCAGCACTATTACCCTTTGTATCTTCTTTAACCAATCCACAGCTCTGCAATATCTCAAATCTAATTTCTTTATATCCTTGTCTGGCAGGTACAAATTTGTTTGTTTGAGCATTATGAAAGAAAAACTTAGGTAAGGTTACAAGATTAGACATATTTGACTCTTCTATCATATTATTAAAGTAGTCGATAATTTTCTTATTGCTCTGTTTAATCAAAGTGGCGCTTTTCACTCTATTCTCAATGGATTTGATTTTGTTAGCATGCTTAGAGCTTACTATCTTCGCTGGCATGAACTTTTGGATAATTTGGTCCACTTTGGTGAAAATCAAATCGAATGAAACCCCTTCATTTATTATGAAGTCTATTATATGCAAGTCTTCTTCTTGAAAGCCTTTGACACTATCTATTAATATGAAAACTCTTCTTAAAGATTGCCCTTGGGTAATATAATCTGTTATGACTTCTCCTTGGGATATTTGACCGAATTCTCCGTAACCTGGACTATCCATTATTCTCAATTTATTACCTATATTAAAACAGTTGAGTGTCTTGGTATATCCTGCCCTCTTTGAAACAAACGCATGCTCAGTGGCTATCTTGGCCGATTTATTTTCTTCTCTATTAACCAATAAGCTATTTATTAACGAAGACTTTCCGACATTCGTATGTCCTAATAATAGAACCTCGGGCAACGGCTTGAGATGTTCTGGCTGGATTCCAAAAGTCTTTTTAGAATTTAGTTGAGTCAAATGATATTCAGTTCTTCTATAAGGTTCAACTTTAGACAACTTCTCTGCTTTTTCTTCTTGTAGCCTTTTATATTTTATATATGGTATTTCTTCATACTTATCTAATGTCCATTCAAGTTTAAAACTAGCATTATTGAATATGGCCTGTGTTTCAGAAATTTGCCTTCTCGTAGGCCTGGGGTATTCTTTATATCGAAAATGATCAGTTAACTGATTTGGCGATATAGTTAGCTTTGTGCTGTCCTTTGGTGGAATTTCTGACGGCTTTATTTCATTCGAATATTGGGATGGCAGTTTATATTCCTTATTCTCTTCGGTTCTATGTTTAAGTGATGTTACGAGATAGTCTATTGATGCACTTCTTTTAAAAATTAGTAAATTTGATAACCTAATGGCGGGCCTGACTCCCCTTATAACTTTCATTTGTTGATACTATTAACTAGAAAGGAACAAAGTATGTAAAAATTTTGGATCTGATATCTATAGTGTGTACCTGCATATACCCGAATCCTTTACAGATGAAGAGCTAGAATGTATGCTAGACACAAGTATTGATTCAGGATAAAACTATATATTTAGGTGGTAATAATATGGTATCTATGAGAATACCAGTTCTAATAAGTATGTAAATATCTATTACGAGCAATCTAAAAAGGTATCATAAAGAGAAGCCGGTTATTAACAAAGCTATTAAGTCTTTATCATATCCCTCATATTCGCTGCTTATTTAGGGTTTGCACTGATTCATCTAAGTCATGATAAACTCATTCATTTCATAACATTCTTGGTACTCACAGTTGAATTTTACTTTATTTTTAACACGAAGCGAAAGGGATTGAAGGTATTACGTTATATTACTCTATTGGTTTGCACTGGGGGTGCTGGGGTTGGACTGGAAATTTTACAAAATATTGTAAATCCCACTCGTGTATTTGACATAAATGATATTATTTGCAACATTTCGGGGAGCTTAATAGGTGTAGGAATCTGCTCAGTGTATCTGACGTGGACCATGAAAAACAAGAGATCACAGAGACAGAGTTATAGAACGGATGTTTCACAACCACCAAGCAGGATTGAACATGAAGACATGGCTCCAGAGGAAGATGACTATGTTGCAATAGAAATGAAGGATGCTCCTGAGCAAGTATGAATTATGAAGATAGATTGTGTATCTGATGTAACTTTAAGGTAGAGGTATATTAGCTGCTATAAACAGTCTTAGGAGAAAAAGAGAAAAGCCTGATGGAACAGAGGTATAGAATCAATAAATTTTCTCGAAGCAAATGACTCCGAATATCACTCATATGAAATTGGCAGTACTATGAAAGGTACTTTTGTTCTTAAGATATCAACAATGGCACTCTACAGTTGCCTAACTATATATATGACAAAATAGTGATAACTGTATACTCTATTCAAGATTGCGTAATATTTTATTAAAAAGTTTCCTCATGTATGAGAAAAGTTACAATTAGTTAAGAAGTTCAAGTTGACAATTACATCTATTTCATAATGAATATCTATTCTTTCTAATTACTCAAATCTTTGTCCTGTATTCGTAATTATAATACTCTACTCTAATTCATTGCATCACAAGCCAAAGCCTTGTAGAACAAGAATTTTGGAATGTACTGTATATAGGCTGAAGAACAAAAAACAAACAATCGTACGTAGCGATTATGGAAAAGGTACATACGTTGGCTCTTGTACTATTGTAACTTAATACGGATCATAATTTGAGGAAGGAAACACTCATTCCCAATATTTATTATCTTGAATCTTTCTTTATACGGCAAAAAGTTAAATAAAGAGGATTTGAATCAATGTTGCTGAGTTTAACTTCGGTTTCAAATGAACCAAGTAGCAATGACGAGAATAAGTATGGTATGAAATACAATTCTAGAAGAATATCTCTTCCAAGATTTACGAGTAGTGATAATGGGTTCGATGAAGATAACATTGAAGGCAAAAACAATGCTACTAATAAAGAAAATATTCCTAATGGTAACGGCGAACCATCTGGGTTAAGGGAGAATGAAGATCCCGAAGAAATTTATAGAATAGTATCAGGCGGCTCTAAGACAGGCAATGAACAAAATCAAATGACACCAATGAAAGATAAAAAGAGTAAAGTGGGGAACTACAACGATTCATCCAATATTGTGGGAAATGCTTGGTCGTTCTTTAATAGGAATGAGGATAAGCAAGAATTACGATATGGTAATGAGGATGAAGAATATAGAGACATGACACCATATACTAGCCAGCAACCAAGCGAAGAGCTTGAACCAGAAGCATTTTCAAATGATGTTGAAAGCCCTGGACAAATTAGCCCTCAGCATATTGATGACAATTACAGAACAGATAATATCAACCAGGCAGATAACGCTCAAGTAAGCAATGGCCAACCAATTCCTTCACAACCTCAACCAACAAGAGGTCAATCATTTTCGAATTTTTTACCCGCAAAATTTGGCGGTCGCTCGCATCATAATACAGGCACTTCTAATCATTTAGGTGACGACAAGTGGGCTAAATCTAAGCGAAAGTTTCAATTTTTCAGTCGTAAAAATAAGAATAAAGATAAAGAATCAAGAAGAGGTACCACCATCGCTGCACTAGACGAAGAGGAAGCTGATCGCGCAACTGGAGAAAGAGCACAACTTTTAGTTGGGACTTTGATAATTGGGTCTCCTGCGATCAATTTACTTGCATCTTGTTTATTAGAAGATGAAAAAGGTATTTCCAGGTCTCCTTTATTGTTGACTTTAATTGGGTTTAAAATCACTGATATCTCACTGACAATTACCACTAAGAACAGGAAATTTAGAATCGACTTGGAGTATGGAGTTGGTCCCCAGAGATTAAAATGGGCGGTTGAGAGGAATGCTAAGGATTTATTATACTTACATTCGTGGTTTAAATTCGATAGCTGGAAGAAAGAAGTCGTCCGCAATAAGAATTCGGAATTACCAAAGTATCCAATGCCTCCGTTCAGGGGCCGTGGAAACGTAGAACAAAGCCATACAAAACAAGGAATTAACCAAGTAAACCCTGGTAGAAGTAATCCAACAAGCTTTGATGGTAATGAAGGAATGTTGGAAGCGCCCCATAATGACAATGCTTCGATTACCACGGGAAGAAGCTTCAGCGATAGATTCAGTCATTTGAGAGCTCATTTAAGTAGGGTTTCGTCTGCTTCATCTGAATTACAATCACCGGAACAATTGCGATCTAAAATGGTAAAGAATCAGGATTACATAAACCAAGTAACTAATTATTTGAATGAGTTAATTAAATTAGTAGCATTAAAGCCTCAATCTAATAAGTTGTTTCAATTCTTCGAGATATCTCCAATATCATCCTTGTTGAGCTATGAAACAGGATTCCTCGGTAAACAGGGTGTAATTCATATTGGAGGTACTGCCAAATCACAGGGTTGGAGAGTTGGTCATTTTAAGGCTAATGACTTGAAAGGTATGATTGATAGACGTTCCGAAAAGTGGCTCTTAGTTAGGGGATCCTATGTTATGTATGTCGCAGACATCAACGCCACTTCTCCGTTGGAGGTATTTTTAGTCGACTCGAAGTTTAGAATTCATTACCACGGAGATGATGATAAGTCGTATCTTCTTTCAAAAGATGATGAAGAATCGGATTATGATGATTCCTCTTTGATTCAAAACGTTTTGGGACGTAAAGAAGACTCACATTCGGAAGATGCCCATAAGAATGTCTTCAAGCATTTGAATATTGTTTTGGAAAATTCAGAGAGAAAATTAGTTTTGATTCCAAAATCTCAAAAAGAGAAAAAGCTATGGATCAAGTCGTTGACCGATATGAAAGCATCAACTATTTGGTCGGAGCCTCACAGATTTGGCTCTTTTGCTCCGATTAGAACAAATTGTTTTGCTCAATGGTTTGTTGACGGAAGAGACTATTTCTGGGCTGTGTCATCGGCATTAGAAATGGCAAAAGATGTAATTTTCATTCACGACTGGTGGTTGTCACCAGAATTGTATTTGCGCCGACCAGCTAACGGAAACCAACAATGGAGAATCGATAGAATATTACAAAGAAAGGCACAACAGGGAGTTAAGATTTTCATAATTGTCTACCGTAATGTTGGAAGCACTGTATCAACAGACTCCTTATATACAAAGCATTCGCTTTTATCTCTAAATGAAGAAAATATTCACGTCATCAGGTCTCCAAATCAATTATTACAAAACACTTATTTTTGGGCACATCATGAAAAATTGTGTATAATAGACCAGACCGTGGCATTCTTAGGTGGAATCGATTTATGTTATGGTAGATTTGATACGCCAGATCATGTATTAGTTGATGATTCAAAAATGGATTTCAATTCTTTGGACTCTGAATTTTCAGTTACACCAGAAGAATATATCAGATTCCAAACATTCCCCGGCAAAGATTACTCTAACCCTCGTGTTAAAGACTTCTTGGAGTTAGATAAACCTTATGAGTCAATGTATGATAGAAATGCTGTACCAAGAATGCCATGGCATGATGTTCACATGGTTACATCTGGTAAAGTTGCTAGGGATTTATCCAGACATTTTGTACAAAGATGGAACTACCTAATTAGACAGAAAAGACCAAGTAGATATACTCCATTACTTACTCCTCCTCCAGATTTTTCGGAAGAAGAAGCAGTTGAAATGGGATTAGATGGAACTTGTGAAGTTCAATTGTTGAGATCTTCTGGTAACTGGTCGTTGGGATTAAAAGAGCACGAGCAGAGTATTCAAAATGCATATTTAAAATTAATTGAGACTTCTGAGCATTTTGTATACATAGAAAATCAATTTTTTGTCACATCATGTGTTATTGATGGAAATGAAATTCAGAATAGAATTGGTGATGCTTTGGTTGATAGAATTATAAGAGCTCACAACGAGGGCACGAATTGGAGAGCTGTAATTGTGATTCCATTAATGCCTGGTTTCGAATCACAAGTTGACGAGCCCGATGGATCGTCCGTGAGGGTTATTATGCAATGCCAATTTATGTCAATTTCAAGACAACCAACATCAATCTTTGCTAAATTAAGAAAATACGGAATCGATCCAGATGACTATATTCAATTCTTTTCTTTGAGAAAATGGGGTATTATCGGGCCAGATAGAACTTTAGTCACTGAACAGTTATATATTCACGCTAAGACTATGATTGTGGATGATAGGGCTGCTATAATAGGTAGCGCTAATATTAACGAAAGGTCCATGAGGGGATCTAGAGATTCAGAGGTTGCAGCTATTATTAGAGATAAGAAGACTGTCAAAAGCAGAATGAATGGTGAGGAATACTTAGCTGGTAAATTTGCCTACACATTAAGAATGAGATTAATGAGGGAGCACCTTGGTGTTAGTGTTGATATTCTTGATATTGTTGAAAGGAGATTTAATAGATTTGAAGAATTTGCACGCACTTCCCGTGGTATAAAAGCAGCAACTAGCAAATTTAAAAATAAAGAGAATACTATTCTATCTGCAATGGTGGAAATAGCTTCTCGGGATATACTTGATGAACCAAATGGTACATATAGATGGAAAAACTACCAAAGGTTAAATCAAGTAGATGGAGAAATTGAGCAAGTTCCACTTGATGATGTTGATGAAGAGGAGAAGGGTCAAAACATTCCATCCCCATTATCGCTACCAATATCGTTCAGCAATAGAACAGGAACGCACGAAGCCAATAAAGGTATAAGGGATAGTAAAAAGCACTCTTATGATGCTAGAGTACAACATAACGAAAATCATAAAAAGGACGTTTTTGGTGAAGGTCCTGATAAATATAAATCCAAGTTGGCTAAGAGAGCTAGATTGAATAGTGCAAGATTTTTGAAAGAGCTTGCAAGTAAAGCGATGGAAGAAAATCCTGTAGGAATATTTTTGCCAGATGGTGATTTAGTTAAAGATTTCTTGGAATCTGATGATTGTGAGATGATTGATGAAATGGATGAAGAATCTGAAAACATAATCTCTGAAAGAAATAGGGAAAGATGGCAATTATTAAAGAAGGTTTCTTATTTACAACGCGTTGCTGCAAGAACCAAAGAACAGACTGAAGAAGAGTCCAAAAAGCGTGTTGCAGTTGGTATGGAACCTTTTAATCTGGAACCTTTACCACAGAGCTCCACGCAAGATAGCAAAACACCTGAACCAATCGACAGCATGGATAACTCAAATCAGAAGATTGTTTCATCCCTTGATCCTAGTAACTATAAGTCACCAAACTCTACAAGCGAGAAAAAGTCGTTTGATCCGGCACTGACACCAGCTGAATATTCAGATGACATACCTATTGTTTCATTAGACGAGGAAGGAGTTCGTCAAACTGTACAAACTGTAAATTCAGAAGGGATTGAGAATTTCAGTACGTTTGTTGATCCTTACGGTTTTGAAGATCCACTAGACGAAGAATTTTACGAGGACATGTGGTATGAACATGCTAGAAGAAATACTGAACTTTTCAGAATGATATTCCATACTCAGCCTGACAATGCAGTTGCATCGTGGAAAGAATATAAGAATCACTCAAAGTTGCAACGTGCATTTTTGCTTTCACAGCAACTTGAAGCTAAGTCAAGAAAGCAAAAAAAGTATTACAATGGTGGACAGGATGATATAAGCTTACTGGACATTGAGACTGATAACAATACAGAATACCGCAAACCAGACATGAATAAGAGAAATAGTCAAGCTACGATTAATGTGAAAAAATTGGAAGACGTTGGCCTTTTGGGTGAGGTCCCACTGTCTTCAAACAGTAGCACATCGTTGCCAAGTACAAACATGCTTAACGAGCCACGGTCGAGATTTAGACGTAATGCCAAGAAGAATACTATTCCCGAACTTAATGAAGATGAAAGTGACACATTCGAGGACGCGGAAGAACATATGGAGTTTGATGAAGAATCATCTTCTAGAAGTCCTGACTCTGAAAATAATCAAAAATTCGCAGCGCAGAATGGCTCAGTTCCGCAGCTAAACGTCAATGGTGAAACCTATAAAGAAAATGGGGGTTATGACTCTCTGGTTCCAACTAGGAAAAGAAGAAGAAGAAAAACTTTCAGTGCTAGAAGAAAAGCTATGTTGGGTGAAAGGATATTCGAAAGAGATACTGCTGAAAGGATATTAAGAGAAATCCAAGGCCATTTGGTCATTTTCCCAGCTGATTGGTTAATGAGGGAATTAGAAGGTGGAAATTGGTTTTATAACACTGATAGAATTCCTCCAATCGACATTTATGATTGATACGGATTTTTCTTTTGTATCACCACGTTTCTTCTCTTCGCTGATGATAATCTCTCTATTGTTTAATTATTTAGAATATATATACACATTGAGCTACGCGTGTCCTCACGTGCGAGTAGATTTTGACAAGTAATGAAGTATGTTGATAGCAGTAGATATTTCGAAATTATTAAATCAATTCATTATACTATGTTTCTTGAGCTACTTTCTTACATTGGTTTAGTTGTGGGCTTTGTTTTCCTCGTGTTAGCCATTGCATCGGGATTATATTATATTTCTGAATTGGTTGAGGAACATTCTGAACCAACAAAGAGATTCTTAACGAGATTGATATATGTTATAAGCGTGGTTTTCATCTTGTTATTAATTTTTGATAAATTTCCGTTCAAGTTGACAGTCTTTTCAATCTTTTCCTATTATGTTTATTTGCAAAATTTGCAAAAGTTTCCCTATGTTCAATTGACTTCCCCAATTTTCCTAGCGTCATGTATACTAGTTATTTTGAATCACTTCTTGTGGTTTGACCATTTCCATAATCCATACATCCCACCATTGGAAATTCGTTTGAAGCCAGATTATGAACCACCACATATTCCTTCCTTTATGGAGGTTTGTTCGTTCTTTGGATTATGTGTTTGGCTTGTTCCATTTGCGTTGTTCGTTAGCTTGAGTGCTCACGATAATTTATTACCGCATCATATGGATGTCCCAGATTCAAAGGATAAAAAGAGGAAGAATGGTTTGGCGAAGGTTGTTGTTGCAAACTTAAGAGAATATGTTTATTCAATCAGTCGAAGATTTGGCTATGAATTGGATCCTAATCACGGTACAATTGTATAAGAATACTATTTATTAAAGGCTTTACATATTCTTTGGAACATTTTTTAAACTATGCATATTTTATGTATATAGGTATATTGTAAAATAAAAGATTAATGCATCAAGAATTTCTTAACTGGTTCACCTATATGATCCAAACTCAAAAGGAAAGTATCATGCCCGTAATTACTAATATCTGTACCAAGTTCAAAGTATTCGATTTTTCCGCCCTTATTCACATCTTTTAATACATTAGCAATTTCACGCTGTTGCCAAACTGGGAAGAGTATGTCAGACTCTACACCGATAACCAATATATCTTTGTGACCAATTTTGCTGATTCCCTTACGTAAATCTTCCAAAGACTCTTCTGGTGTTGTGGTTGCCGCTTCTTTTTTTTCTTGATATGGCACTTTCGGAATAGAGGTGTCATCTACTTCAGAATCGGATTTGGATGCATTGTACTTTTGTTCTGCCATTTCTCTTTGTTTGTGAGCTCTTAGCCTGTTAGAATGACTCAAGTCAAACAAGTCCATTGCTTTCAGAACATACAATAAGGAATTTGCATCATATTCCAAACAAAACTTTTCTCCTGCGTGATCAAGATATGTTTCTACCAAAAAATCAGGACATAATGCTGCCGGTTTGGAATCATCTGCTCTATTTCTTCCAAATCTATATTCCCATTCAGGACCGGAACGATATGTGACAGTAGCAATTTCTCTAGCTAATTTCATACCAACATGAGGTGGAACCTTTTCGTAGTAAAAGCCTCTATTCCAGTTCGGATCACTCATCAATACTTGTCTTTGGGTATGACGTAATGCTATTGAATAAGGATGAGATCTGGCACAACCACTGATTGATATAATTTTATTTACTTCATCAGGAAATTCCCAAGCATATGCCAATGATTGCATACCACCCATCGATGCTCCCACTGAAGCATAAAGCTTTTTAATTTTGAACTCATTATATATTAATCCTCTTTGGGCTCTCACCATATCATTCACTGTTACGATTGGAAAACGGGTGCCATAGTAATCATTATTTGCAGGGTCTTTCGACGATGGTCCTGTTGATCCGTAACAACCACCTAAAACATTGGTACATATTATAAAGTACTTATCAGTATCCAAATATTTACCTGGACCAATAAAATTCTCCCACCAACCGGGTTTAGTATTATCAGGCTGCGATTTAGCATGCGAAGATGCAGACAACCCAGTATGGATTAAGATAGCGTTACTTTTATCTTCATTCAACTCTCCCCATGTTTCATATGCTATTTCATATTCTGGCAAGTATCCACCATTGTCGAAAAAAATTGGTTCATCTGATTTGTAAATTTTAAATCCGGTAAGCACCTTTGAGTAGGATGGTTCCGGACCTCCTTTCAACGAATTTAGATTACTATCGCTGCATGATTTATTAGAACTGAGAAGCTCTGTTTTCTTCTCTAGTTTGTCAAGACAAGGAAATGATAATTGGGGATTTGATCCTTGGAGTTTCTTTGAAGTAGGTGTAGGTGCAAGGCCCACCAATGCAGTTGAAAAATTACTTCTAAGAATACCATCTATTCTACTCACTCGCAGAGCTCCGTAGAATATTCTGGAAATAGGTTTAATATTAACTACCATGTCTACCTATATTCAGCACTCAATTGTATATCAAAATGGAGTTATTGCACTAAAAATTACTAATGCTGTTTGATTAATCATAATTTTTGCTCGTACTGATTGAAAAATCGTTATCATTTCACGTGCTTGAATGTAACATAAAAAAATGGATTCAAACTAAGAGTATTATGACTAGTAATTGAAGCATGAAACTATGTATTTGGCATGTAATTGTTGTCTCATATGTTATAATTTATGTTACATCAATTCCATGGTATCTTTTTCTTCACCAATTTAAAGATAAAGTATCAGATAATTCAATTATAGCATTTATAAACCAGAATTTTATCGTTAGATTTGGGTACATTTTATTCACCGTAGCGTATTTCAGTGAAGGATTGTCGTACAATGATTCTGAATTAATAATTTCACGTTCTAAAGCTTTGAAGGTTTTAAGAAATTACAGCTTATATACCTTATGCTCGGTGATTCTACTTGGATGGTTTTTTGGGCCGCTGATTTATGAAAGAGTTAACGTATTAACAGGAGGGTATTGCCACATCGAGTCACCAGATGCTGGAGTGGTAGGTCAATTACAGTGTTTAACAATACCAGGAGCCAAATGGATAGATGGTTTCGATGTTTCGGGACATATTTACATATTACTGACAATGTGCTTATTATTGTGGGAAAGATTTCTAGAAAACTTGAATCTACGCCATTTTTCCCAGCTGTATGAAGGGCATTCGACTCTAAGAACTTATTTTTATGAATTTGATTGGGAAGATCCGCCAATGACTACACCCGAAGAACCAGTATACAGAATACAAACAGAATACTCTCAACTTATTCGTTTACTATGTTTTGCATTAACGGTGTCATTAATTGGTATTTGGTCCATGATGTATATAGTAACTTGTGTATTTTTTCACACGCTACCTGAAAAGCTTGTTCTGCTTATCATAGGAATTGCAATTTCTTCAGCAATATCAATTGTCTAAGTTTTCTACAAATATATGGTGTAATATGAGCGCAGTTTAAATGGATCGAACGAGCAAAAGAGTATCTAATACACCCTGATGTAGAATTAGTAATCACGTAACGTAAAGATGATTGACTATTATTAGATGACATGCACTTTTTGCGTAATTAATGCTACTGATTTTTTTGATAACATCTCATCTATAGCGATAAAAACGCAAAATTATATAAGCTCCAGGATTCGTCTTCTTTGATCGGTATTAATAATTTAGATGCATATATATACTCATACACATCCATAAGCAGATAGATATTGGTATTATGGAACATCTACATTTGAACTTGAACAATGTTCATTGCAAAGATTGTGAAGAGAAAATCTACGCTACGTTTAATAAGTATTTCAAGATTATACCATTAGACGAAAAATGCTCAGAGATAAACGATATTCCAGTTAATAAAGAAAATACGGCGTATGCGTATATAAATGGTGGTGATGTTGATTTGTATCATAGAGTAAGCGTTGAGTCGATAGAAACACCTCTACAGAGTTTGATTAAAAGAATCACGAAGAATTTATCAAAAATCGGATTTGATGTGTTGTCTTGGAAATTTTATAAGAAGGGAGAGTTAGAATTAAATTCTGAGAATGTAAATGAAATACAAGCAGTCAATGACGATGATAGCAACACGAATGACTGGTTTTTCGATTTGGTTAATATTTGGTCAAAGTATCAAGATAAAAGACAAATCAAGAACCATTTGAAATATTGTACGAAATGTTCAGAAGAAAAGGGTCTCAGTAGTTCAAAGACATCAGCCTTAAAAAACGAGAGTTTGCTGTCTGCTGAGTCGTTCGAAACGGTTGTTGACACTACCAATAACGAATTCCGTGCCGTGTTTTCGATTTTAGGCATGAGTTGTGCTTCTTGTGTGCAATCTGTTACCGAAACAATTGGAAACTTTTTGGGAGACAAAATAGATAAAGCAAATGGGAATGACGTAAATTATTCTGTCAATTTACTTCTGCATACCGCTGTCGTAATTATTCCTAATAAACAAATCATCAATAAGCTTATTGAAGCGATTAACGATAGCGGTTTTGAATGTCGTTTGTTGGAAGTTTTGCCTGTCGAAAGATCGGTTAATTTAAAGGTAACAGCACTTATTAGTGGAATCACCTGTGCCGCCTGTGCTACCTCAATTCTGTCAGCTGTTAATGAATTACCATTTGTTTTAGAATGTGGTATTAATGTTGTAACAAAAACAGGTCAATTTGTAATGGAAGAGCCATCGAACAAAGATAAAAATTTGGATAAATTGAAGGAGACAATTGAAGATTGCGGTTTTGACTTCCAGCTAATAAGTAGTTCTAAAATTAACTACACACTGGGTAAAAAACAATCCAGGACTATTAATGTGAAAGTGGAAGGGATGTTCTGTGGCCACTGCCCAGAAATAATAACAAATTATTTATCAAGCTATGGAGAAGCAGTGGTAATAGATGATCCCATCACATTAAAACACCCATATATTAAATTCACTTATATCCCTAATCAGGAAAAAAAATTGAATATAAGAAGGTTCCTTTTCGAATTAAATCACCTAGAACCTAGCAATTCGGAATCAGGATATAAAATAAGAGCTGATAAGGATGGGGTCTTTGATTGTTCGTTAGTGGAACCAGTCACAATGGATGAACATATTCGTAAATTATCAAAACAAGAAACCAAGAGAATATTGGTCAGATTGATAATCGCTACAGTATTTGCAATTTTTACATTTATATTTGGAGTTGTTGCAATGTCATTGCTACCAAAATCAAACGCTTTTCGTCAATGGGTAGAGGAACCAATATGGGCCGGGAATACCTCTCGTAACACATGGGTGCTATTTATATTGAGTACCCCTGTATATTTTTTTGCAGCTGATATTTTTCATAGAAAAGCTATTAAAGAGATAAAATCATTATGGTTCAACAAAAATTCCTTCAGAAAGAGATTATTTAGATTTGGTTCCATGAATTTATTAATGTGTCTTGGTACTTCAATAGCATACTATGCAAGCATTGCTTTGCTTATACTAAGTACACAACAAGAAGCAAATTCTAATATGGGATTTCATACTACTTACTTTGATTCAGTGGTGTTTTTGACATTTTTTTTACTTATAGGAAGGTTGCTAGAAAGTTTTTCGAAAAGTAAAACGGCCGAAGCTATTTCTAATCTAGGTCGTTTAAAGCCTTCAAAAACGACTTTGCTTGAAGTAACTGATATTAAATCAGGCCCTGTACACTATGCTAATGACGAAGTTGTGGAAGTTAAGCTTTTAGAAGTGAATGACTATATTCGTATCGCTACAGGCGAGTCCCCTCCTGTTGATTGTGTCATTGTAGAGGGAGAATCAGAGTTTGATGAATCTGCATTGACCGGTGAATCTACTCCCGTGAAACATTTTCCTGGGCATCAGGTGTTTTCAGGAACTGTCAATGTAGGAAATAGTTCAATCATAGCTAAAATTGTTAGCTTGGAAGGCGATTCATTGATCGACCAAATTGTGAGTACTGTACGTGATGGCCAGCTTCGTAAAGCTCCTATAGAAAGGACTGCTGATCTATTAACAGGGTATTTTGTTCCTATTATTACAATGTTAGCGCTAATTACTTGGATTACTTGGTTATCTCTAGGCCATTCAGGCGCGTTACCAGATAGCTATTTGGACATCGATATTGGTGGCTGGACTGTTTGGTCTTTAGAGTTCGCTATAGCTGTTTTTGTAATTGCATGTCCTTGTGGTATTGGTTTAGCAGCTCCTACAGCACTTTTTGTCGGCTCTGGCTTGGCCGCAAAATACGGGATTTTGGCTAAAGGTGGAGGTGTTGCTTTCCAAGATGGAGCTAATATAAATACAATCTGTTTTGATAAGACAGGTACTTTGACTTACGGTCACTTGAAGGTTACAGACTATCTATTTGTAATTGATGAAAATAAGGAACATGGCTATGCAGATGTGATTAGACGTTTCAGTTTGCAATTTGCTAGAGATTTAGAGTTGGCTTCTAAACATCCATTAGCTAAATCTGTCAAAGATTTTGTTGAAAACCATGGATTTAAGAAATATAATATTCTGCCATCTCCAAACAAAATCCCGCAAGTGGAGAATATTTCAGGGAAAGGTCTTAAAGGTTCTGTATTATTTGATTCTATAGATGATGGAAGCATTTGGCAAAAGTATCAGCCAGAGGAGGCTATTTTGGGTAATGAGGCAATTGTTGCTGACAACAACGTGGCAATTACACCTAATGAAAAGGATCTTTTGAATAAATGGAAACTTGAATGCAAATCTGTTATCCTACTTGCAATAAAATGTCCACTGTTATTTAAAGATAGCAAGTTTCATTTGACTTTCATTATGGCTTGTCGTGATCAGCTCAGATCTGAAACAAAGGTCGTGATCAATTACTTAAAAGAGAATCAAATTAAATGCTATATGATTACAGGGGACAATAAACTAACTGCTGAAGCAATTGGTAAGGAACTTAATCTTCCTCTCGAGAATATTATTAGCGATGTTTTACCAGATGAAAAACAGTCACGGATTAAAGATCTCCAGAAGACTAGAAGCAATATTGTAGCAATGGTTGGCGATGGTATAAATGATTCTCCAGCACTAGCAACGGCGAATGTTGGGATAGCATTATCATCAGGGGCTGATTTAGCAGTAACTTCAAGCGATTTTATTTTATTAAACAAGTCACATCCCTTAATCACCTTGGTAACTTTGATTGACTTATCGAAAGTTGTGTTCAGAAGAGTGAAATTCAATTTTGCTTGGAGTTTAGTGTACAATATGATTGGAATTCCTATCGCAGCTGGTGTGATATATCCGTACAATAACTCTAGATTAAACCCTGTATGGGCTAGTGCTGCAATGGCAGCCTCTTCAATAAGTGTGGTCATGAGTAGTTTGGCCCTCAAGTTGTATAGACCTAGAGTCAAGGTTGACAAAGTTATTCAATTTGAAGAAAATATTGAAGATGACGAAGAACCATGCGAAACTTCTTTACCTTGATAAATAATTATGTAAATTAAATGAAATAAATAATTTTAAAAAAATAGATATAAAAATAATCATGATATCATAGCCATTAATTTCGTTATACAAGTGTATTAAGCAAATGTGACTTAAGTAGTATTTTGTTGAGAAGCAAATACTTGTCTATCAAACTTAACAATCATCACAGTGACATTGTCTGTAGTTGCATTATCCATGGCTAATTGGCATAATTTCTTTGCTGCCAATTGTGGATCATTCCCGTCTTTTTTGAAGGCTTCAGCTACAAATTGACAGGCTTTTATATCAGATATAACATCCCATACCCCATCACAAGCCAAAATCATAAATTCGTCCTCATCTGTTATTTTAGTTGCAGTAGTAAATGGGTTTCCAATTACTAAATCTTTCATATACGAATCACCTAATGACCTTGTAACAGCCAAGACACCATTTACTCTATTCTTCATTATCAAACCACCAGAATCTCTAATTCTATTTACTTCGTTTGAATCAGTTGCCTTATGATCATACGTTAAGCGATAAGATTTTCCATTTCGATATAATACGATACGCAGATCACCAACATTAGAAGTGTATAGCATTCTCTTATGGTTTGGTGATGGTATGAAGTCAAATCCAGCATCATTTTGAGGTTGATGTGTCAATTTTACCGATTCGTTTGAATCGTCAGTTTCCCATCTGAGGACTGCTACGGCAGCAGTGCATCCTGATGAGCCATTCTTTTCTTTTTCTATGAGTTCGTCTGCCTTGGTGAAAGTGGTATTCAAATAATCTTGCATGAAACTTTTACTGGATAAAGGCGCAGAATTATCCACTTCGTTCCCTTGGTTCGATAGATTATTAGAATTACCATCTTCATTAAATACAATTTCATGTTCAAGCAAGGTATGCAAATTGTTCCCGCACCATCTTGCTGTCTGTTTCCCAGCATGCCCATCAAATATAGCAAAATAACCCCAATCCAATTTCTCAGCAAAGTTTGCTACATAAGTATGCACATCTTCCATTTTGGCTCTATAAGTTACATTCTTATTTTCTGCAACACCAACTTTAAAGGAAAGTCCATAGAAGGGATCATTCGTAGGGTCTGCAGCGGCTTGTAAATTAGACATGGATGAATTTTTCTGCTTAGCTATCGGCCTTTTTGAATCAGACAGCCCAGAAGAATTGATGCTGTATTGGTCGTGAGATGCCATGATTGCTTAATTGGTTGAGTTGTATTGAATTAATCAAAGCCGTTAGTAGTTAAAATGTTAATCAATGAAGCTGAAACATTACCGGAAGTCGAAAAATTTATATGCACACCAAACATTTGATAGTACGATTAGTATGTTCAGATGTTGAATTTTATTATTCGTTGGATAAAGAAAATATCAACCTTGGGACGAGAGTTTTAGAACATTATAATAATGAAAATGATATTTAAGTTTACTAAGGTAATGCTTTGGCATGTAATTGACCCTTTTGAACGGAAATTGTAGCTATTGCGGGTTTAATCTTGTTTAGTAGGCTCCTAAACGACTCAATTTCATTCATATGAAGAGTAATAATAGACCTAATCAATATTCATTCTACGATATCGCTAAGTGTTATTCTATTGAAATCATTGTTGCTAACATGTGCAACATAGTTCGAGTAGATAATGCGGCTGCGAACTGCGACACTCATACTAATGCACAGCCATCTCCTAAATTAGCTTCTACTAAGAGCCAAGTATCTATAGAAAAATTTCAAGGGATTGTGGCCATGAAGACACAATCTCTGGCTCCATATATAATTGTAATCAACAAGTCTAAATGTGCTAACTGGTTTACTGATAGTTTGTGTGATTACCCTTTACTCGTCGTAGGATCTTTAATTTTGTATAACCAATTAATGAAATCAAATTTAAAGTTGGTAATTCGAATTCAAACTATCGGTTTGTAAAGATCTAGTCTGAAAGGGTTTGTATGATATTATTTACGTACCTTGTTGTTTACTTGGAACCCAAGTTCGCAAATGTAACCCGCAAAATTCAATTGTCAAATTCGGATTGTGATCTGAGTATTATTTTTTTGACGGGTTCATGATTAATCATATAGTATAGAATAAACTCTAGTATAGAACGAATTAGAAACAAGCAATAATGCCCGTGGAAATTCCATACAAGACAGATAATGAACCCGAAGTTGGTTTCATTGAATTTGATAAGGCTAACTTTAAAACAGTTACATGGAAAGCACCAGATTCAACTCCCTACAAAGGTAGAATAATCTATGTACACGGATTTAGCGAACATGCCACTATTTATACAGAATTCTTTGATAAATTGTCTCAGAAAGGTTACGACATCTTTTTCTTTGATCAGAGAGGTGCTGGTGAAACTTCTCCGGGTGATCAGGTAGGCAAGACAGATGAAGAACATACATTCAATGATTTGAACTTTATGATCAAACATAATCTTGATTTGAAAAAAGATTCATCGGAAAAGTTCTTCTTAATGGGCCACCTGATGGGTGGCGGTATTGTATTGAATTATGCCATTAAAGGTAAATACAGAGAGCATATTAAGGGTATTGTTGCCTGTGCACCATTAGTGTTATTACATCCAAAAACCCAACCAAATTTTGTTGTAAGAACTCTTTCACCTTTAATTAACAAATTGGTTCCTAATTTAAAGATAGATTCTAAATTAAACTACGATTATATTACTTCGAATGAAGGCTGGAAGGACTATATCATGAAGCACGATACTAAATTGATTGGAACTGCAAGACAGTTCTTTGATATGTTTGCTCGCGGGGAAGCCGTTACTAAACCTGAATTTGTTTCTAAATTTAATCCAGAAACATCGCTACTCTTGGTCCATGGTACTAATGATAATATCAACTGGATCGAGGGTACCAGGAAGTTCTACAGTTTGGTAGATGATAAGATCGACAAATCCTTCTTTGAAATTGAGGATGGTAGACATTCATTATTCATTGAAAATGAAACTATTTTCAAAGATGTGTTCGATAAAGTCTTGACATTCTTGAATAGTCATTAGATCTCTTAGAGTGAATAATATGGTAATTTTAGTTATTTACTTTGCTTTTCTATTAATAAATACGCGATATAGCGTTTATATGCCTTAATGTAATTTTTATAAAGGAAATAGTACAATTCTTATAGAAGATTCATATTAACCCTTCTTCATATCATACATAAGACTTCGTAAGACTATAAATCTTCATCTATAGATTTAATCACGTGAAAATATACAAGAAAGAGAAATTGTTGATATTCATGATTAGACGATTCAGGTTTAGAGTAACACGGCTTAAACTTTATTATCTTTGGTAATTGGAGTAACATTTCAGAAGTTTCTTTATTTCATAAGAACGTTGTTTCATTTAAAGTGTATTTGACAATTCATAAAGTCATGGCAGTGAGTGCAAATTTAGTTCAGAAATGGGATATACTATAAAGCAAAAGATTGATATCTGCTTGAAAGCAGAGTCAAATCCACAAATGACACAGGCAGACTTAGCAATATGGGCTAAGCAACAATATGGTTCATCGAAACCTCCTTCCCAAACTACAATTTCCAGAATATTGTGTGCTAAGAATGATTTGATCGCCTCAAAAGAAGTCGATTTTCAATTAGTCCGTAGAAGAAAGCAATCAAATCCCATACTTCGAAGGATATTAACAGAATGGGTTACACAAGCCACATGGGAGAATATTCCTATAACCACACCGATTATCCAGCTGACTGCAAATGCTATTTGGAACAGATTACCTACATTCGAAAAGGATGGAAATGGTTTGTTTAATCAAAAATGGTGTAACCATTTCATCAGAAAATTGAATATTAATTTAACAGGAAGTGAAGAAGATATTCGTAATAATCCAGGAAATCATGAATTAAATAAAGTGTGGAAGTTAGATGAGAAGATGGGATTGAAAAATTATTTGGTAGACTTAATCAAGCATGAGAATTACAAGCCACAGGATATTTTCACTATTGACGAGTTCCAATTGTTCTACTCATTGCCATTGGACCAGATATTTGATGTCTCTTCCATAGATAAAGGTTTAAAACAATCAAGTAGTTCTACAGAAAATTCTTTAACTATAATGATAGGTACGAATATTGATGGATCTGAAAAATTAAGTCCCTTAGTAGTAGGTAAGTATGATATGTTTAACATTAGTGCAAGCTCCCATCCGGCTTTTAAAAATTTATCTGTCTACACAACATCAAGACAAAATATTATGAATAAGATAACAGAAATATTCAATGTTTTCTATAACTCTAATATTAACAAATGGATAACATCTGAAATGTTTCAGAATTATTTATTAACTTTGGATCATAAGTTGACGAGTACTTCACCTAATAGAAAAATTCTTATACTATTAGATGATTCTTCTTCACATCGAATCATTAATTTAAAGTTTCGCAACATTAAATTATGCTACATGAAGAACAATGCAAACTGTAAAAATCCATATAATTCATCATACAATGGTTCGTCTTTCAATTTTCTTCCAACGAGCTTTGGAATTGTGGAAGAGTTTAAAATTCTTTATAGATTACAGCAATATTTGGAAATGATCAAATTACAAAGAAAAAACTCTAAATCAAACACAGACGAAGTGAATGATAATGCAAATTTATCAGCAGGAGTTAATTTAAATAACTATAAAGCAAATGTTAATACATCTGCAGCAATGGAAGTATTATCAGAATCTGATTATCATGTTCCTTTGATAAAAGTAATCGAGTGGATTAAAAGAGCATGGGACTCAATAACACAAGAAAAAATACATATGGCTTGGAGAAAATCACATTTAATCAATTTCAAGAACCCTTGGCCATCGCTTGATCCATTTATCACGAATCAAGCATCTTTGTCTTTACAACCCTTGACATTGGCAACTAATAATTACAGTTCGTCCAAAAGCTATGATAAATTATCAGAGATAATGGCAACGCTTAACGTCGTAATTCCTTGGGAAATAAATGAATTATTAGGGCTAGTAAATGAGAGGGGGAAAATCACTCTAAGCTATGTTTCAATAGAAGAGATAGTGGGAAGTTGTTTGCTGGAAGCTTATGATTCTAATGAATCGGGTAAAGAAAAAACACAGTCTACCATAACTTTTAATGCTGATGAAAATAGTGAAAATTGGTTTAAAGAGGCAAATATTATTAACAAGCATAATACGACAACCAATATAATGGGAAAGCAGTTTTCGACCCCTATTGTTAGCTCTACAAATAATAATAATAATGATAATATCATTACTAGTAACACAAATATGTTTGCCGGTACTGAGATGCAGTTTCCTGAGTATAACAACACTAGTCTGAGCTCAATGAATATTAATACATTATTGGCAGACACGAGTAATGTAATATCAGAGGTTCAAATGAATAACAACGACTCAACAACCGATCATACGCATATACAACTGCCCCAAACTTCACTAGTTTCAGAGGGGACAGTATCAAACAAAACAAATCAGTCGATAAATACCCTATCGCCCATTTCAAAGTTTGTAGCAACTGGAGATGTCTCGGGGGTGTCAGATACAAGTAATTCTATTAACAGATCGAGTAACTGCAATACCAGTGACCATGGTCACCGTGAAAAGAAGAGACAGTTATTTCCACCGAATTCAAGGAACTCGATCTCATACATGCCGCAATCATTCAATGAACGACTTAATAGCAATTCACCCTTTTTCAATGCAAGCCTGTCCCATACTTCAATTGTATCATTGGCCACTTCTGGAGATAATGATGTTTCATCTGCTACTGTTTCTCACGATTCGAGCAAAGAAGAACTCCCACAGCTTTTGAGTAGGCTTCTTGAAATGTCCCAAACGGTCGATTTAAAACTTACCAAAAGTACAATCGAAGAACTTTCAACAAAACTAAAAGAAATACAATCGAATAACTCATCTTGAGGTAATACTCAGCTTCAACAAAACTTGTATTTATTATGTACATATACTTTAATATAGATGGATAACCATATATGATTTTGACTTTCTTTCACTATTTACTGTAGGTTGAAAACGATGGTTCTGAACTGCATCGTTTCATTTAATATTTTTGATATTCTCAAATCCCTATAATCATACCTAATTATTTTCATCCTCATCAATACCTAACTCCTTAGCTTTGGCTTCCAACCTCTTTCTCTTCTCTGCCCTGGCCCTTCTAATTCTTGCGATTTCCGCTTGAATTTCATGTGGCTCTTTAGGGATTTGATTCAAGGTTGCTGGATCAGGCCAGAACCCTGGTAAATTGAATTTTTTATCAGTATCTAACCCAACATAGTACATTATACAGATAGGTGTTAAAAGGTAAAACCCAAACTAAAAATGTCGTTAGTCATCTGTCCTTAGCTCGAAAGCTTCTGAATTTTTTAATATTACATACTTTAGAAGTCTCTAGTTGAGTTCTGGTAATGCCGCCTATGAATTTACGATATGCTGACATTATGTTATGGTTATTTTAGTTGTGTTTTAAAAGTTACTATATGAAGGGATTTTATAAAATCATTTTTAAGAATTTATTCGCATATATTCTCGTGATGTTTCAATCAGATTATATTCAATAGAGAGTAGACAATAACATGAATTCAGCGTATACAGCAATTGAATCAGATGTTCCTGAGCAAGCACAACAGACTTCGACACAATCTAACCCTGAAACTTCTAGGAGAGATGTTTCTCCTAGTGAATGGACATGGTCTCAAAAGTTAAAAGAGTCGTCACATCCAATTGCCCTTTTGTTCTACATTTTCTTCAGATTGTCACCTATATTCATATATTTATTTGGAACTTTATTCATTGGTATTATAACAAAGAAGAATAAATTTATTTTACATTTTATAACAATAGTTCTTTTAGTTTCCGGTGACTTTTGGAATTTGAAAAACATAGCCGGTAGATTATTGGTAGGGTTAAGATGGTGGAATGAAGTAAGTGTTATTAAGTCAACGAACGGGGAGTTTGAAAATGTATGGGTTTTTGAAACCGCTGATCCAAATCGTTATATTAATCCAATTGATTCTAAGGTATTTTGGACATTATTGTATATCCAGCCTGCTGCATGGGTTGTTTTGGGATTCTTAGCACTTTTGAAGTTCGAATTTTTGTACTTATTGCTAATTATCATTTCAATTTCTTTGTCGTTGACAAATGCAATGGCGTTCACGAAATGTGATAAATTTGGTAAGGCTAACAATTTGGCTACAGATATATTTTCTAGAGCAACAGGTAATATTTTTTCCAGATTAAATCCATTTTCTACTTAAACTTAGAACTTCAACTAGTGTTAGAATACTTGAAGAGATTATAAACCTTGATTTGGATGAACTATTAGTGCTTTATTTTGTTGTATGTTATTCTAAAAAATCGGGCTTTGAATATTTGGTCATAATTCCTTTTTGAACCTCACAAACCAAGCACAGAATTCTTACATAAATGCTTTTTGTAACTTTTTATGCAAGACATATTGTTAAGAATCCACACTATACGGAGAAAAGGTTAAAAGAGAAAAGGAAATGTTCTTTTAAAATATTTGCTAATAATCTTAAATTCTCTCACCAAATAAAATACTGTTCAATGTCTGTTTTTTCGTGAATAGTATGGTATGGCTGCATGTGTACTTGAACACATTTTTGAGTCAAATGTGTTATAAACTTGCCGATCATCTACATTATTGGTTTATAAATCTTTATATTAATTCAAAATGCTAGAAAATTTATTGTAATTTAAAATGCTAGAATTACTAGAATTTGGACCTAAAAAAGCACTTGAAAGAGGATACCTAATTTTAATGAATCCATTTTTGGGTAATTGCTGTATCTTCACAATACTGCTCGGCCAAGGATGTAGCACATCTTCCTAATAACTCATTCTCGAGCTCAGAATTATTTCCGGCATAATATTCTTTAATTCTGGCTATCGATTGAGAATCCCGTAATTTATTCTTACTATTCAATGCCTTTAATATATGTTGCCAGAATCCTCTTATATGAACGATTTTGTTTGTTCTATCGGCTTCAGAAAAAGTGATGCCCATAAAATCATGTTCAACGGTAGAATCCGATTTTAAAACATGTTCCCAATAGGCAATACTATTCGGAATTAATACATTCTTCCCATCTTTACAAATAGGTTGGTTATCTGTCCATGGCTCTGCAACAATATTAAAATCCATCAATGAGCTTACATAGTCCCATGTAAATTCACTTGTTTCTAAATTTTTGGATATTATAAAGGCATGAGGCCTATAAATTTCTTTCAAACATCCGCATTCATTGTTATGAGATCTTGCTATACCAAACCAATATTTTCTAAAGAATAAATAATTTGGCAAAAGTTCTGATGGTATTGGAACTAGGTTGGTTCCACCCCTCAATGCACCAACATGCTTTGACTCGTCGGCTTTAGAATCTATGAAATTAGGACCACTAACCTTATCACACACGCCATTTGAAAGACCACATCTGATGATACGTAGTGGATTAAAGTTGTATATGAAATAAATATTATCTGGATCATCATCATCGAAGAATGGGGCCCAATTTTTTTCACGAAATCTTGGCTTTAAGTCTCGTAATGATAATCTAATAGTATCATTACCATGAAAGGGTCTATAGAAATGCATTGCTCTTTTCCACTCGATTTCAGTACGACGCATATTGAAAATAATCACGGGCTCTTCTTCCAATTCTCCTTGATCATTAATGAACTTTCTTAAGACAACACGAGGGTCTTCAGGACCCATCACAGTTAGCTTGTTCTTAGGATTTTGATCTATATCAATTTTAACAAGCCCAGGATATTTAAGCATTGTCCCGTCAGCTAGTGTAATATTAAAGTCGGTTAATTCATTCCAATTACTGTCAAAGATTTGAACATCGATTAGACTTATGGTGGGTCTGCTCCTTGCATTCTCGTGTGCATACACTATTCTATTTACGAAAAAATGAACTTTATATTTGGATAGCCAAACACTACTACCGCAGAACCTGGCCCATTTTTTTCTAAGAATATCTTCTTCAGATTCATCATCTTTGTCCAAGAAACAGTTTTTTGCTATTGGATATTCGTGTTTTGACAATTCAAATGCTTGATTTCTCACTCTTCTCAAATCACCCCCAACTGGAACTGCTGGGCTCGAAGACATTTTGTCACTAAATTGTACAGCATTGCATTCAAAATTTTCTGTGGTTTCAAATTGTATCTTCTTTTCTATAAATGAGTACCCTGGTACATTGAAATCAGAATAGTGAAGACTAACAATATTCAGTGTTAAAGGAGTTAAAGAGACATCTGAACCTATATAAGTCAGAGTTGCAAACATTCTTGAAGATAAGTAGCCCCACACACAAAGATTCACAAATATCAAGAACGCACCGAATATTATATGAAATAATTTGGTCCTAGAGTGTATGCATCTAATTCCCTTTGTCCTGATGTTCTTCCACACGCCAAACATACGACAGTAGCAAAATGTTGCAAGCCCAAGGATTAAAACCAAAGATCCGTAAACAAATGGGCTTTTTGCATATGCAAAATATATGTCATCAGTAATCATTTTTTTCCTCCCTTTGAAATAGGACCATTCAAAGAAAAGGTTGGATGGAAAGAGTATAATGCTGGGAAGAAAAAAAAAAAGCTTAAAATGCGTCCACTTCGTTTAAAAATAGAAATACGAGCATTGCTTGAACGCCTAAAAATCTTAACCTTAGACCGAAAAATTGCATAGATACATACATTGAAGATCTTTGATATTTAATTACATTGATACACTTATATCGATATTAAAATATATACCTATCAAATATACTTGAATATCTCTACATTATTAGAGATCTCCTAGGTTTAATTTTTTTTTGGGTTTTTTGTTTGAGTCTATCGAGATGGCTTAGGTTAGTTCTGGAAAATTTGGACGTTCAATCTTAAGTAAATTCAATAACAATATGGTAACATTTACAATATATTCGAGTTAGCATTCTATTCTCATTTCGTTGCAAAGGTGTTCCTCGTCGTAACACATACTATTTTTAAGTCTATGGTATGCATTATCTAATAACATCGGACAGAATAATAGCTGAAAAAGATTTTTATGTGCAGGCTCGTATTTTGTTCGTAATACTCCTCACATAGCATTCTCGCATAATAAGCCTTTGTTTTTATACGAAACCCTTGAAAATAATTGTTTGCGCTTATATTATGCTCAATTCAATTTCTTTGAGTCTAGTAAAATACCTGCTACTGCGGAGAATGGACTCACGAAATTTATATTCTAATGTCTATAAAGTTATTTGCAAATGAATTTGCAATCATATTAATACAAAACGAAGCTAGGTTTGCTGAGCCAAATATCTCTTAAGATGGGCAAGATGTTTTAGCTTCTCATCTAAGTCAATATAAGATTTATTGTTGAGTACCATTCGATTATTCTCTTTGAAGAGATCTGTTTCAGAAACCAAACTAACCTGTTCTTTGTCCCTCATAGTCATTATTAAAATCGTTTCGAACTTCGAGATTAAATGAAGCACAGACTTAGAATCGACTTCAATTTCTAAGCCTCTGAGCTTATGAGATCTGAAGTATTTAGATACATCTTCTGATTGATTGTATAGAATTCCTAGTATCAATTGGTTCAACAATAGATTCAAATCATTGTTGTTGGATATTTTTGTGACGGAATTCTTTAGCCCTTCAATCTCAACATCATCAGGCATACTTCTTATGATGGATACAGGGTCATAGAATGAGTTTGACTGGTCATCAGCACATTCTATGAGGGCCTTTATGAAAGACGGTTTTTTCGAAGAATACTTCAATAGCATATTCCAGACTTCCTTGTCATTCTGGTGCTTCGCAAATTTGATTGCCTTCTCAGGATCATCCAACTCATCCATTATCAAAGTTAAAGCCTTTTTATCCTCACCAATCTTTCCCAATAAATAAACTAGTTCTTCTGTAAAGTCATTTGCTTCACAGATCTGTATAGCCTTATCTATATCATACGTACTGCTTTTCGACAAAAAGGGTAACAATTTTCCACTGTCATACCTAGAATATAATTCAACTTGCTCATCCGAAAATTGCTTGGTTAGAAATGGATCGATTGCAGTCAATCTTTCCAAATAAAAATAGTTCATAAAGTCAAGGTGATTCTCAGTCATCATTTTTATAACCTGTTCAGCAAGTATTTCATGTCTATTCTCAACAAGGACATCTATTATATCGTTCAAGCGATTTTCTAACTTATCAATAGGTAATGTTTCTAGTTCATCATGTTCAAATCTCAAGGATATAAACTTAGGGATGTCATTTGAAAAGCTATCTAGCATGTGATTTGAGGATAAAAATTGTACAATGTTCGGTTCTTTCAAGGAAACCATATGTGGCACAGCCTTTTTAAAATCAAAAGATTTAACGTACAAGTTTGCTAAACATTTGCGTAGTTTTGGATTAGGGGTGTTCTCTAAAATTTCCTCGATAAACGATTCGATGCATTTAGTATCATATAAATCAATTGGCCATTCATCCACCAATCTGAAGAAAGTATCATCTGAATCATTATGAACTATCCAGTACTGTAGTATTTGATTATAGATTTTAACATCTATATTCAATTTTGGTGATTTTGGAATTATATCAGTCAATAAGTCAATATGATTTGATTTTATAAATATACTTGCCCAATTCTGCCATTGGGTAATTATTTCTTTTACAAGCGAATCATGATCTTCACTGTTCAGATTTTGAGAAAGGGAAGTAAAAATAGTACTTTTTGTGTCTCCATCAGGCATTTCATTAATGTCCAAATAAAGTAACGATGATAAAAAATTTGCTGCTTTTCTCCATTCGCCTAGTTTAATTAAATTATCAACATGTAATATACCTAAGTTCAACTTTTTTGTTTGCAGCAAGGACAAGTGCTTACTTATTTCCCACGCTTCTAAATACTTCTCCTTTTCAATGAACCAGTCTAGTCTGTCATTTAGTTGAAGCTCTTGAGCTATTACGCCATCTTTTGCACTCATAATGAAATATCTCGTTCTATTCATATCTATGTGTGATCCTAATGAGAAATCATTTAACCCTAGATTTTCAATATTTTTGAGTCCAATTTCTTCCTCAAATTCAACCTGCCCTGTTATTGAATTGATTAGCTTTAAGTCTGGATTATTAAATACAAGTTTATTGGTAGTTTCGTCTCTTTCCGGCGGAATGTAAGTAAGGATCATTATTAAATCATCCTTAAAACCTGCAATTCCCGATACAAAATCATCGACTTCAAAAATATGCTCAATTTTAACTTTCTTTTCTTGAACCATCCTAAAAGATATACTAGCTGTGGAAGGTAGTATTCTACTTTTGGATGATGATGAAGGTTCATTCACGTCACTTGATGTACCTACTGATATTCTTAGAGACCAAATCCGGTTGGCCCATGCAATTAAAATTCTATCTGTCTCGGGAAAATGAACCCTTGGCCAATAAATATCACTCCTAGGAGAATCTTTAGGTCTATCTATCGTCAATATTTTTTGTTTTCTAGATATTTGGTATATTACGATACCTATATCGTTCATCCATAATAATAAATCATCCATCTGTTGGATGCAGACGATAGGACCATTGTTTTCATCTAAAACGATATCAGTTCGCTGATTTAACCAGTTTTTAGATGAATATAATACCTTTCCGCTCATACCGCCACTTACAAAGCTCCTTGATTTGGCATAGTTCGCTTCCAATACAACCGCGTGAATGGGCCTTTTAAAATCGTATGCTATTATATCTTTTTCGTCTGTGAGTGAGCCGATTACTACCGTTCCATCCATCGACCCAGTCGCAAAATAATGACTATCAGTATATACTGATAAAACTGAGGCTCGATGTGCTTTGAATGTTCTAATTGTTGTAAAATTTGGTTTCGTGATATGAATTAAACCCGAATGAGTAGCGAAAATGAAAACAGATTCGTTGAAATTACATGCTGATATTGGATCTCTATTGAAGAAATTTGGCGGCAATCCATTCAATCTCTGATATATAAGTTTAGGAGGTTCACCGTCTTCTTCTTCGTCTGAGATTTCTCCATCATCATCATCTCCTTCTTCTTCTGTGCTTCCTCCCTCTTCTTCTTCTTCTTCTTCGTCTTCCTCTTCTCCTCCACCAGCTTCTGCTTCTGCTTCTGCTTCTGCTTCTGTTTCTACTTCTGCTTTTGTTTCTTCTTCTTCTTCCTCTTCTCCTCCACCTGCTTCTGCTTCTGCTTTTGTTTCTTCTTCAACTTCGCCATCACGTTTCTTGTTTTCATCGCCATTGCATATTCCATTCTCATTGGTTATTCCATCCTCTTGTATTTCATTCACTGTTTCTTCATCAACCAGAGCTATATATTTGTCATTCTGACTCACATCTTTGGGAGCATTTGTATTTATTGACTGCTTATCCTCTATTACACTTTTTTTATTACTTTGGAGAACCTTCTCTTTATTACCGATCATGTGTTCTTTTTGGACAGAATTCTTTTCCATAGGATTATCATTGTGAACTGTGTCTTCCCTAGACATGTTCTAGTATCAGTAATTCCAATTGCTTATAATCAATATGCAATTGAATGTATACATAAATGGAACATGATATTATCAAAATTACACAAAAAGTTAACATCAAAAGTACTCGAATAAATCTTTCTCTACGCAGTGACTAAAGTTTCAAAGTATCTAACGTATGAGATGCCGTCAGCTATTAAAGGTGTGATGGTTCAATGTGATCCTTCCATAAAAGCGTTAATTCTTAAAATAGATTCTGAGAGACATGATATTGTCATAGAGGAACTTGATGAAACACATTTAGTTATAGACCAGAACAAAGTTCAAGCAGTGAAAAATGAATTAAACAGATTACTTTCAAAGAATATCTACAATCCATTCGACGAACAATAATACGTGTAATATATATAACTATTCAGAGACATCGATTTCCGTATCGTTTAATATATCTTCATTAAATTCAATATGAGGTGGAGAAATTTCATCGCTTTCATACAATCCTGATACAATATCAGTAATAAAACCTATTAAAGTATCAACTTCCATGATTTCTTGCATGTCGTGTTTTAATTTTTCGTCTTTTGGAAGTTCTTGTTCCAAAGATTGATAGAAATTCTCGTATGTTGTTATGACTAGGTTGCTAAGGTTGTCTATTAAGTATCTTATGATGTTGACCTCATTAATGAAAAGCTTGATTTCTTTGTGGAATTTTGGTAGGTCCGTCATCAAATTGTCTCTAAACAAATGGGACTTCTGCAAAGGCTCCTCCTTCGAAGTCTTAGACAATATTGGTTCACTAATAATATTTGCACATTCGGTGATGAATTCATGAACTGCGTTGTTTAATTCCAATTCTATTTCATATTTGGCGTCTATCATATTATTAATTACTTTAGGTGCTGATTTTTTCACTAATTCAATAAAGCCGCCATTTTGATTATAATTATAGATAAATTCACCGTTTCTAAAAGTTTGAAATATTTCATTAATCCCACTTGTAAAGTCCAAAGTAGTTTCCGTCCTAACATATTGTATGTCAAAATTATTCAATTGATTTTGCAAAATAATTAAGTTTTTCAAATAATATAGTTTGGTATCTAATTTTCCTAAATGAGCCAAGCATATTTTATAAGCACCAGTTTTTAGTATGTAAATACAACTGTGAACAATATAGTGAGCTAGATCATCAAAAACTACGGAATTAATTAATTCATAGATATTCGACAATATAGTCAATGCTTTTCCTAGAGGTAAATATAAATCTTTAAATAAATTCTCTTTATAATCAATATCTAGAGGACTTTCCTCATCGACAGATTCATTATTTAAAGCAGAACTCCTCTTTCTATTTCCAATCTTCAAATCTTCCGGTTTAGGTTTATATTTCATAAGCCTGTCATCAATATATATTTGGATTCTGAATATCAATCTAGATTGTACATCTTGTAAAATGGTTTCAAACAATGAACCATAATTAATCTGGTTTTCTTGTATTATAGCTACCGACTCATCATCATCAAATTCATAATATTTTTGTAATAAGATGGTTAATTGGCATAATGTAGTTATATTGGTTTCTCTTATAATTCTATTCCTTAAAGTATCATAAAGTGGATCAATAATTTTCCTAAACCAATCATATAATTCAGAATTAATATATGATGGGAGAGGCGAGGGCTGGGAATTGTGAAAATATTTGGTGAATGTCAAAAATTCCCGGTCTATGACTTTCTTGAAATATGAAATATTATCCTGACTGAACTGAACTAAGTCCTTAGCACTATTCTTTGCTGATGTATTTAAATGATCCCATATAGATTTTTCAAGTAGCTTGGACCTTGTTTTGAAATACTGTTGTAAAACATCATGTAATAATCCTTTGTACTCATCGTGATATTCAATCCGCTTGGTTATTTCACCAACCAAATTAGGAAAGCTGTAAAATTGTCCCTCATTTTCAGCAATGTAATTATTAAATTCACTGTATAAGAAAACTTCAATAGATACATTTCCTGCAAGATCATCAGAATTCGATCTGTTTAATTTAGAATATACGCCATCATGCAAAGTCTTCAATTCATTAATCAAATAGTTTCGAATTAAAGTTAACGACCTCGTCATACATTGCCTAAATCTCACCTTATATAGCTCAATATCTTTGAATTGTGGGTGCCTATCAATGAATGCGATTGACGTATCCAATTCATTCAAAATATCTTGAAAGGACTGTCTTTTGATTAAATTATTCCCAGGACTAGTGAGCGTTTTGGTAATTTTTTCCAAAGACTCGAATATTTCTAACGATTGGTTTATCTCTTCTGACACTGTTTCATACTTTACTTGTGTGTTTAATAGCTTAGTGGATTGATCCGCAAACTCACTGGTTTCATTGGACACTTTATCATATTGCATGGCTAATCGATTCAATGACTTTGATATAGTTTCAGTTTGATCCATTAAATCATTGATATTATCAATATTTAATTGACAATTACTTTGAAAATTAAGTATGACATCGTTAGAGATATTATTAATCTTTTTAATTTCATCTGAGTTAAGAATTGAATTGTAGTTATACGTGTTAATGTATTTCAGCCATAGATATTCATGCTCTCTCTTACTGAAAGGAAAAACATGAAAAGTATCTTCTTCTCTAGCTCTAGTATCTTGATCCAAACTTAAGGATTTGGATCGGTACCTCTTAGGTTTTCTATCAGCTTCAATAACCTCAGCTGGAGACTGATTTCCAGACGTTTCCCCTAAATTCAATATATCGTCATTGTAAGAAGGCACATCCAGAGCAATTCTCTTCACTATTGACTTGCTTCTATCTCTGGTCATTATAAGATGAAGTGTATACTACTGTTCGTTACCTCCTACGTAATGATTTAAAACTTCGATATTGACCAAAAGTTTATGTGCAGTTTTCAATTCTATACCTTGAAATATCGTTTCATAGAAAGAGAACTATACAAGGGAATATGCTGCAATGAATGACCCTAGAGACGAAGTGATTGAGTCGGGGAATGAATTAACTGAGAGCTCATCCGATGAACTAGCTGATTTACAAAAAGAATTCGAGATAAAAAGGCAAAAAATCCTAGCAAAGAAATTGCAAAAGAAAGATGAACAAAGAACTTTAATCGAAAAGCAAATACCTAGGTCACCATCACCACCGAATAAAGTAAAAGCAGTACTGGGCAAGACAAATGAGCGTCCGAAACTACCTGGTAAAATTATGAAATCTCTGAACGAAAATATGTTAAAAAGAGAGCCAACCATAACGCGTAACGTGAATAAAGGATCAAGTCAATTTTTCAGTAAATTGCATCAGAGTAGTCAAGCACCTAAGAAGACTGTTGACTATGAAAAAAGAGAGTTTCGTTTTGAAATTCCAGAAATGCATGATCTAGTGGTTGACGAGAAGGAGTTCTTCTCTGCGTTATATTTAAGAAAGAGATACATTAAGCATGAGGATCTTACTAAACTATTTACTGAAAAGAAAGTTCTAAAAGTAGACAAACTATATGCCAAAGTGACAGCTCCTGGATTCTATGAACCTGACTATGCAAATTGGTGTGTGATTGGAGTAGTTACAGGCAAGTCTGATCCCAAATTAACAAAGTCAGCATCCGATGAAAAGAGATCAAAATATATGAAAATAACACTCGGCGATTTGAATATGTCAGTAGATCTTATGGTATTCGGTGATGCTTTTAAAAAGTATTGGAAGTTAAGGGTTGGTGATATTGTTGCTGTACTAAATCCGAATGTTAACCCTTGGAAGCCACCATTTAACGGGTTTAACTTATCTATAAATGACGGTGTTGACTCAATATTAGAGATTGGATATTCGAGAGATTTTGGACATTGCTCAATGATTAAGAAAGATCAGACACGGTGTGATTCTGTTATAAATATTCTGAAATCTGATCTTTGTAACTATCACCAAGAAATCAAGTACAAACAAACCCAAAATAAACGAATGGAATTGAACGGAAGTGTAAATTTAAAATCACCCACGAATAAACAAGGTCAAAAGCAATCCATGTACTTATCAACTAATTCAAGTGGTAAAATCAATGGAGGTTATTTGAATTATGAAAAAATTAATCAGCAAACCACCAACTATCATTATGAAGGAGGTAAATTAGGAGAAAATTTCGTTAATCCTAAACTACTTGATAGCATTCAGGTGAAAAGGCGAAAGCATAACGATAATAAGAATAATGAGCTACTCGAGAAAAAATTGCTGAAATTACTGAACAACTCAAATTTCAAAAAACTAGGATTAATTAAGAACAAGATTGAACAGCCGGAACCAACAATTAATAAAACAGCATTTAAAAGCTCGATTCTCAACAAGATTGGGTTTGACCCGACAAATAGACAAGTCGGAGAGGTAGTACATAAAAGTCCTCAGAAACAAAGAAAGGAGCTTTCTACAGATTTAAAGGAATTGTATGAAATCAGTAACCAGAAAAAATTCATGCGCAAGCTTACCAGCTCCACGGAAGATATTAACAATAAGAAAAACAAATGGCAGACTAACTTGAAAACGCTAGAAAACTACAAACAACGCTACGAAGAACCATGTGCTTCGGAACCTTCCTCCAAAGACGACATCATACTACAAAGCCCTGTAAGATTGAAGAAGCGCAAGATCGACTCCAGCGACAGTGACAGTGATTCCGCACCTGGACCTAGAGTTCATAACGCTCAAAAGGAACAAAGTCGAATTTCTAAACTACTCAATTCTCAATATCACGAGCCTACAACCGTTCATCCTGGCCCAACAAAGTCTTCTTCTCAGCCATTAAAACCTGCTCATGCCATTCAACCCTACATGGAATCTTCTGATAGCGACATTGAGATCAGTTTCGACAATCCAGCAAAAAAAGAAACCTACAACAAAATCATACGCAATACCCAATAAGTCGTCTGTGTTGAACACATGAATCTCTACAATTCAAAACAATCTCTCAATACTTTATCTAGCCGTAATATCCATGCTTTTACGTCTTTTTAATCTACTAATAATAGAAACTTTGATAACTGTGATAGATTCTTTAGTATATAGCCGTTAAGTTTCCGATTACGTATGCTATTTTCACAAGCATCGACTTATAATCATCAGTAAACAGCAACTCCGCTGTATATGGACAAAGAAGCTCCTATATAGAGACCATAAAAAAGGCTATTACGTTTTACGAGGGGAACGTAAGATTCGGAGTTTATTTTGTTACTGCGCGGAGAAAGTCAAGAGTTCTTTCCGTCGCACATCTCATATATAATACAGAACAACTTTCAACGTTTTCTACATCCTAGCCAGAAGTATACAATCTATTAGTAAGAATATGTCTTCAGACAAGTTACAATCATTTATTGACGAAATATCACCATATCTTTCTCAGTGGTATGTTATTGCCTTGGGAGGGTTTTTGGTATGGTATATAGGTACCACTATAAAGGCTTATCAATTTAAACAAAAGCACGGATGCAAAGAACCACCATTAGCACAAACCGGATTTCTCTCTCTTGGGTTGTTGGTGGAATTATTAAAAGCCAAACGGGAGGGTACGATGCTTGAATTCACAGAGTATTATTTTGCTAAGGTGGGAGCTCAGACATTTAAACTTAAGTTGGCTAAGGTACCAATTCTTTTCACGCAAGATCCCGAAAACATAAAAGCAATTTTGGCCACGCAGTTTAACGACTTTGCGTTGGGTACAAGACATGCACACTTCAAGCCGTTACTAGGTGATGGTATCTTCACTTTAGACGGAGATGGTTGGAAGAACTCCAGACTCTTGTTGAGGCCCCAATTTGCACGTGAACAGGTTGCTCATGTTAAAGCGTTGGAACCACATTTGCAAACATTTGCCCAACACGTCAATAACAAGAAGGGTGAAACGTTTGATATTCAGGAGTTGTTCTTTAGATTAACTGTTGATACTGCCACAGAATTTTTATTCGGGGAATCGGTCCACTCTTTACGTGATGGTACTGTGGACGATGCTGCGCCCTTAGACTTTGACGGGAAATCAAGTTTTGCAGACTCTTTCAACCTTTCTCAAACATACTTGGCTTCTAGAGCCTACAGTCAGATGTTCTACTTTTTGATTAACAATAAGGAGTTCAGAGATTCTAATGCAAGAGTTCATAAGTTCTGTAAGCACTATGTCCAACAAGCTTTGGCTACATCACAGGATGAATTGGACAAAAAGTCCAAAGATGGATACATTTTCCTTTATGAGTTGGTCAAGCAAACCAGAAATCCTAAGGTCTTACAAGATCAATTATTAAATATTCTCTTAGCTGGTAGAGACACAACTGCAGGTTTGTTGTCCTTTACTTTCTTTGAATTAGCCAGAAATCCAGAGGTGTATGAGAAGTTGAAAGAGGAAATATACTCTCATTTCGGAGATGGCTCCAACCCTCGTATTGATACAATAACTTTTGAATCGTTGAAGAGATGTGAATACTTAAAGTTTGTCTTGAATGAAGTTCTCAGATTATACCCTTCTGTTCCTACAAACTTCAGAGTTTCAACTAAAGATACTACTATTCCAAGGGGTGGCGGTCCTACAAAAATGGATCCAGTCTATGTTGCAAAAGGTACCACCGTAGCATACTCTGTTTACACTACTCATAGACTCGAAGAACACTATGGTAAAGATGCAAGAGAATTCAGACCTGAAAGATGGGCTGAAAATAAGAAGTTAGGATGGGCATATGTACCATTCAATGGTGGACCAAGAATCTGTTTAGGCCAGCAGTTTGCTTTAACTGAAGCTTCTTATGTTGTCACTAGATTGGTCCAAATGTTCCCAAACTTGGCATCTAGAGATGACAGACCTTATCCACCTAGGAAAAATGTTCAATTGACAATGTGTCACCAGGACGGTGTTTTTATTTCATTAACTAAGTAGGAAATATGTTATATACATCAATTTGTTTAATCTCCGCGTATTTGATATAAGCTGTTTAGTAATAACGACCGTTCATTAGCTGAAATATGCTTAGGTCATCGCCCTCATTTTTTTCACTCCAGATTGTTGTATTATAGCTGCAGTCTATTCATCATAGCTTTGAATACTCTCTAAACTATACATACACATGTCAGATACCGACACGAATAAGAAAATAAAATTGGACTCTGCCATGCTAAAAATTTGTACTCATTCAGGTTCCTTCCATGCTGATGAATCGTTGGCTGTATTCATGATTAAATTGTTGCCAAAATACCAAAATAGTCAATTAATTAGATCAAGAAACCCAACTGATTGGGAAGCAAGTGATATAGTTATAGATGTTGGTGGTAAATACGATGGTATCAAATGGTTCGATCACCATCAAAGAGAATTTAATGAAACTTTCTCTGCTGACTACAAAACTAAATTATCATCTGCTGGTTTAATATATAAGCACTTTGGTAAAGAAATTATCAGCCACGTATTGAGCATCAATGACTCTAACGTCGATTTATTATATAACAAAGTCTACAAGGAATTTATTGAAGCATTAGATGCCAATGATAACGGTATCAATAACTATTCGAAAGAGGTTGAATTGAACAAAAAATTCAATGACAAAAATATCACATTGCCATCGATTATTTCTAGACTTAACCCTTCATGGAACACGGATCCTACTGATGCAGATTTTGATGCTGCTTTCAACACCAGTAGTCAATTGATGGGCCAAGTTTTTGTAAATTTATTGACTGGCTACGGAAAATCCTGGTTACCTGCCAAACAAATAGTTGAAAACGCATTCAACTCCAGATTTGACGTCGACAAATCTGGTGAAATCATTATCTTGGATAACTTCTGTCCTTGGAAAGAACACTTGTATGCTATCGAAAAAGATGCCAATAAGCAAGGTGAAATTAAGTTCGTCTTGTTCCAGGATTCATCGAGCAAGTGGAGAATCTCTACAGTTTCAGTCACTTCTACTTCCTTCGAGTTCAGATTGGGCTTACCTGAAAAATGGAGAGGTGTAAGAGATGAAGAATTATCTGAGTTAACTGGCGTTCCAGGTTGTATATTCGTTCATGCAGCTGGATTCATTGGTGGTGCAAATACCAAAGATGCCGTATTACAGTTAGCAAAATTATCTCTTAAATAACCTTCTCAATTCTATAACAAATAGGTATATCTATGTATTGAAACTTCACGTAGTAAACTATGGACCACTGGGGTGAATATTATCTGACACATGGTCTTTCTTAACTCTATTTAATTTCCTTGGCATTTGTGAAAAAATTCACGCGAAAACAAACGGCAAACGTGGGCTCGTAACTTTTCCATTATCATCACATAAATGGATACACGGCTCCTTGGTTTGATTAATTTTTTCTTCTTTTGATACTCTCGTTATTGAAGAAAGCCCTACTTATTCATTAAGTTTAAGGTCGCTGCCCAGTTTATGCAAAAAGAGGAAGCAAGTAGAATTAAAAAAAGTAAAGATGAATCGCACCTTAGTCAAATCAATGAAGATGAAAGCAGTGAAAAATCGAAAACTCATGTAAAGGATGCTAATCTGAATGATAGTATATTAGCTTATAGATTAACAGTTGAACAAGTTGCAAGTAAGTTTGATGTCGATGTTGCAGTGGGATTAGATAATGCTCTGGCCAAGGCCAATTTAGACAAGTATGGTCGAAACAACTTAGGCAAAGAAGAAAAAATTTCACTTACGAAGATTTTTGCCCACCAGGTATTCAATGCTATGATTTTGGTATTAATCATCTCGATGGTGATTGCACTTGCTATCAAGGATTGGATTTCTGGAGGTGTTATTGGTTTTGTTGTGTTCATTAACATATTTGTTGGTTTTATCCAAGAATATAAGGCTGAGAAGACTATGGGGTCCTTAAGATCATTAAGTACTCCGACGGCCAGAATCCTTAGAAATGGAACTGAAAGCGACATTAATGCGGAGGAAGTTGTTCCTGGGGACATTGTTTGCATTAAGGTGGGAGATACTGTCCCCGCCGATTTGCGTTTGATAGACTCGATGAATCTTGAAACTGATGAAGCTTTACTTACTGGTGAGTCATTGCCAGTGGCTAAGTGTGCTGATGATGTTTATACTGACATCTCAACTCCAGTGCCCGTCGGAGATAGGTTAAATATGTGCTTTAGTTCATCAGTTGTTTCAAAGGGTAGAGGTACGGGTATTGCTGTGTCTACTGCATTAAATACTGAGATCGGGAAGATCGCCAGCTCATTGAGATCAAATGAAGATGCTCTCATTGTGAGAGTCGATAAGTCAAATCCTAGCTTCAAGGCTTATGTATTGGCTATTGCAAAATCGACTAAGAATATCATTTTCAATGTTTTGGGTACAAATGTTGGTACGCCGTTGCAAAGAAGGTTGGCCTGGTTAGCAATTATTTTATTTTGGGTTGCAGTTTTGTTTGCAATTGTTGTGATGGCATCCCAAGAAATGAATGTCAACAGGAGTGTTGCAATATACGCAATTTGTGTTGCCTTATCTATGATTCCTTCGTCGTTGATTGTTGTTCTAACGATCACAATGGCTATCGGAGCTCAGGTTATGGTGACTAAAAATGTTATTGTTAGAAAACTAGACTCTCTAGAAGCTTTGGGTGGTATTAATGACATTTGTTCGGATAAAACAGGAACATTGACAATGGGTAAAATGATTGCAAGGAAAGTTTGGATTCCATCCACGGGCACTTATGCAGTTACTAATTCGAACGAACCCTTCAATCCTACTGTTGGTGATCTATCTTTTGCCAAATATTCACCACAATTTATTAAAGAAAGTGACGAAGAAACTGATTTTTCACCGAAGTTACCTGAACCAATACCCATATTATTTGAGAAATGGTTAGAAACGGCTACCTTGGCTAATATTGCTACAGTAGATCAGGTCAAAGGTGAAAATGGTAATAGTGAATGGGAAGCCCATGGCGACGCTACTGAAATTGCTATTAATGTTTTCACCACTAGATTGGGACTCTCAAGAAGGCAAATGGTCCAGGATAAATTGAAGCATGTTGCCGAATTTCCCTTTGACTCTTCAATTAAAAGAATGTCTGTAATTTACCAGAATAATCAGAATGATTCTTTTATTTATACTAAAGGAGCTGTCGAAAGAATTTTAGATTGTTGCTCATATTGGTATGGGACTGATGGTAACGAAGACATATTACCCTTAACCGAGAACGATAAATCAATCGTTGAGCAGAACATGAATGCTCTTTCATCCGAAGGGCTTAGGGTTTTGGCATTTGCCCAAAGATCTATAAACATTGAGAAAGAAGATATTTCAAGACGTGAAGGGGTTGAGTCTAATCTTATATTTTTAGGTTTGATTGGTATTTATGACCCTCCAAGACCAGAAAGTGCTCCATCCGTAAAATTGTGTCATAAGGCTGGAATCAATGTTCACATGTTAACTGGTGATCATCATGGGACTGCCAGGGCAATTGCTCAAGAAGTCGGTATCTTACCCAGTAACTTGTATCATTATACTGAAGAAGTCGTTAAATCTATGGTTATGACAGCAAATGATTTTGATGTGTTAAGTAACGATGAGATTGACAACTTACCAGTATTGCCTTTGGTCATTGCAAGATGTGCTCCTCAAACTAAAGTTCGAATGATTGAGGCTTTACATCGTCGAGGTAAATTTGTTGCTATGACAGGAGATGGAGTCAATGATTCACCATCATTGAAGAAGGCGGATGTTGGTATTGCTATGGGACTTAACGGTTCTGACGTGGCTAAGGATGCTTCAGATATTGTCCTAACTGATGACAATTTTGCATCAATTTTGAACGCTATTGAAGAAGGAAGAAGAATGTCATCAAATATTCAGAAGTTTGTCTTGCAATTGCTAGCAGAAAATGTTGCACAAGCTTTATACTTGATGATTGGTTTGGCATTCATGGACAAAGATGGATTCTCCGTCTTCCCATTAGCTCCAGTTGAAGTATTATGGATTATTGTGGTTACATCATGCTTTCCTGCCATGGGATTAGGACAAGAAAAAGCAAATGATGATATTTTAGAACAACCACCAAATGCAACAATCTTTACCTGGGAAGTGATTATTGATATGATTGCCTACGGTTTTTGGATGACTTGTTGCTGTCTAGTATGTTTTGTTCTTATTGTCTTTGCTGTTGGTGACGGTAATCTTGGTTCTAATTGTAATGACTCTGGCGGTAACTCGTGCAATTTGGTTTTCAGAGGTAGATCTGGAGCATTTGCTGCCTTCACATGGTGCGCATTATTATTGGCGTGGGAATGTATTCATATGAGATACTCATTTTTCAACATGCGCCCAGAGCTGGATGTATCGCGAGTAAAACAATTAGCTACTGATTTGTGGGATAACCAGTTTTTATTCTGGTCTATTATAGGTGGCTTTTTATCGGTGTTTCCAGTAGTTTACATTCCTGTAATCAACGATATAGTCTTTTTGCATGATCCAATTGGGTATGAATGGGGCCTTGCAGTTGGTTTCACGTTTTTGTTTCTACTTGGAGCCGAATTATGGAAATGGATTAAAAGAATGTACTTCCGTAAATCCATGATCAAAAACCCTGAATACGACTTAGAAAAGAATGATCCGTTCTCAAAATATTCTTCTTTTTCCAAGTCAAACACTATGGAGATTTCTTAATCTTCCGTTGTTTTTCACCTTTTGTTTATTTATCCTTTCTTCAACCTATTTTTATATTCGACTTTAGGGAATTGCCTTTAAGACACAATAAATATTTTTGCTGTTCTATGAAACAGTTTTCTTTACTCAAATCATTCATTGTAGTTTTTTTCAATTAACAATTATCAACTACATCCTACGAATATTATATGTGATATTAATATATTGAATTTAATGTATATTGACAGAACTGAAATATGTAATCCTCTTCATAAAAACCCTTTCATAGTACTGATAAGTCTAGTAGCGAAATATTTCTAAATGATTCAAGTTAAGTGAGTAGTATCACCCTTTTCTTGAGTTACTTCAGAATGCGAAGAAGAATTTAATAAATTATCTTCCTTATGGTCAACCTTCATCTTATTATGTAACTCATTGTCAGATAATATTGGAATAGATGGTTTCCAAGAAGCAGATCTCCATGCTGGAACACCTTCGTCCCACATTTGACCAATTTCTTCCAATCTCTTACCTTTTGTTTCAGGGAAGAAGAAAAAGACATGGACAAACATACAAGCACAGAATGTAGCAAAAATCATATAAGTCTTCCAAGTTATACTTTTGAACGCATTTGGAGTGAACATAGCAATGGCGAAATTGAAAACCCAATTAGCAGTTGTCGTAAGAGCGGCACCTCTTTGTCTTGAAACACTATCACCCCAAACTTCTGCACAATAAACCCAGCAACAAACACCCCAACTACAAGCAAATGAAACAACGAATAAGTAACAGCAAGCAATGACAGCTTTGGCAGCCTTACCATGTTCTGATGGGATACTGATTCTGACGGTTTCACTAATAGCATCAGGAACACTGTAAGTGGCAAATAACCCTCCAACAGCAAACTGCCATGCCGTCATGAATGCAGCTCCTGTTAATAACACAGGTCTTCTTCCAACCTTATCCATGAAATATAATGCTGGAATAGTCATACCAGTATTAAGACAGTATTGGATGGAGCAAGCAACCAAGTTAGCATCACCCTCATAACCAGCCATTTGAAAAACATAGACAATGTAATACATTAAAGTATTCATACCAGTTAATTGTTGCCAAATTTGAGCAAAACAGGCAGTAACAGTTCTCAAAATATATTTCTTAGTGAATAAATCAGCATATGTGAAAGCTCTGATGTGTTCATCTAACATAATTTGTTCCTTAATTTCGGACATTTCGATAAGAACATCTGGATCTTCTCTGTTACCCTTAGCTTGAGTATTGGCGACAACGATTTCAGCATCGTCCCAATAACCCTGTTTGGCTAACCATCTAGGTGATTCTGGAATAAAGAAACAACCCAAAATTAAAAACAAACCTGGTATGATTTGCAAACCCCAAGCAATCCTGAATGAAGCGACACCGTTGATGAACAGTAAACCGTAAGATACGTAATACATGATTAAGATACCTAAAGTGACAGAAAATTGGAAAAGACCACCAATAAAACCTCTAATCTTTCTAGGAGATAATTCAGATCCATAAACTGGAGCAACTGACGAACCGAAACCAACACCAAAACCTGAAATGATACGACCAATAATAAGCTGAGCCTGGTTTTGAGAAGATGATTGAATAGCGGCACCAACACACCAGAAGAATCCACATAATAACAACGAAGCTCTTCTACCAAATGGTTCAGATACAAAGGAAGAAGCTAAAGATCCAAAAATAGATCCTAATGACATACCAGAAGTAATAAACGATTGCATAGTCGTACTTGGGTCGTTAAAGTACGTAGTGTATGTATCGTCCCCAACAAATAAAGACATCGATGAAATATCAATACCAAACATCAACCCGGAGATACATGAAAGAGCAGCAATAACGTAAACATTGTGAATATTTGGAGTCTTGTCCAAATAGTTTCTAAGCTTCAAAGCAGGAGCTACTAATTTGTCCTCGTAGGCCATTTTATTAGTTCTGACTTATTTTTACTTATTATAAAGAATAGAATCACTGTTCATGAGGAAGATTCGTCCACCTTTTATATTATTTCCTAAAATTCCTCCATATTGGAACTCCTAGCCCAGCTCTACGATATAATGAAATGCGTATCATGTTTTTTTTTTCTACTTTATGCAAACTTAAACTTTTTGGTAACAATGTGGGGCAATTTTCCACCGCTTCTATTGTTTAAATCTTTTTTTCGTAAAAACTTTTCTTGTTTTAGCTGACTCCATACAGAAAAAAAATGTCTGCGTCTGGAGTGCGCGATGGGGAAATAATACCACGCAAATCGGATGATTAGTTAATTTAACGAGACTTAAGGTACGATTCATCTTACGTTCACCGCTTGATTTGAAATCATGAGATCAAATTATAACCTGAGTCCTAAGCCAGATTTTATCTATTCATATTTTAATTAGAGGTCAAGACCCAAACTTTAGTAGAAAGATTTGATTAAGAGTCTCAAGCCTAATCGAATTCAGTCACGAAACAGGTGACTTCTCGGAAGAAATTAAGGTTGGTTAGAATGATGGCTTTTAACGGGCCATATGTAGTCTAAAATTTTTATCCGAATGGCATTTTCGGAATTAAATAAGCCTCATCGGAATAATATATAGTATGTTTTTATATCAACTTTACGAATACGACACTTAGACGATATAATTTATTGCATTGACAAAAAAAGGAGGAATACATATAGGAGCGCTAAACAATTGTGGCATGTCAGAAGTCGGTAAGCGGTTAGAGGTAACCCCCGCAGGATAGAATGAGTTGGAATAACTATGCTTTATGACGACTTTAAAATAAGATTACGGAAAAAGTGCCGCAATATGGCACCTTAACAAAACGCATAAAGACCTAACCTGGGGCCGAAAACGAGATTCTACAATGGGGTAACTAGAATATGTACGTCAATGATGCATTTTTATTGCTGACTAAATTATATCGTCATCGTCTTCCTCGCTATCCACTGGAGTAGGTAGCTGGTAGGCACGTACATTATTAAAAAGATCGCAGCCTGCTATTTCGTATACTAAGGCTTCGAGCGATATTCTATCTGTCGGGTTTAGCTTGAATATTCTCGCAAGTATAGAATTGAAGTTGATAGATATTGTGAAAATAGAGCTGAGCACTTTTTCGTCATTTAAATAAGACTGGAAAACGGTACTACCATTATGTTTCTCTATTGATGCACTTGGCCAAGGGTTTTTGGCGCAAGTAATGTTTAAAAACAATACACCCAATGACCATATGTCGCCGGCCAAGGTAGGGAAATATTTGGCGCTAGACGGATTATCAGACTTTATTGATGTGTATTGATCCAAATCTACCCTTTCCTTGATAAAGTCACTAGTAGTATAATTGGTAATTCTCTCCGGGGCCATGTAAAAGCTGGAACCGCGGCGAGTGTTACAGCATATTATATCTGAATCCATGGCTAAACCAAAATCTATTAGAACGACTTGAACTTCATTATAATCAATGATTCTTTTGCTTGTTCTTCTAAAATTTTTTTGGTATCTAATCATTATGTTTTCTGGTTTTAAGTCACAATGATATATTCCTTGGTTTTTGCAAAAATTGATGGCATCTATCAACTGCAACATGACGTTTTTCATTAGGGTTTGTTTATCTTGATAGTACGGAGGGTATGTAAATATTCGTTTTTCCACTATGTTGTCAAACAAGTCACCTTGCTCATAGTAATCCATTATTATTGCTACTGCTATATTGTCTAAACTTATCACTTTATGTATTGTAATGACGTTAGGATGTTGATGTACTCTTAAATGCAATGCAATTTCTCTTAAAAACGAACACTTCAGCCCCTCATTACGTATATAGTCCAAATTTAATTCATTCGAATTTACCCTTTGGTTCGACTTGAAGTAATCAAATAATACTTTCTTAATTTTCCTCTTGTTTTCTTCTACGGATGATCCTACTACCTTAGAAGGTGTTTCAGTCAAAATCATTTTTGCTGCAAATTGCTGCCCAGTCATCAAATCTTCAACAAGGTATATTAGTCCATATGTGCCAGCACCTATCTTGTGTTTCAATTGAAGTCTTTCACTGAGATAAAACCCATCTAGCAGCATTTCTGGATTGACCGTTGCATTATATGGCGGGCCATGCCCTGCACATATGGGAGGTTTGAAATTAAATTGTGGAAGAATACTTAAAGTCATAATCTATTAAATGGAACAATAAATCACACTCATAAACTTTGAAAGATTCAAAAGAAAGAGAACTCTTTTATATCACATCGTACAAATATTTATCTATAGGTATTCTTATTCTGGCGTTATTTTGAAAAACCATCCGATATCGCTACAAATGGTGTGATATTTTAAAATCAGTTGATTGTGCACATTTCTCATAATTTGCGATCACGGAGAACTTCGGTTGCGGACATATATTTATTTTTATACTTATAATTAGAAACTATCTAATTCAACAATACAACTACCGGTAGCTGGTTTTGAGACCACTATGGCTTCATCCAATTCTTGTTGAGTAATATTTGGAAAATGCTTTTTATAATATTGCTCAGTCAATGCTGTTACAACTTTTGATAACTTATCTGCCGTTGTTAAATGAACCACAGAACCTCCGAATCCAGCGCCAGTAACTCTGGCACCGTAGGCACCATTGGCCGTAGATATTTTACAGAGCTGATCCAACTCAGGCTTTGAAGAGTCATTATAAACATCACTTGAATGATGGGAATCGCTTAACAACAGACCAAAGTTTTTTAAGAACACCTCGGAATCTTCACTTGAGCTGTAACTTCTCAACAATTTTAAGACTTGCAAAACTCTTAAGGAATCAGAAAAAACATGCTTACTTCTTTGGTAAATTTTTAACTTTTGATATCTGACAGGAGCTTTGGTCAAAAAGATCTTTGTAAAATCTTCAACTGATAAGCCCAATTGTTCCGCAATTTCAGATGTTTCAAACCCAACTTTTTCATTATCATTGAAAACAATGTCAGTCAATTTTAACATTTCTTCTAAACGACTGATACCAATATCAATATCGCTACCATCCCATGCGTCCTTTTTTAAGTATTCTTCGAAATATTTGTCCATGAAACCTCTCAAAGTCCCTGTAGATAAATTTGAATCCTTAGGTAAATTCAAATTAAATTTCTTTGCAAATAACTCTGACGCAGCAGCAATTTCTACCACTCTTAGATTATAATCTGTGGGAGCAGTTTCATGTTTATTTGCTTTGAGCAAACTGTTGGAAATCAAAAATACCATATCATTAGGCTTGATTACAGGTATTTCAAAGGGGATACCGATTAATTTAGGCTTGAATTGAATTAATAATGCTTTATTCTGTTCACCATATATAGATGCACATTGATCCATACCTCCTGTATTAACCCCAACATAATGCTCAGATACAACAGTAATTCTAGTTAAGTCGGCCTTAGAAACTGAGGATACCCCATTAGCTCTCAATATAGCTAAAGTTGACGCAACACAAAATGCTGCTGATGATGACAAACCTCCACCAGTAGGAACAGTACCGTTAAATGTTAATCTCAAACCTTTCAATGGTTTTTGACCATTGTCCACAGTTTCGGGAAAGTTGTCTTTAATGTACTTATGAGCGACAATCAATCCACATTTAAAGTAATTACCCCAAGTATGGTGTGTTTTATCTATTTCAATAACATCTCCATTCGAAGCTAACTCGAACTCTTCTTTTGTAAACGAATCATCAGTATTAGTTAAGACTATCTTACGATCATCCGTAGTAGCAACTGCAGCAATCACATCAACATCGATAGCCATTGGCAAAACAGAAAAATGGTTGTAATCAATGTGATCACCAATCAAGTTCACCCTTCCCGGAGAACGACTGATAAATTCTGGTTTAATTCCAAAAGTGTCCTCGAATTTTTCAATCAATTTTACATATCTTGAATTGTTTGATTCGGGATCTGAATAAAATGATAAATCTTTGAATGTTGGAACAGTGTCGGTCATTTCTACGAGTCTTTACTTTGCGTATAATAAAGTTAATAACTAATAGTTTATAAGTAGAATACAAAATCTCATGGTTAAATTTATTTCATTAAATTACTCCATATTTATTTTAAGGAAATAATTTACATTTGCAATGTAACGTTACATTAACAGAATGGATCTCTTCTGCCGAAATCTGGCTGTATTAATCGGTCCGAGTTATATCATGTCGCTTCCAATTTGGAGTTTTTATGTCGGTGCATAATTACTCTTTTAGGATATGCAAGTTACGTATAATAAATCCGGAGGAGTGGAGAAATCTGGCTGTCGGTCCTAGTTTTATCATGGCGCTTCAAATTTGGAGTTTTTATGCCGGTGCATAGTTACTCTTTTAAGACATGCAAGATACGTATAATAAATCCGGAGGAATGGAGATGTTTGGAGAAATTTCCGGTTATAAGTCGATACATAAATTATTTTTATACCCATTACTTGAATTCTCTCATGACTATACGATATACCTGGCTATGAATATTGATCATGTTTCTGATTTCTCTTAAGTCCGTTTGCCAATACTGATATTTTTCTTGATTCTGATTACGGAATAATATGGACTCATAGAAATTGATCGCGAACCCCAAGTATCTGCAAGTTCAAAAATATTCGAAAATAGTTATCCCGAAGAATGTAAAAAGTATTACAATATGGTTCATAACCATGTAACGTTACACTTGTTTGAATAATCTTAAGGATGATATAAAAAGTATTAATTGGCCCCTAGATATTATGAGATTTAATAAACTGCTAACTATACTCACAAGCAAAACACAAGATGTCTAAAGAATATATTATCGTCACTGGAGGAGCTGGTTATATTGGATCTCATACTGTTATCGAATTAATTGAAAATGGATATGAAGTTATTATCATTGATAATTTATGCAACTCGAGTTATGATTCAATTGCAAGAATAGAGTATATGGTTAAAAGACCGGTAAAGTTCTTTGATATTGATCTTAGAGACCATGAAAAGTTAACCAATGTGTTTAAAAACTACAAGATTAAAGGGGTCATTCACTTCGCAGCATTGAAAGCAGTAGGTGAATCTACTAAGATCCCGTTGGAATATTACGATAATAATATTAACGGGACTATTAACTTATTGAAGGTGATGAAAGAAAATGACGTTAAAACCATTGTTTTTAGCTCCTCGGCAACGGTCTATGGGGATGCTACAAGATTCGAAAACATGATCCCTATTCCTGAGCATTGTCCAAATGATCCAACAAATCCCTATGGTAAGACAAAATATATGATTGAAAACATCATAAAAGATATATACACTAGTGATAAATTCTGGAGAGCTGCTATTTTGAGATATTTTAACCCAATTGGTGCCCATCCTTCAGGTTTAATTGGTGAAGATCCTTTGGGTATTCCAAATAATTTGCTTCCTTATTTAGCTCAAGTTGCAATTGGTAGAAGAGAGAAATTATCAATTTTTGGCAGTGATTATAATAGTCATGATGGAACACCAATCAGAGATTATATTCATGTTGTTGATTTGGCCAAAGGGCATATTGCTGCTTTGAATTATTTAAATGAATTAAACTCAAAGGAAGGATTGTTCAGAGAATGGAATTTAGGTACTGGTAAAGGTTCTACTGTTTTTGATGTTTACCACGCCTTTTGTAAGGCTGTAGGAAGAGAATTACCTTATGAAGTAGTTGGCAGAAGAGATGGTGATGTTCTTGATTTGACTGCGAATGCAACTAGAGCCAATAATGAATTAAAATGGAAAACTCATTTTACAATTGAAGACGCGTGCAAAGATTTATGGAAATGGACAACTGAAAACCCTTTTGGATTTCAAATAAAAAACTATAAATGGAATCTTTTCAATGATACAGATGTGGAAGATTTCAGAAATAGGTTGCATACTGTGTCTTTTGAAAACTTTAAAGTTTCCATTGCCAATTATGGTGCATTAATCCAAGATATTGAGTACCAAAATGAGTCTTTAGTGACTGGTTTCAAGTCATTTAATGACTACAAGTCTAACAATAATCCATTTTTTGGGACTACTGTCGGACGCTATGCTAACAGAATTGCCAATGGCGAATTTCAAGCAGATAATTCGACATATAAATTAACTAAGAATGAAAATGGATCTAATACTTTGCATGGTGGTACTAATGGTTTCGATAAACAATACTTTTTAGGGCCAATTGCAAAGTACCATAAGGATTACACTACCTTGGAATTTATTTTGGTCGATGCTGATGGTAATGATGGATTTCCAGGCGACTTGGAAACAATAGTGAAATATACCATAAAGGAAGGTTCATTGGAAACAGAGTATATTTCTTCACTTGCTGAATATTCAAAAAGCTCTGTTACTGCTGTTAATTTAACTAACCACACATACTGGAACATTTCCTCAAACAAGGACATTAATGGTACTCGTATTAGGTCAATTACTAATAAATGCTTAAAAGTTGATCCAAAATCTTTATTGCCTTCCGGAGAAATTATTGAGTCTCCTCATGATTTAACAAAGACTGTGGAATTGACTCCTGAAGTTTCATTTGATAATTGCTTCATTGTTAATGAACAAGGTTCTTCCCTCGATACAAGATCAAATGAATTGATCGACATCGTAGAAGCTACACATCCGTCTTCCAAGACCAAGCTCACAGTTGCTACTACAGATCCAGCTTTCCAATTGTACACAGGTGATTATACAGATATTAATGAATTCAAAAGTAGAAGCGGATTTTGCGTCGAGCCTAGTAGGTTCATTGATGCCATAAACCATAAGGAATGGTCCAATCAAGTTGTTTTAAGAAAAGGAGAAACATATGGCTCTAAACTAAAATTTTCATTATCCTCTGTTAATAATTAAATAAGACTTATTAAATACAACTCGCATTAAACCAATAGTATGTACAATTCTTTATTTAAATTTGTAAATATAATCAAGGTCATAATACTAATAAGTTTATGAAAATAATAAATTTTGTTAAATTTTCAGTAAAATTGCAACTATTTGTGCTATATTTAACATTAGAATATTATAACTTGACTATAAAAAACTAATAGGTAAGCTTCGTTCCTCATGGCCCAATGGTCAAGGCGTCTGGCTACGATTTCGTATCCACTTCTCGGTTGGAACCAGAAGATTCCAGGTTCGACTCCTGGTGGGGAAGCTTAATTTTTTTTTTCAATTCAACATATTGGGGAAAATCAGAGATGTTTAAACTATATAACGCTTGTCTCTCTATAATCGATATCATTCAAGTACAACAAATATTCAGATAGGCGAATTGTATTTCACTACACCTATTTATCCATTTGCAATCCCATTCTCTATAAAACAATACTTGTTGGGGACACGAGCGCGCTTGAATGCATGTTTAATGTTGATAAATCATCACAATTATACCAGTCTTTAAAGCCAGAACTCCTACCAATGAAAGTCTATTCACTTTACATACTAAATAAAGCAGGTGGTCTTATTTATCAAAATGATTTGAATCCAAGTTTGAATAAATTAGGTGCAAATGATTACCTTGTTTTAGCTGGTACCTTGCATGGTGTTCATGCTATAGCTTCAAAGCTAACCCATTCAACAAATTTAAGCAAAGAGGTTTCATCACATGTAACACAGAATAACAATGCATCGCTAATTAACACAGGAAAGTCACAGAACTCAGATTCAAATAAGTCAGGATTGCAAACTATTGAGACAGATTTTTTCAATCTATATATCTTTCAAACATTAACTGGTATAAAATTCATAATTGTAACGTCACCTAACCCAGTAGTACACAACTTACAACCAATAGAGAATTTGGGGACTTCAAGTAAAGGTGAACTATCAAAGCAATGTCTGCAAGTAAATGATATTTATAGGCAGTTGTACGTCCTCTATTCGGACTATGTTATGAAGGATCCATTCTACTCACTAGATATGCCTATAAAGAGTTCTCTTTTTGAAATGAAAGTTAAAGAACTTATATCTTGATGATAATTCCTTATTGTATATTATATCTCTAAATAAATTAATGCATTGCAGTCTATAAAAAAGTATCGATTAAATCAATTAAACCACTTTTCAAGTCGATAGTTGGATTCCAACCAAACTTTTTAATCTTGTCATAGTTGATTGAATATCTTGAGTCGTTATAGTTTCTATCTTTTACAAATTCAATATAATTCGAATAATCTAAACTCGATAAAGACAACTTCTTCTTCAAGTAATTGTCACAGATAAACTTCACCAAAGACAAGTTATCCATTTCATCCTCACTCCCGATATTAAACATTTGATTTATTACCTGTTTCTCAGGAAAGGATGTAGATTGCTCTTCTCTGAATTTCATCCAAATCAATTCTACTCCTTGAATAAAATCTTGAATATGCAAATATGCTCTCTTATTTGAACCATCTCCATGAATCCTTATTTTGTGAACCATTTTATCTGAAAATGGATATTGTCTAGCATAATCTTGAAGCTTGTTTAGCGTCATAGGTATAATTTTTTCAGGATATTGTCTTGGTCCATATACATTATTTGATCGTATGCTTGTAATGGGTATTTTATAAGAATAATAATATGATTTGAGTATTAAGTCGCAAGCAGCCTTAGTCGCTGCATAAGGGTTTGTAGGGTTTAATTTACTTGACTCATCTACTCTCTCGCCCTCGTTCTGTTCCCCATACACTTCATCGGTTGAAATATGTATAAACCTGAAATGACCTTTTACCTCGGGAAATTTTGATATTAATAGTCTGGAGCATTCTAGTAAATTTTGAGTCCCCAAAATGTTATTGGTTGTGAAATATAATGGATTGGAAAAGGACCTATCAACGCAAGACTCAGCTGCAAAGTGAATAACATTAGTTATTCTGTTTTCTTTATACTCAGTTACTAAAAACTTATAGAGAGCGGAGTATTCAGTGGATAGATCCATTTTGATGAAGCGAAAGTTTGGAAACTCCATAATTTTAGATAATGAACTGGTATTTTGGTTTGTTGCATAATTCAATTTATCTATGCATGTAAAATGATAGTTTGGGTATCGAGTAACAAAATACTCCAAAAAATGCGATCCTATGAAGCCAGCACCTCCAGTTACTAAGAAATATTCACCATAATCAGGCATATCGCTATACTGCTTTTTTTTAATTGATAAATCTGAATCTAATGTTTTTTGAAATAGATATTTTCCATAAAGCAGCTAAGGAATAAACAAATTCTTCTAAACTACAACGTTACATTGAAATGGAGGTCTGTAAAATCTTGAATACAACGTTACATTGATATAGACGATAAATTGCCTTCAAGAAAAAGTATTTCCGAAACTTTAATAGGAAATTATGCACTGACATTTTTCTCCTCAGCTGCATGAAGAGTTAAACCGAACATCCGTAATTCGAAAAATACATGTGGGGGTCGATGACACAAAACTAACTCTTTTAAATGGAGAAATTGAAATCGATGTAACGTTGCAATAGATTTTCGACCTTACGATATGAAGGATTTCCTCCAAATTATAAATAAAGCCAAAGGAAATTGAAATTAATTTTGAAAACAATTCATATAACTTTATTTAAAATTCAAAGAATCCATACAATGACTGAACAATTTGATTTTACAAATCATTCTCATCGTCGTTTTAATCCATTATCCAATACATACGTTTTATGCTCGCCTCATAGAGCTAAAAGACCTTGGCAAGGAGCTAAAGAAGAGCTTAAGAAATCAGACTTACCGACTTTCGATCCTAAATGTTATTTATGTCCTGGCAACATAAGGGCCACAGGTGATTCTAATCCAAAATACGAAAATACCTACATTTTTCCAAATGATTACCCTGCTGTAAGGGTTGATCAACCTGACTATCTAGAAGACTCACAGGAAATTGAAAAATCGTCTCCATTAAAAGCCAAATTATTCAAGACTCAAGGTGTGAAAGGAAAATGTTTTGTTATCTGTTTCAGTCCAAATCATAATTTAACTTTGCCTTTGATGTCTGTAGAAGAGATTGTTTGTGTTATTCAATCATGGAGATCATTATATGAAGACTTAAAAAAGGAGGCACTGGAAGGTCCCGTTGAATACAAATATTTGCAAATATTCGAAAACAGGGGGTTTGCTATGGGCTGCTCTAATCCTCACCCCCATGGTCAAGCGTGGTGTTTAGACACTATTCCAACAGAGGTTGATCATGAATTAAAAAATATGACTAATTATCACAATGAATCCCATTCTCATATGCTCGGAGATTATGTTCAATTAGAATTAAAAGAAAAAGAAAGATTGGTTTTAGAAAATGATTCGTTTATTGTCGTTGTTCCATACTGGGCATTGTGGCCATTTGAAACCCTTTTAATTTCCAAAGAACACTTACGTTCTATCACAGATTTCACTGAGAAGCACAATAAAGATTTAGCTTCCATCTTAAAGAAATTAACTACCAAATACGATAATCTTTTTAATACCAGTTTCCCATATTCTATGGGTATACATCAGGCTCCTTTGAATGGTACAGAAGAGGAAAAGAATAATTCTTGGTTCCACATGCACTTCTATCCTCCTTTATTAAGGTCGGCCACCGTTAAGAAGTTCTGTGTTGGATTTGAAATGTTAGGTGAATCACAAAGAGATTTAACAAGTGAACAAGCTGCATCGAGGTTACAAGATTTAGATGGTGAAAAGCATTATTTGAGTAAATTGAATTAGTTATTCACTACTTCGAGTTGCATTTCTTTTAAATAAAATCTATAGCTGATAACATAAATAGCTGTAAGTGCTCCTGCATATTAATAGAACTTTTATTTTTTTTCTAAGAAAACTATTTTTCAGGTAGTAGATTCGATAGCATCAGAATAAAAGTTTGATTTTTATAGAATATAGTATCACAACGGATTTATGATGACCGTGGCTGAAGAAGAACTGTTGATTAAGGAGACGAAACCACCTTTAGATTCAAGAATAGGTAGAGATACTCCTTTTACCTTTGGTCAGAGATTTTTAGATGACGAAGAAAATGTTTTCGATCATAATGCATGGGACCATGTAGAATGGGGCGAAGAACAGATTAAGCAAGCAGAAGAACTTATCGCAAAGCAATATGATAATCCAGTTAAAGATTTTGACAAAAAATTGTATAATGCTAATCCAGCTAAGTATTGGGATATTTTTTATAAAAATAATAGAGAGAATTTCTTCAAAGATAGAAAATGGTTACAAATAGAGTTTCCATCGTTATATAAAGTTACAGGAGAGGATTACGATAAACCGACTACTATATTAGAGATTGGTTGTGGTGCTGGAAATACTTTCTTTCCTATATTGAATCAAAATAAAAATCCAAATTTAAAAATTGTCGGCTGTGATTACCTGAAAGTTGCAGTTGACCTAGTTAAGTCTAATGAAAACTATCCAGAAAGCAATGCGAAGGGTATTGCTTATTCCTCAGTGTGGGATTTGGCTAATCCAGATGGAATAATTCCAGAAGATTTAGAACCCCATTCTGCAGATATAATTATAATGGTTTTTGTGTTCCTGGCCTTACACCCTGATCAATGGGTACATGCGGTTAACAACTTAGCAAAGATATTAAAACCAGGAGGAGAAATACTATTCAGGGATTATGGTAGGTATGATTTAGCACAAGTTAGATTTAAGAAGGGTAGATTGTTAGACGATAATTTCTACATTAGAGGTGATGGAACAAGAGTGTATTTTTTTACAGAAGAAGAATTAAGAGAAATTTTCTGCAAGAATGGTCCATTTTTAGAAGAGAAAATTGCTACAGACAGGAGATTGTTAGTCAATAGAAAGAAACAATTGAAAATGTATCGTAATTGGTTGCAAGCTGTATTTAGAGGGAAGAGCGAATAATTTATATAGTTGAATAAGTACTAAATAGAACAATAATGTATAGAAAGTTGTCCAAATGCTTAAACAAGTCCCATACATTAATTATTTCTTTATTAATTATAGATTCCACATTAATACCATGGATATAAATTGAACCCAACTTATCATTATTGTTCATAAGGTCCGGTAAATACTCGTCTAAGATATTTTTAAGAAGAATAGCTTCTCCTGTTTCACTATATGGATAAATTGGAGCATGTATTATTGTTGCAGATCCAGGTATATATATCTTAACTGGTAGCTTTTGAAACCTTTTTCTTATGGGAATGATTTTCTTGTTCATTTTATCGAATAACTTTAAATTATGCGTCCTAATGGCATTCCATAATTCATCTGAGTCCTTTTCACTCAAATTCATTATCGGTTTAGAATTGCCATTTATTACAAAGCATGATTGTTTTAACTGATTAACTATGACTTCTTTAAGCAGTCTATTATAATTAATTGAGTTATCTTCATTGGTGTATATGAAAGGAATTACCTGATCCATGGGGTAGTCATCCGAAAACCTTAATTTAAGTGTCCACGAACTGTCCTCCCGATCTTGAATGATGCTAGGCAAATGCAAAAGATCATATAAAGCACCAATTGGTAGATTCCATTTTACTGGTACTGTTTCATATTCTAACCAAACTGGCATACACTTGATCCGCTCATTATAGTGCTCAAAATAAGCTATAACCGAAGGAAAATATATGGGGAAATACGAATTGCGGTATGCTGTAATTAGGAACTCCTTGGGATCTTTGTTGTTATCATCCTCCATTAAAATCTTAATATTAATTGATCCATTCCACAACTTATCCTTGATTTCTATTAACTCATTACTGGACTGCATTGATATTCTGTTTGTGTAGGTACTGCTGGCTTGTGTAAATTTGCGATAACAGTTCGATGCTACATTAGCATAGATCTATTAATAGGGAATACAATATAAGATTAACCCGCCTGTAATTGTTAAGCCGTAAAAGTGGTCACTAACAATTAAATCTATGCCCTGAATGCCGTAAATAAGTTTCAGTATTGTGTTGAAAAAAGTTGCTTGGGAATAATTTCTAAATCGAGGTGCGGGAGCCAGCATTATCAGTATTCACATCATCACATTTTCTGGATATATAAGTTTGTAATCTTAGCTGAAACATGATAAATAATTGTTAAGCCTTCTTCATTAAAATTTTGGATTCCCGGTATTGATATTATTTATATGGCATGACAAAAACATCATTAAAGCAACGGTTAAGTACTATGGATATTCCAGATCCCATTCCTGCTAACTTGCATAATTTGGACTTATCATATGCTATTGATACATTTCAAGTTGGAACTTATAAAATGGAAGATCTTCCTCCTACATTGCCTGTATTCAATAGAAAAACTGGAAGTATAATGAGGAATGCTAAAGGAAGAAGAGTAACAAGTATGCCCATATTGTCACATAAATCTAAATGCCTACCAAAACCACCACCCAAAATTGAAGCAGAAGTAGGAAAGGAAGTACAAACGAAGAGATCTGTATCAATGTTTCCACATAATAAGCTTCTACAAGAATGCTTCAAGATTCAACCCTTAGAAAGTACCATAGGTATGGACCTGGGTTCTGCCACTGCGAAAAGTCCGCTAATTACCGAAGAGACTGATAGTCTTTTCTCTCAAGCCAGCATTACGGATTCTACGTCTGCGTCATCTGTCCCAAGTAAAGAGTATACAGAAACTAGTGTAAACTCAAGAAAGAGCATTTTTGAAGTAAATGACAGATTTATTGATGACAGCTCATCAAGCGTATATTCAGACGTTAATGAGATTGAAGATGATACTTTAGAAGAGATCTATGCAGTGGAGATGTGTATAGAAGAGCCTGAATTGGGTAGCCTATATGATAAAATAAGTTTAGGGGATAGCTTATGGGATTCTGATAAAGAAAGCATTAAAGGTCAGCCAACAACAGGAAGCTATGCAAGCACATCTATTTTAGAGTATTACAATGCCCCCAGCACCGATCAAATTGGAGTTAGTAGACCTGAGCAGATAAATTCATCTCTGATTCATAACAAAAAAGAGCTTCCTAGCTTACCATATTCTCCTTTAGATAATGGTCTTGTCTTACCAAAAGCGAGAAAGACTAGAATACAACGACCAGCATCAATGTTCTCAATGACAAATCAGAGTAATTTTTCAGAGTTTACAGGATCAAAAAGTCTCCATCAAAGTAAACGAGATATGAAAGTGGCTATCAATGGCTCTATCAATGTTTGTCTCGATACTGGTAATAATTATAGTTATTCGAGGTATTGCAGCGGAACATCTAAACCTAGGGCTACATCTGCATCATTCATAAGCCCTACTTTGAATAGTATGAACACATACTCAAACGTAATTTCACCAAGGACATCTACGCAAAATCTTAATACATCCAAACCAAGAGCATTATCAACAAATCTCGTCAATACCACCCAGTATCGTGGTACTACAACAAAAGCCCAAATCGAGGAGTCACCCGCTGATTCACGCAAGCCAAATGGAGGACGCTCAGTGTCTGCATTCCTAGCATCAACATTTAAATCATTTAGCTCAGAATTAAGTACAATCACGAAAAAATAACGTAACAATTTGCATTAAACTATTTACAAATCATAATGATTAATTAGTATATATTATAACTTTACAATTAGTTCATCTCCCTTGTACAACTTGATTAATTCTTCAATATCATATTTTTGAGCAATTTTTTGATTGATAAATCTTCCACCTAAATAGTGTACTCTTCCTTCCTTCAGGAACTTCTCAGAACAGGGTTTAGGTGCCGTAAGACTTATCAACATTGTAGAATTAATATCAACGTCAATTGGACCCTTATCAACATCCCATCCTGATGGAATATCAACCGAAACTATATCTGGAAGTTTTGAATGATTAATAGATAAATACTTAATTAAGTCACCAAATGGCTCACGTATAGGTGGTTTGAACGAAAATCCGAAAAGCGAATCCACAATTATTCTCACCGACTTGGGGGATTCTAAAAGTGTTTTGATCTCTTCAAGGTTTTCAATTTCGGGAACTTCCAAATCTTGTAACTGCTTCAACAAATTCTTGTACAATTCGTTCTTGGTCGATTTCTTCGGATAATATAATACCGGATCATAACCCCAAATTTTCAAGTGTCTGGAAGCTACCAACCCATCACCTCCATTATTCCCCGGACCAACAAGCATCAAAACTTTATTAGAAGAGGCAGTTACCGGAGGATATTGTTTATAAATAGCCTGTGCCACTGAAAGACCTGCCAATTCCATCAATTGATCGATAGAAAAGGCCCCTGTAGACATTAACTCTTGATCTAATTGAGATGACATCTTAGATGACAATGTTTTTAAAGTATTGCGAAACATTGATGTACGTATTTGTAGAACTTTGATATAAGAGCAAAGAATTTAAGAAATTTCAGGCTATATATATATAGTGGGAATGATTATGGTAATCTGGGACCTCGTTTTTGTCATGTACTATGAAGAGCAATGAGATTCAAATTGCGAATTTGCAGTCTACTAAAGGTGTTTTTTTTTATTCTCTCATACCAACTTCAAAGAGAATTATTATCTCCTTCAATCTATATTATCACCCATGTAATGTGAAAATCATAATGAACAGGGACATGGTAACTGATAAGTATAAGTTGCAATTTATGTCCAATGATTATGTAACTAAATGACGCGTGTTGTCGTGTAAAATGATTCGTTACACAAAATGTCGAAAATAAACATAAATCGACTTGAAATAATTGAACACGTTATGTATACATAGACATAATTAAGCAAAGAGATACAAAACATGGATCAACTGTATACATTTGACTCGCCATCAATGACGAGTCATTCCCCAATGATTAACTATAGAAAAGATGCTAAGAAGGGGGTTAAATTTACATTTATGGTCGTCGGAGAGATGGGTACAGGGAAAACAACATTTGTCAATAGTTTATTAAATAAGAAGGTGATGTCGCATCGTTATGAAACTAATACTGGACAGCAATATGATACCAAGACTTTGGCGTTTACTTCAGCCAAATCCATTGCATTACCAAATACAGCCGTGTTGACAAGAAATGATTTCAATCCTTCGAGTGCTAACGAAGAGCCTGGGATCGCGTTGACAGAGACAAAGGTTGAAATAGTTGACGATGACAACATGAAATTGTACTTAAATATTATTGACACGCCAGGGTTTGGAGAAAATTTGAATAATGAAATATGCTTCGTCGAGATCGAAAACTATTTGAAGCAACAGTTTGATTTGGTGTTAGCAGAGGAAACTAGAATTAGAAGAAATCCAAGATTTGTAGACACAAGAGTCCATGTAATGCTCTATTTTATTACTGCCACTGGTCACGGGTTAAGAGAAATTGATATAAACTGTATGAAAAGGTTATCGAAATATGTCAATATTTTACCAGTTATCAGCAAGGCTGATACATTTACTGAGGCTGAATTGAGACACTTCAAACAACAGATTAAGATCGATATCGAAAAATTCAATGTTCCTATTTTCCAGTTCGACAATTCTTTATCTGAATACGACGAAGAAGAGGATTACGACTTGATACAAGAATGCAAGTATTTGTCGTCATTGCAACCTTTTGCGGTAATATCATCTGAAGATGAGTACGAAATCACAGATCCTAAAACAGGAGAATCGAAAGTTACGAAGGCCAGGCAATACCCATGGGGTTTGGTAGACATAAATAATCCAAAATACAGTGACTTTGCAACCTTAAAATCGGTCCTTTTGGGAACGCACTTACAGGACTTTAAGGACTTGACTCACGATTTCTTATATGAGACTTATAGAACCGAAAGATTATCTAAGGTCACAGGAAGAATTGAAGACGATGAAGACGATGAGCGAGAATTCCATGAAAGTTACGAAGAACAGCCTTATGATGAGACTTTCCTGAAGGATAACACTACTATTCCATCATTGTCTAATTTGGCTCAATTAACATCCTCAAATCCATTAAATGGTTTTGGTGATAACCATTCCATTACTTCTACTTCCTCCTCAAAGGCTAACAAATCTATGTTATTGGACGGAGCAGAGCCACCTAGTGAAATGCCATCGCCTAAGCTAAGAGACAATGCATCCACGTCGTCGAGATCCACCATATCTCTCGAAAATGGCCCACAAACCAGAAACTTAAACTCAAATAATGCTGCTTTCAAAAGATTGTCAATAGCACCACAGCGGAACCAATTAAGACAAATTTCAGAAACTGTCCCATATGTTATAAGACACGAAAGAATCTTAGAAAGACAACAGAAATTAGAAGAAATGGAGATGGCCAGTGCTAAGGAATTGTCCTCCAGAGCTGCATTATTGGAACAAAAAGCTGCTGCCTTGAAGGCAAAGGAAAGATTGATGATGAAGAAATTAGAAGCAGAAAGGCTAAGACAAGCAGGCGGTGATGCCAGTGATGTTACTTCTCAAAGATCTCAGCAATACCATTATAACAATGACAGTGAATTAAATAACAGTGACGCTAATTATTCTGTTATTCAGAAAGAAGAGACTTTGACTGATTTACATTCAATTGTGAGTCAAAAATAGACATTTTACGAATTTTTTTTAAAACATATTCCATTGAATTGTAGTACTCTATTTATACACGTCTCTCTATGTTTATAGGAATAAATTAGACTATGATCTGAATCTGCAGAGTAGTTGTTGTATACGTGGTTATGAACAAGAAATTTTTTTTATTCGAATTTGATAAAGTACACGTCTGTAGTTTTTTTGCCCGTCCTTCGAATTCAACAGCTAAAGCATAGCAAGAAATTATATTTTAGGTATAAGATCTACAGTTTTAGTAAAATCAGTTGGTCTAAAGGTCAATTAAGATATCTTTTAGACATAATTTCTTTAGGCGTTTATTTTGCTGAGTAAATAACGAAGTTGAATCTTGATTACCCTTATTTTTTAGGCAATTGTTTCTTAAGATCCTGGTCTAGTATTTGAATAACGGTTAGAAAGAATCGGATTAAATAATTACAGAATCCATTCAGGAGGTTTTACATTGAAAACAGACAACACAGAGCAAAATGGATATTCTTCAAATATTAGAAAATGCTTTATTAAATCCAGATGCAGCAAAGAGAACTGAGGCAGAACGTCAATTGGACGAGGCCGCTAAGAATCATTTTGTTGAATACATAGGATTGCTAACCGACGCATTGGCTAATGAGGAAGCCAAGACTGAAGTGAGAATGTTGGCGGGTATTGGCCTTAAGAACCAGTTGACTTCAAAAGAACAGAAAACCCGATTAAAGCAACAAAACAGATGGATTTCGTTGGAAGAGACAGCAAAGAATAAGATAAAGGAAACTTCAATGAAGGCTTTATTGACTACTGATGATAGAGTTGCAGGTTCTGCGGCACAATTGGTAGCAGCCATTGCAGACATAGAGTTGCCAAGAAATGAATGGCCAGAGTTAATTCCACTTATAATTGAGAACACTAAAACTGACAGGCCCGTAAATGTCAAGCGTGCTTCTTTATTGGCAATTGGTTATATTTGTGACACAGCTGATCCTAATAACCCAACTATTGTGGCACAAGCGAATGGTATTTTGATTGCTATTATTCAGGGTGTTCAAAGCAACGAGCCTTCAAAAATTGTGAGATTGACAGCGTTAAATGCTTTAGTTAACTCTTTAGAATTCATCAAGTTTAATTTTGAAAGAGAAGGCGAAAGAAACTACATCATGCAAGTTGTATGCGAAGCTACCCAAGCCGATGACAGCGAATTACAAGCCAGCGCGTTTGGATGTCTTGCAAGGATCATGTCATTATACTACCGATTCATGGCTTTGTATATGGAAAAAGCTTTGTACGGTTTAACCGTATCTGGTATGCAAAGTGCAGACGAAAGGGTGGCTTGTATGGCCGTTGAATTCTGGTCCACTGTATGTGAAGAAGAATTAGAAATAACTTTGCAAAGAGAGGAATATGGTATTGAAGCACAACCTGAGTTGGTGAGTTATAACTTTGCTCTCGTTGCTATTCAAGATGTATTACCTACATTATTGACTTTGTTAACTAGACAAAATGAAGATCCAGAAGATGACGATTGGTCGGTAGCTATGGCCGCAGGCTCATGCTTACAATTATTCGCTCAGAATACAGGAAATTATGTTGTCGAAGCAACATTACAATTCGTTGCAGCTAATATCGGAAATACAACTGATTGGAGAGCTCGTGAAGCATCTGTTATGGCCTTTGGATCTATTTTAGACGGTCCTGACCGTGAGCAATTGAGAAGTTTGATTGGTCAAGCCTTAGAACCAATATTATTACTTATCAAGGATCAGTCATTACATGTGAAAGAAACAGTTGCGTGGTGCTTAGGTAGAATTGCTGATTTAGTTGTCGATGCTATCGATATCAATCAGCATTTACAAAGTCTTTTGGAGGCATTGGTTACAGGATTGCAAGATCATCCTAAAGTGTCAACAAATTGTTGCTGGACATTGATGAATTTATTAGAACAATTATGTTCTGATGGACCAAAACAAGAAACAACAGTCATGTCTCCATATTATCAGACTATTGTACCAATATTAGTGCAATTATCTAATAAATCGGATAATGAATACAGTTCCAGGGCTTCCGCCTATGAAGCGTTATCAACATTTGTTATATACAGTGGTAACGATTCTATGCCGATCATTCAAAATCTTGCTAGTGAGGTCTTGAACCGTTTAGAATCTACTATTGGAATGCAGCAACAAGTTCTCACTAGTGAAGATAAAGCTAACTTAGAAGAATTGCAAGTCAACATCTTATCCTTATTAACTAATATTATCAGGAGATTAAGTAATGAAGTCTCTCAAGCTTCCGATAATTTGATGTCGATGTTTTTGAAATTATTAGAATCTCAAGAGCCAAATGCTTTGATTGAAGAAGATATTTTCATAGCGATTTCTGCAGTAGCCGGTGCAACTGACCAAAACTTCTTGAAATACATGGATGCTTTCTTGCCGTTTTTAACTAAGGCTTTACAAAACACTGAGTCTCCTACTTGTAACACTGCGGTTGGGTTGGTCGCAGATTTGTCTCATTCCTTAGGAACAGCAATTTTGCCATACTTAGAATGCTTGATGAACATTTTGGGCGCTAATTTGAATAATACTGAAGTCAAGAGAGACTTGAGACCAGTTATATTGTCCTGCTTTGGTGATATTGCAACTTCAATTGGTAGTAACTTCCAACCTTACACAGATTTTGTAATGCAAATATGTATTTCTGCTTCTAGCATTGAACCAGAAGATAGCTCTATGGAAACTATCGATTACGTTTTAAATGTTAAAGAATCTGTTTTGGACTGTTACGTTGGTATTGTCGGTGGGTTACATGACAATCCACAAGCAATTTATCCTTATGTTGCACCAATCTTCCAATTTTTACAATTAGTCTCTTTAGATATTAATATGTCAACCACGGATTCAGTTGCTAGATCTGCTACAGGTTTATTGGGTGATATAGGTGCTATGTTTCCTTCTGGTGAATTCAAACAAGCCTACATGCAACCTTGGGTTACAGAATTTATTAAGAAGGCAAGATCGAACCCAATTTTCCTGCAATCCACGAAAGATACTGCAAGATGGGCGAGGGATCAACAAAAGAGGCAAATCAACATGTAATTCACCTAATTTACATAGATATTGGTTTCCTTTTCCTCATATCATAGAGTTGCTTTCTGTCGTTTGGATATCTCTGATATTTTTATAACATACATTTTCTCATATATACTATTGACGTGTTTTCTTTCTAACATGTTTCTATCTCTCATATTTCTCTTGTCTTATAATCTCTAACTCTTGATGTCCTCTAATGTCTCATATTTTCCTCCTCTAATACCTACCTCTTTATTTCTTATTGAAATTCTCTACCTTAATATCTTTTGTGCATATATATATCATTCATGACTTCTTTTATTATTTTGCATCTCTTATTCTGATTATTTATCTTCATTATATGAATTATTTTAGATTATATTAACTCATCCATAGGTTACAATCAATAAATATTCCACTACTTCAGCACAATATCGCTATGATGAAATTTGTACGCGCTAGAAATTTAATAGGCATATATTGATATTCTTTACTTTTACTTGTATACGTCCAAGAGGATTGACGGTACTCAAAGTCAATCAAATCAAAGGTTTCTTAACGCCTTTTTGTTTATTAGAGATTAATAGAGTATTATTTCTTTCCACTTTGAATAGAAATATTCATATCAAAAATTATTTATACAAGAAAACCTAGAATACCACAATGAATTCTGCTACACCTTTAGAGATGTCCTATAACCCGATACCGTTTGATCATACTTATATTTTATACGATCCAAATGATTTAATATCAATGGTCTCGGTTCACATGTCGCTTTTACCTATCTATATTATGGTGTTCTATACCGCCTGGTTCTTGATTACTCGAGAAATTGAGCCAGTGGTGATAGTTGGTGGCCATTTAATAGGTGAAGTGGCTAACAAAGTCATTAAAAAGGTTATTAAACAGCCAAGACCAGACTTTCACAAAGATTTTGGCAGTGGGTCATATAGTTTGTCATTTGGGATGCCTTCTGCACATTCCCAATTCATGGGGTTATTTGGAGCATATTTTGTTTGTATCTTCTTGTTCAGGATGTATCATTTAACACACATGCAGAGATTATTTGGTTGTTTGGTGTTGGTGGTATCTTCTACTGCAGTTGCATTTTCAAGAGTTTATTTATTGTACCATACCATTCCTCAAGTGATTGTTGGTATTTTGTTCGGCACTTTCCTAGGTATATTCTATTTCATTATAACGTCGATTGCTAGAGATGTTGGTCTTGTGGATTGGGTATTGAATTGGCCCATTATTAAGTATTTTTATGTCAAAGATTCATATTTTCACTGCTACGAATCATTTAAAGATGAATATGATTCACATTTGAGACGTAAAAGTGCCCGCCAATTTTAGTTTGACTTGTTCGAGTATTGCATTGATTGTCATCTACTACTAAGAGATGAAACAATTTACATATATAAAAAGTGTATATATATATATATATATTTATCAGTTAATATCAGGTATTAAAATTAAAATGATTGTAGAAAAAATCGAAGTAAAATATGTAGAACCGTACGTCCTTCGTTTGTTTCTCATTAGCTTTAAAACTCATCCCATTTATCTTCATTCTTCCAATCGTCATCTTTTTTGGATTTACCACCACTCAAACCATCCAATTTGGTCTTCTGTTGTGGCTTTTGAAATCCGAAAGCCGGTTTTACACCTTCTGATTCATCTTGTACGCTTAACCCATCAAAGAGTTTACCAAACTTAGAATCAGGAGCACCATGCTCATTCGTAAACTTTTGGAAGGTTTCTTGGCCGTATTTACCAGTTTCTTGCATCTTTTGACCAAACTGAGCCATAGCTCTCTTAGCTTCACCACTTAATTCACTCTCTTGTAATTGATTAATACCTGGCTTGATAACGCTTTCATGCACCTCGTTTACTGATTTAGCAACTGTGGTGGAGAACAATCCCCAGCCTTTAGATAAAGTTCCAAATGGGTCACTTTGAAAGTTATCTATAGTAAAACCAGATAAAGATCCACCTTGCTTAGAGGACTGAGAAGCTGGTGTATTACCAAATCCACCATACTTACCACCTTGCGAAGGAGGTAAATCATCTGGTCTACTCCCGTTCTTTGAACCTAATTCAGCAAAATAGGATTCATTCTTTTGCTTTTGTTCACTTGACAAAGGGGTTCCACGACGAGACTGAATCTTTTCTTGTTTAGGAGCAGCGTTTGAAGTACTATTATCACTCGATGAAGTTGAGTTAGCGTCTGGCAATGATTGCCCTGAATGATCCTTTGGCGTAAAGTCCTTTCCTTCAATTTCGCAGGTTAATTTCTCCTTGTAATCTTCAGCTACATAGTTATCATACTTCAACTTAGCTTCCAACTTCAAATCCACGCCATTTTCGGTGAAGTAATTCTTCAACTTTTCATTTCCACCCTTTTCCATTCTCAAAACCTCCTCTGGCTTAAACTGGTCCATGGTAATAGATCTAACAAACGAAATATGAACACCTAAGCCTCTATGTATACCAGCACATTCAAGACAAATAAAAATCCCAAACTTTGGTGATGCCCATTGAGGATTTGGCGCACCACAATCACAACATGTCTTATTAGACCCGTTTTTCTGTAAAACTAATAATTTTCTTCGAGTTTCTGGATCAATAGACATCGTGATCTAATATATATTATGATTTCAGAATTTCTTTCCAAAATAAGATGCCTATGATTCACTGTTAATGAAAGAAATTGAGTAGTTCATCATTGATCGAAAGTGTTGATGTCAAGTCGAAAACGCGTTCATATTACACAGGCACACGACTGCTTTATTACTATGGACTACTACTATACCTTATAACTTATTAACTTTTTGAGTGTTCAACTCAGTAAGCTTTACTGGATACAAGTGGCTTGTCGAATTGTTACCAGTATGCCATGCTGCACCATCAACAATTTGTACTGTACCAGTAACATAGCTTGCTGCAGGAGAAAATAAATAAACTGTAGCTTCGGCAATATCTCTGGTTGTACCCAATCTTCCCAATGGAATCTTTGAGATAACACTGTCTAGATCAGGAACTAATCTCTTCAAACCTTCAGTACCTTCTATCCCACCTGGGGCGATACAATTACTTCTAATACCAAGAGGACCTAATTCTACAGCCAAAGCATTGGACAATGCATCAACACCCGCCTTGGCAGCAGCAACATGGATTTGGAATGGAATACCATAGTAATGTAATGTGGCACTAACGAAGATTATAGAACCCTTATTTTTCCTTAATTGCTCAAAACATGCTTTCACGGTGTTGAAAGAACCCAATAAGTCGATGGAAACCACCGATTTGAAGGCATTGCTTGACAAATGGTTGAAATCACTCAAGAAGTTACCAGCGGCACCAGCAATAACAAAATCAATTCTTCCTAATTCCTGAACGGTGTACTCCACAGCTTTCGCAATCGAATTCACATCTCTAACATCAGTGTTTGGACATGAAATGACCTTACACTCGGGTCTCAATTCATCCATCTCTCTGGCAGCTTGCCTGGTTTTCTCCGGGTTTCTGCCTACAATAGCTGCATTGGCTCCCAAAAGGATCATTGCTTCAGCTTGCACTCGGCATATGGTCCCAGCTCCCCCTGTAACAAACACAACTTTTCCTTTAAACAAATCAGGCTTCCAAGAACCGTTAGTTACAAATGACTGATCTAATCCCATGTTGCCTTCTCTTACTTTAAATCTTTGCTTACTAGAAGAGATATTAGTGAATATATATTTATAATATATGAATTCTTAAACCCCGCGGTTTAGTTGCACCGAGGTTAAAAGATTTGGAGAAGAGCAAAATTCATCGTGCACGATATGTATTTATATATATCTATTAGTTACCGGTTTATATATTACTGTTATTATTAGTATTAGTACTGGTAGATCTTAATCTTAAGGCTATTTCTTTGCCAGCATTGGAGAATTTCTTTCTTATGCTTGTAGACAACTTTTTCTTCCCTCTACCTGGTTCCAGATCTGTTGATCCTAAGATACTACTGGAAACAGAACCATTGTCGTTTTCCTTTAGAACAGAAGTATTTTCATCATCTTCGTCATCATTTTCCCGGAGCCTTTTTTCTCCATTGCCTATGATGTTACTTTCCATGTCCTTTTCGATATCTTCAAACAAATTATTGGGTTTAGATGATCCATTGGGTGGTCTATTCTTAATTTTGTACTCATCGTCATCATACTTTATTGGGGTTGAAGCATTATGTCTGTTTAAATATTCATCTTCAGAATTGAAGCTCGTGTCTGTTCTTGAAATATTCTTGATATTATTATTATCATAAAAGCCACTTTCGACTATATGAATAAGATCTGTACCTAATGTGACATAATTAATTTCATTTTCGAAAAAGGTTTTATGATTCTGATAAAGATGCGTAACATAAAGCTTGAAATTTTGTCTTTTTCCATGATTTATTGTAGCATCACAATTCTTTAAGATTACTTCGAGAAAATCCAAGCATGCCGAATTGGCCAAATTATTCTGATGGGAAACGGACTCGAAAAACCTCATGAAGTATGATAAGACATCATTGCTAACAAAATAACGGGCATAAAAGTTGTCATTTAACGAAATGATACTCTTTAAACATCTAACCGCACTTAGCTTTAAGGTTGTCTTAGTGGTGATTGCAAGTAATTTAGCAACGCCCAATAATATGTTGTTCTCTAAGAAAAATGGTCTAGAAATATGCGCCTCGTGCTCTTTGGTACAAGCTATTATCAAATCGCAAAGATGTTGACAGAGAAGTTCATCTCCCGTTATTTTCCTTATTATATCCTCGTTAGTTGTTTCCTCTTTCGCTAAATCGATCAAGTTCCCAAACAAGGTTGGAGCGGCTTGAGAATAGAAAGCCTTAAAATAATTATTTGTATTGATATCTGCATATTCGTCGTAGGAATTCGAAAGGCCGTCTTCGTGTTGCAGTTTGTTCAAGGAATTGAATTCATTCTTTATATGATCAAAATCGCTATTGCCACTAGCTGCATTCCTCGCTATATTTGAATCAAGCAAAATCCTTAATGCTTCAAATGCTTGCATTTTTAAGCCAGAGTTTTTATCTTCGACCAATAATTTTGATAGAATCAATATTAATGTCATATCATCTGATAAATTCAACTTCAACGGTTTTGACTCTATTATAGTTTCATCGTGGTCAACATTAATATCATCGTTTGAAACATTAACAGGTGGATCACTATTATCAATTGCCTCATCCTTATCAATAGAACTGACAAGAGATACATCTTGTTCAATAATTACGACTATAAGTTCAGTTCCTAGTACTCTAATCATATTTTCAGTATCCTGTAATGCAAAACGAATCATGCTAAATAACCCAGACTTCACCAACGTTGAAAAGAATTCGGATTGATATGATTGTAAAGATTTCGCAATTAATATATACTGGTGCAACATCTTTACCCCATCTCGCTTCATTTCTATATTATCATCCTGTTCATAAATTCTGAATAACTTTTCTAGAAAGTTGTCATTAATCCTTGAATCCTGCAAGAATTTAATTATTTCAACTTGATTGAAATATATTAGAGATGATATTAAATTAAATGTTTGATCATCCAAGAACCTCGCAAGAACAACGTCCTTTAGAAAGTTCAAGTGAAAATTCCTTTTGAACATGTTTAGTTTACCGGCATCGTCATTTACCGGTATATCAACAACAATCTTGAACTTGGACTTGTCCTTTAGGAAATCCCTATGACAGGCTTTGAAATGAGGGTACTCATGACAATACTCCAATATCCCCACGAGGCCTAATATCTTTTCTTCACTCGACAAAAAGTCATCGATCAATGGAGCTTCATTATATAGTATCAAGGTCTTCACTATTTCACTTAACGAGTATAAATTAATCAAATTTTTAGACTCTTCAGACTTCTTAAATACCTCGATCAATTTTAACAAGTATTGCTTGTCTGTCACAAAGTTCAGGATACAAGTCCTAGTATATTGTGAATTAGAACCTTGGTTTATTATCTCTAAAGTGGCTTCAAGATTTTCTGTGGTAGGGTCTTCAGGGTAATTGATAGGGCCTGTTATCAATTCGGTTATATCGTTACCCCCATTTTGCAGATAATTTTCATCGTCCACAATATTATTGTTTGGTATCACATAGTATAAGGAAATTTCAGGACTATAATTCTCTTGCTGTACCTTTATGATAAATTCACATAAATCTGCACAACCTTCCGTCTCTTGAAATGATAATGCTAAATCTTTGCCCTTTAAATCTGTCCACACGATTAATGTTTCTTGCTGGCGTTGATATTGTATAGACCCTTCAAGGTATGATTTCAATATTATGTCTTCTGAATCCGCTTCATTCCTCACTATAAAGTACGGCTTGTTAGTTTCACTTTCAATCTCTCCTATGCAATAACCGGTTCCATTATCCAACCAATCTTCTCCTTTTAATAAATAAACCTTCACTCTTCTTGGTGTTTTCCCCATGGTTAAACAAAGTGGTTGAGAGTGATGCGTTCCATCATTTTCCACACTGTTATTTGACTTAGATGCCATTATTACTCACACAAACAATAAATTGTGCTTTACGCGTCCAGCGTATAAGATCTATCACTAAGTTCGAGGAAATATTAATAAAAGTTTGAAGGATGAAGATAATCAATACAGAATTGAATTCCTGTCTTTAAATATATGATTCTATGAAATATAGATATTAATAGTAATGTAGATTATTCATCTAATTCACCTAAAGAAACTCGTAGTTGTTGATATTTCAATTTCGCACTATTGCTGTTAACTATTTACAAAAAAAGAGCAGAAGACGAGAGACGAAATACTTAGAAAAATTATTTAAAAGGTTAATAAAGCGCAACTCGATAAATGTCTGAGCCAGTCTACTTTATCAACATCGTGCGTATCTTCAACTTCACCCCATTCTTCAGTTTGGAAAATTATTTCCAAGTTACCTAATTCGACAAGTTCTTCAACAGTCTTATGATAATAGTCTGTTGGAGAAGATTTATTTAACTGGTACAAGTCTTTCATTCTAGATTCATTTGAACAGTTCGAACGCAACAATGCAGCACCACATAAAAATGACTTGGCAGTTAAAATTGATCTCTCCAATGCAACCAATTCGTACATCGATAAATCGTTCATCCAACTCATTACAATATTCTGAGTAGTTATCGATTGTCGGTTACCGCTTAAACCATCGGTTTCACAATCTAAATATTTGAGGCTAACTCTTTGGTTTTCGTTTTTTAATAAGTTACCTTTCTTCTTAGCATACTCGGTGAAGTAGTCTTCAAACTCTTTGATCAATGGGAAGTATAATTCGTTTTGTCTGTTTCTCAACTTTCCTTCATATTCGTCTAATGTAGTGAAAATTAAACAGGTATCAGTATCAAGGTACCTCAACAAGTTAATTTTAATGTCATCAACATCCCCGACTTTGGAAATCATTTCACGGTCAGCATTTTCATTATTATAGACATTATATAAGTCGATGGCACGGGAAGAAAGTGATGTCAAAGGCAAGGCATTGATTTTTACCTTTAAGTCCGGTAAATTTGCCCATTCATGTGCAACAAGATAGGCAAGTTGCTTTTTCTCGTTCGGCAATGATAATGGAAAGCCGAGTGGAGTCTTCAAAGTCTTCCCATCTAATTGCACTTCATATTGGTTCAAGTCGTTATTATAAACAGCATCAACTTTTTCCCAAAATTTAGTCAAGGTCTTGGATAACCTATTAGTATCCGACTTAATGTTGTTTTCTATGGTAGTTTCGCCCAACGATTTGGATGGCTTTGGAACAAAAGATTTAAGAGATCCCTCAGTAGCATTAGCTATTCTTGACGTAGATAAAAACGCCTTTGGGATTTGATAATATATCCCGGTGAGTCCGGGTTTTGATACTCTAATGGATCTGCTAGTTCCTTTAAGCATTACAAAAGTGTAGCTATTCAATGTATAAATCAGTTTTGAAATGATATAAAAATTTTGGATCGAAAATCTCGAGATTTATATCGCCAAAATATAAACCGTACTAAGATTACTCTGCTTATTTACAATATTCATATTTTACACAATACGTACTAATTAAGAACATAATAAATCATGTCTATGAATCCGGAAGCTTTACAGAAACTTTTAATTGAAATGGATAATCAATTAAATGTTTCCAGGGCAGAATTGTCAATGTGTAATCTACAATTAGATAGAGTTAATACAAATTTGAATCTCATTCATCTGACTACTAAATCTTTGAATAAATTATGCAATACCAAGGATAATGAAGCAGTGTGGCAGGGTATTGGTAAAGCTTTTGTTAAAAATGACGTTAATTCTTACTTGAAGGAAATGTCTCAAGACGAAAAGGAATTTAATGAAAGCAAAGAAAACTTATCTAAAAAGAAGAACTACTTAGAAACCACTCTAGACAAGACTCTTGAAAACATGACCCAAATCGTTGGAAACGTGAAGAAATAGAGATCTGTCTGATAATCATGAAATGATTGAAGATTAATTTTCAATATTACAGTTACTATTTGTACCATACCAGCACCAGTAGCGTCATTAGTATTAAATGCATTAAATTACTATATCAATAGCCTAATATACATAAGTTCAGAGTATGTAACCTGTAGAATAAACATCAAACGGGCTAACCCCACCTGTTGATTCGTTTTGGTGATCTTTAATATTTATCAGAATTTATATCTATCAATTTAATATAAGAATATTCCATAGACATAAACCATCGAGTTTTCATTAACTCTAATCACTATCATCGTCGACTCCTTCGTCCAAGACCTGTCTTTCCAAATCCTTCTCTTCCTGAGATTTAGCTTTCTCGTTGTCCATTCTTTGGGTTAAGAAAATGTTTAATTGATCTTGTAAAGTGGTTAATTTTGCTCTTAACTGTCCGAGTTCTGTATCCTTTGCATCACTTGGTTTATCTCTGTCTTCACCACCAGCTTTTATCACAATATCTGAAATTTGGGTAGTCTTCCCATTTGTTGTATGAGGGCCTTCACCAGGGTGAAAACTCTTACCTTCTAAAATATCGGGAGCTTTATAAACAGCCGTTGGTACCAATGGATCTGACATACTTGCACTTGTGGGTTGCTTAACTCTGTTCTATGAAGAAAGATCAAATAAATTTATATTCCGTAAATCATGTGATCGATGATATTTCTTTAAGTATATATATATATATATAGAATAAGTTTAAGTATAAAAACAATTGAGTAAGCTAGCTGAAGTCTTTAATTTCAATTCTCTTGGAAGAGTTCGAATATGCATTAAATTTTATTTCAATGATCTCATCAGTTGAAAAGTGTAACGATGGAATATCATAGCAAGAGCATGACATTAAGTATCCGTAAAAAACTTTAAGAACAGTATCATCCGCAATTATCAAAATGTCACCGCTCATTCTTTCCATTTCTAAAATCAAGGGCTCAATCTTGATTGCTAAATCATGATACAGTTCTGCCCTTGAAAATCTATGATGATATGGGTCTTTCAAGAATTGTTCATATTCAGTTGGAAACTTCTTGGCAACTTCTTCCGTTGTCATATTTCCAACAATTCCTGGATTTTTTTGCGATAATTGAATTCTGTGTCTGATCTTGATGTTCTTGTCAGCGAAAAATTGAGTGGATTGAATAGTTCTTTTCTTGACAGACGTCCATACGACAAAAGAGTTGTCATCGACACCATCGACACCAGCTGCAGGGTGTCTTTCGTCCACTGATAATTCTCTACTAACTTGAGGTCTAGCCGAACTGCTTGATCCAATCGTTTTATTTTTATCATCAAAATATGGTTTCCCTTGTTCTTTCAAATATTCTGTTAAGGTTTCTGTGAGATTTTTTGAATATTGAATGCCTGCTTCATCTAATGGAGGATCATAAGAATAATCTAATGAATTCTTATAGCAACGTGCAAAGAAAACAGAACCCAGTTTAATCCTGGAATTCATTAAAAAGAAAACAACCTTATTAATTAGATATCCATAATTGGAATTATGCATTTCTATTCTATCACCGAAGTTAATGAATTTAATATAAGATAACTTATTCTGATCATCCTCTTCACCCATTTCTTGATAAAATGGGGTCAAAACCTTAATTCTTTCACTATAATCCTTATACGCCTGTTCGTAGTCCCAATTCACATAATCAGGTGAAGATCTCGCAGCCTCTTCCATATTCTTCATGATTATCGCATCGTTAGTTACTGAGGATTCCACGAAGATAATTTGGATGTTCAACTCAGTAAACTTCTTGTGAAGTTCCAACCTATATTCAGGCAATGCATTGACAGCATCATAAATAGCGACTTGTCCTTTGTCGTTCTTGAAAAAGTTCAACATATCATTAAGACATTCATTTACGATCTTTTGACGGAAATCATGAGCTTTTGGATTATCTGGTGTTGGCACAAATAAATCATGACGTAAATCATCTTCAGCATTTGCTCTTCTATAATTACCTAAATGGAACAGGTGTGTCTTCACACCTAACCAACGCAAGTATCTGGTCAACGAAACTGATAAATGCGTCTTACCTCTTCCTGGTAACCCTGCCAATGCAATACATATTTTGCCCGCGTGGAATAATCTACCTGATTCCGTAGAATACAATTGTGCTGGTGATATATGATAAGGATCGATTTCAGTATGAACTCCATCGATCCCAGTAATGTCACTCATTCTTCTTTTTCCTATGGCACTTGCTTCTGATGGTAATTCCACTAAGTTCGGCTTTAAATTATCATGAAATGACCATCTTTGACTTCTCTTCCCTGAACTTGGATTCCTTTGTAATGGTGCAGATCCAAATCCATTGAATAACTCACTATCGTCCTCCATACGACCTGCTTGGGATGACATCCTTATTATGTTAAATGTATAATTTTAAATAAAAACACTTTAAAATGAATACCCCAGTAATTTTGTGTCCAGTTCACTTGCTTTATCATTAATATTTATTGCCTTACTCAAGAAAAATTATTTTTGACATTCAACAAAATTATCGAATATGAGATGATAGAGTGACGTTGTTATCTACTTCTAGTGTGGTACATGACTACGGTAATACAAGTATCAGTAATTGAATTTGTAGTATTTGTTTAAGTTTCCTACAACACATTCTGTGCTCAAGTCTGCGATGGTTTATGACTCTGACTCAGGGGATCTTTCAGAGATTAACATTATACACAATTTACAATAAGTTGATTCAAATACAAAACCATTAAAGTACATTCATATTAAATAAACAAGAAAAACTTTCCTAACACGTATATAATTTTAATTTATTACAATATGAATTTAATTTATTCTGCGTTACCACCCTTTCTTTGGATTAAAGCCTTTCTATCTTTATCTAAGTGTAATTTGGTGATGACGACCTTAGATGGGTGAATGTTGATTGGGACAGAAGCACCGTTGGACTTTTCCTTTTGTAATTTTTCTAATTGAACGGAGAATTTCAATCTGTAAACAGAAGAGATCTTACCTTCAGAACCCTTCTTAGAACCTCTGACAACTAAGACTTCATCGTTTTGTCTGATTGGGATAGATTTGATCTTGTATTGTTCTCTTAATTCTTTAGATAATGGGGCAGACATCAAAGCTCTTCTTTCGACAGAAGAGGAAGAGAAGTAAGCCTTTCTAGCTTTAGAACGGGAAGAAGAAACGTCTATATATGTTAGTATATTATGTCCTTTTTATCACACCAACTAGGATTTTACAAAATACATGTCGAAATATCTCTCTTAACGAATTTATACTGGTGGTCCTCAACTTCGAAACCTAATATCCTATTCTCCTCGTACTTTTGCTTATTGCTTTGTAGTTATATTCCTCGATATAATTAAATTGTCTCTACTTGATTAGTTTACCTGTCCGTGTATCTTTGTTGATTTCAACTCATTTATTCAATTTTTCACCAATCTTTATTCATTTTTCATCCACTTCATTTACTTCGTTCACGTATCTTGTTATCCAATATGTTGGTCTTCATTAAATTGATATTTACCTTGACTGATCTTGGCCATTGTTATTGATTACTAGTTTTACAAAATCACTAAGTTTTAAAATTTTTTAATATACTTTTCTTTCAGAGTCTGTAATTTTCGGTATAGTACTAAGTGAAAATTTCCTCAACCCGTAAGCGAGATGAGAAATTTGCACGATGTTACACAAAATAGATATTATAGGGTTTCGCCCTGTTGTGACTGCTTTTCCTCACTACATTATGTGAACATGAAAGGACAAAACTAGGCAACTAAATTGCTTCAATTTCTACTGACTCAGTATCTTGCTTATACGGTTAATATGTTAGTTAGTTTCTTGTTATGGATAACAAAAAAAAGAACAACATCCTGTCTCTACGTTCTCTTAGACTATCAAAAATAGAATAAATTAAGAAATGCGATAAGCCCGAGGCGGGACTCGAACCCGCAATCATTATCTTAACTCGTTAACCGGAGGATAACACCTTAACCAATTAGGCCACAAGGGCGAATCTAGGTAGATTTGTGCACAAATTTGCATATCCGTTCTCTATTATCTATTAAGATTCAAAACGTTATTGGAGAATATATAATACAATTGACAACATAGACACTTCAATTTGACGGTGGGAATTATATTATGACCAATCTGTCCTGAATCATTGCTCAATTTAAGTGAACATCATGACTTGTTTTAATAGGTAGTGATTGTAGCAGAAATGTGGAATAATTACATTATTTATTGCAAGTACTAGGGATATCATATAAAACTTATTGTATGAAGTATACTACATTTGAGATATACAACAGACTATTGAGTAGATCATAAATAGTGTCTACACTTGTAAAACGATTGCAGCCATCAGAATAGGTGTGATGAAAATGGTTTATACACGCTCGGATTCCAACGACAATTTCAATAAATTACATACATTATGTCCCATTTAGCTTGCAAATACTCAGATTATATTGCTAAAATTGATATGAAATCGATATCAACATTGGGTATATGTTTAAGAGCATCTCAAAACTTGGCCAAGACTAAGCCAATTACTGTTTTATCGACAAGATCCCTTACAAATCTTGTTCAAAGACAATCAACTTATCACACACTTTGCATACGGACAAACCAGATTAATGGATTAGAGGCCAGATATACAAATCTTTTAAACCGTAATATACTTAAAGTTAACAAGTATTCCACTAGTACAGCCCCTCCTCCTCCACCACCTCCTCCTCCACATGACAAAAATGCTAAAGGGAAATTCCTTCTTAACAGAATTGGTAGAATATTCACGTTTTCCTTGTCGTCTGTCCTTGTTCTTGGTGCTACATGTGTATCTATTTTGGTTGTTTATTTAATTCTTTCCGAATTGTTTCTTCCTTCTGGGGACACCAGAACATTTAACAAGGCTGTCAAGATGTTAGAAAGCAACGAGTTAGCACACGAAGCGTTGGATTTCAAAAAGGGACAAAGAGTCAAGGCACATGGTGAGGGTCACGGAGACAAGTGGGCCCGTAACAGGCCTGCTCAATCTGTCAGAACTAGAGGTGCAGATGGAAAAGACTACTTATTCATGAAATTTCAGGTGGAATCACCCAGTGGAAAATATGGAACTGTTACCCTTGAACAAGTGGATAGAACTTTCTGGAGTGCCGAATTTTTATATATTGCATTAGATATGCCTGGCAATAAGAGAATTTACATTAAAGAGCCTAAATTCCAAGCTAAGAAATATGTTCCAAAAGTCGGTAGTCTCAATAACAACAGCGGCTTTTTAGGACTTAAATGGGGTCCAAAGAAAGACGATTAGATCATGGCTAATCTCAATGCATATTACTTATGAAGTAAAATCAACAATCGTCTATCAAATGATAAAATAATTCTTTTTTCCTCACATACATATATCCATTCAACATTAAATTTTATTTTTCATTAAATTGACAGCAGTTTTACATTTTTAATAGGAGCGTAATATAAATGATGTATATATTATACATGTTTATCTCTAGTGTAGGTATATCTCTTTTTGAGAGTTGTTCAATGTCGCAATTTTTTTGATTAGATGCAACTTTTGCAAAATTTACTAAAATCTGCAAAATCTGAATCTGTCATACGAAACGACTCGTTACTACTTGTGTAAAATCATTAGCTAAATCAATTGAATTAAGTATTATCTGTGCAATATTTGTTCTACAATATATATGGTACCAAATATATTTGATTAATCTCATGTCATGAAGTATGTATTTATGTCTATGTAATGTATGTTCAAAATATTTCGAACAAGGCTTTAAATTCCTTCTTGCCCCTGCATTCTATCATATATATATCATCTTCTGTTGCTTTAATTAATAAGCCAGCTTTCCCTATTCGTTCAATACGATTAAACTTTTCTTCCTCGCAGATTAGCCAGTTGTAATCCAGAGAGTCCTCCAGTGGACCAGAAAGAACCAAATTATAGTAGTTTTTGTTTGTAAAGTTGTCGGATATCATGAATATGCTTAAGGTGTACATCGACAATATTTTCCATGACGATGGGTTATTTATCAGATTATATGACTCTAATTGTTTTTGTAGCCTAATTGTCATCTGGTTCAATAAAAGGAATTTAGAATTATCCGGATTACTCAAAATATTAGAATTTGTGATATCTGCCGAACTCAATGAAAACATTGATTTTGCACCAGGCAATTGTCCTTGCCCAGATTGCTTAATGGCCTCGTTGTTTAAAGAGGAGTTAAGGCTAGTTAATGTTGAAGAATTACTAGGTTTTTCCTTTATGTCCATAATCGATGATGATAAACTAACATTAGAAGAAGCAAATTTGTGGGGTTTCCCGGCATGAGCAAGAACTCCCAAAACGTTATCAATGTTTGTACTGATCGCATTTGACATGTTTCCACTTTTACATCTAATCATAATCAATAGATTTTCAGAAGTGATGGCGTTCACAGCATTAATTTGTAAATCTAAGGCAGACGATTGTCTAATAGATGAAACTTTGGGGTTTATGTTCATTAATAATACTGGCTTATCAATTACTTCATTATACTCTTTATCATAAGCTTCTTTAAAAACAATTAACCAACTTTTATTGAGGTCATAATTGATAACAATTTTCAAGAACAAATCCTGATTAAGCGTTATCATTTCCCATTTACCATACTTTTGTTTCCATTTTGAAATCTTCATTGCTTCTCGGGAACAAGGAGAAATATAGAAATCAATTGACTTGTCGTCATTGATAGTATCTTTCAAATTTTGAGGTATAATTAAATCTTCTTCGTCATCTACTGCTTGGACCAGTAAATTTTCTTGAGATTGACCATTGATAGTTGCACTTGATCCGTTTTTGTATTGCTTAAAAAAATACATGGATGTAGATGACGGTAACGCAAAAGGCGACGGTAATGCAGATTTAGGAGTCTGTGAAAATGATTTATCAGACACCAGTGACAATGGATCTTCAGCATCTATTGGTATATTAGTTTCGATTGTCAAGCCCTTGTGATTATTGGCACCCTCGCTAGTAGTAGCAGTTTTTTCGTTTTTAATAGCCTGATTGTTCGGTTGGGATTCCATGTTACTCTTGCGATCAATAGAATCAGTCGATGCCAGTTGCATCTTAGATGATTTCTTGAAGAGACTAAATATGGATTTTCTTTTCTGCTTCAAATTCTTTTCCATCTTTATAATATCTTCTGAACTTTCGTTTATATCTTGTTCAGATAAAACACCCATCCCTGAAAGACCATATTCCACACTGAACGAAGGGTTATGATTTTTTCCAAAATTTGTAATGTCAATAGCTGACCCAGATGATAGCTGATAAAGCTTATTCTTCGGTTCAGATTTAGATAAATCAGGAACAGATGAAAACTTGTGATTAGATTGGTACTGATAACTATCAGATAAATTGGGTTTGTCTATGTAGGAATTGCCTTCATCTTTAGATAGATCTCCAAGGTCAGGAGTTGCAAAATCAATTTCAGCTTGTGATGATACTGGTCTATTCTCATTTTCCAGAACAAGCAAACTATCTGTCGCATTAACAAAGTTGCGCTTCACAGGCTTGATATATTGAGTGGTAGGATCGATATTTTCCACTCCACTGTCTTGATTACAGCCTGATTTAGATAAATTCTCATTTATGATATTCAATGAACGGTCATACTGAAATTTAATAGCTTCAGTTGAATCAATCGATTTTATAGAAGAGCTGGACAATTTTCTTGTCTTGCTCATAAAAGGTGGATTGAACGGCTTCTGAGTGGAAGCTAGGTTGACAGAACCAGGAGTTGACGAATGATCATTTCCACTGAACACAGGATTAGGAAGTGAGCCGTTCTTCGATTGTGAAATACCAAAGTTTCCACTTGGGTTGATTTCCTCTTTATGCTGACAGTCTGATAGCACATTAATGCCTAGGCCTGACATTCTGACGTCGTTTGAGACGTTATTTGCATTGATCAAAAAATATTGACTTACTGGAGAATCGCTTTCCTCCAGCGGGAAGATGCGTTCCAATTTTTTATACCATGCATACAATAATCTAGGATCCTCACAACTGATTGTTATCGAATTGGAACTATGCTTTGATGAAAAATTAATAGACTTCAACAAAATTTGATTCGCTGACTTCATATAAACAATAGAAAGCTCATTGATCCTGAATGGAGGGTACATCAAAGACCTAGGTAAGTCCTGGTTAGTAGGGATTGATAAAAGAGCCAAGGAATTATAATCAGTTCCTGATAAATTCAAAAGCATCAACTCAATGTTGGCCAGCTTCAGATCATCTTCAACTGTGAAAAAGCTTTCATTTCTTGTTCTTTCAATTATTTGATCTATCTTAAAAAAACTGGAAACTTTAGAAAAGCTTTTGGATTTGGATATTGAATTGGCTTTGTCCGTTTCACAAAATAATTTCACATCATTGAAGCTTATATTGTTTAAGTATTTCACCTCCAAAAACTCATGATAGCCGTCAATTAATTTAGCTAGTCTTTCTTTTAAGATCGATAATTTATCGACGATAAATGGATTTCTTAATATGAGAAGAGATTCATTTATAAATTTAATATAATTCAAGCAATTCAAAATTGGCTTACCAAAACATATCGAACCCTCAGGAGAAGAAGATTCAAGGCAGTTTTCTGGATTGGAAATCAGGGATAAGTATTTCTCAAATAGCACCACTCCATCCTCTTCGAGCCATATTATAAAGTCATTGACAAAGTTCTTAAATAATTGGATGGAGTTTCCATTGCTGTTAGCCAAATCAATAGAAATAGTATTCAATAAGGATAATAATTTCTTGTTCTTAGTGAACAAACCTCGAACTATAGATGAAATTGAAGCGTTTGCTGATTTCGAAGGCTTAATATTTCCCAATATTTCAATCAAGTTACTATTCTCAACATTTTCGGATTCAAGAAGTTTCGTTATTAGGATTTCCGAAAGCATTGAGTTTGTGTCGTCTTCTTGTTAACCTTTAGATGTAATTTAATATATGCGTAGTCTATAAGGGATAAATGGCTGGTTGTAGCAAAATCTTGTTGATAATTGTCTAACGTTAATTTGTATCTTTATCCAATAGATTAATAACGAGTGTAATCTTGAAGAAGGCTTCTTTGTTATATAAAGATGAAGATATTAATTTCTTTCGGTGGTTTAGGGTACTGAAGTATAAATTTGCAACGGAGCCAGGATTTTCCTGAAAAATTAAATTATGCCGTTTTAAGAAATATAAACGCGTTTTTGCATTAACTATCGTGTTACGCTTATAGATAACCCAAAAAGTTAAATGGATGGACAAAAAGAGAATATAGTCGAGTTTGACGTGTATTTAGTACTCTCTGGTTACTATCCAGTCTAAGATGTCCGGAAGTCCTTTTCCAGATTTTCCGCTCACCATCTGAATAGTCCATTTGTCTTTCTGAGGGATCTGCAGTGGTAAGTCTAGTGTATTAGCTACCTGCTCACAGATATCTTCGTGCAATTCGGGGTCTAATAAATCTATTTTATTGATCAATATAATCAAGTAAACTCCAATGAGCCTGTCTTGTAGTATGACTTTTTCTCTGAGTTCCTTATACGATTCGTTTAGCCGCTCTAAACTTAAGCAATCGATCACCCATATGACAATATCCGTCTGATCGAAGTAGTTCCCCCAAAAGGTTCTGAGACTGGTCTGTCCCCCGATATCCCAAACGTTTAAATTGAAATCGTTGTAGTTGATAGTGTTTATTTGGAATCCTAATGTTGGCGATATTGTTGATATATCCTGATTTAATAGTCTTTTTGTAATTGTAGTTTTGCCGGAATTATCCAAGCCTAACATTAGTAGTCTGATCTCTTTGTCTTTGATCTTTTGCTTCTTTATTATACTTAATAACCCCATTGTCTGTGTGTGTTCAAATGAAGCTCGGAGTTGGTTTTTGTCAAGTCGCATATATTTATTTTAGGATCAAAATTCAACTCCAAGAGAAGTTTTTAACATCACAGTAAATGTTATTTACTATTAGTTTCGGATCTTAAATACTAATAAGATATATCAGAAAATCAAAAAATATAAGAATATGAAATAAGGTGATATTATAATGCCAGTTAATCAGAAGAAATCTTCTATTATATCCAAGCGGCAAAGATCAATATTTGAGTTCACTCAAACAGACAACAATGTAAAAGTGCAGAATAGATTCGATTCTTGTGAAGTGATAGATCTCACTGATGATAGTGAATCGCTTGGTGTGAAGCAAGAATATGAGGCAAATCCTGGAAGCAAAAGTATGGAAGCGGCAAATGTTGAGGAGGTAAATTGTCCTATGTGTAACCTTAGCTTGATTGATTTTTCGATGAATAATCGAATTCTTCACATTGAAGAATGTTTATCATTAACCACTTTAAAGGAAGTCTTACCGACTAAAAATAACGAACCGAGAGATATTAAGAAAGAAGGGGCGAATGTTAACAAGAGAGATATAGATCTACCTAAAAATAAGAGAAAAAATGGGCATTTGTTATTACAAGACAAAGAAAAAGAAAGGTACATAAATAAAAAGGCCAAAATCGAAGATTCGAAACCCAAAGTGATAAAACCGCCAACGATAATATCTGCTTCAAGAACAAAGGCTCCGATCCCCCAAGTAAAAGTACTCACATTTCCATCATCTGAAAATACGAGTTATCAAATAGCAGTCGATGCGTTTAATTATTCACAACATGAGTCAATAAAGAAATACTTTTTAACACACTTTCATTCAGATCATTATGGTGGTATCACTAAGAAGTGGTGTTATGAACGAGTCTTTAAAGATGGAGATAATTTCGATGATGAAGATAAGTACAAAAAAATTATCTTCTGTTCTGAAATTACTGGTAGGTTGTTGACTTTACGATTCAGCATAGATCCAAAGTTTATTATGCCTTTACAAATGAATAGAAGATATTTAATACAGAAATATAATACTGAATCTGAGACTGAAGATGGCTTCATTCAAACAGATGATATGACACTTCCAGGATTATTTGTTACTCCTATTACCGCAAATCATTGCCCTGGATCTGTAATATTCTTGTTTGAATCATTGTCAAACAATGGAAAGAAGACAAGAATTTTACATTGTGGTGATTTCAGGGTCAATAGAGAAATTTTAGATCATCCAAGGCTATTACCGTTCAATATAACTAATAATAATAACTTAAGTTTAGATAAGGTTTATTTGGATACCACATATATGTCTCCATCATATAACTTTCCTAAACAAGAACTAGTATGTAAAACTGTTTCTGATATGTTCTTTGATTTGATTAATTCCCAAGAGGAAGCTGATACCACAGATTCATTATTTACAACTTGGTTTGGTGTATTGAAACAATCAAGAATCACTGATTTTATTACAAAACGGGATAGTCAATGTAAGAAGAAGAAATTTTTAATTCTAATAGGCACTTATGTTATTGGAAAAGAAAGATTAGCTATTTCTATTCTGCAGAGGTTGGGTAATTGCCCTATATATGTTCTGAGTATTAACAGCCGAAATGAAAAGGTAAATTTAGTGAAGTCCTTTGATGATAGCTATTTGAATCAAGTCTTAACAAATGATGATATAGGCGGCACCGATTCTGAATGTATGGTGCATTTGGTTCCTATGAAAATTGTCAGTTCCATTGAGGAATTATCGAATTACTTTAATCACAACAAATATTTTGGAAAATTTGAAAGATGTGTCGGACTTCGTCCGACTGGTTGGTCATTTCTGGACAAATATGCTTCGGGACCTCGAGAAGAAGTGGAGGAGAAAAGTGAAAGCAAAGGTATCGCAGATATGAAACATTCATATCCTTGTCAGGATTTAGTGAAAATAATGAAAACCCAGCCAAAATTTTCATTTATTGAAAATATCTTGCCTCAATCTCCATTACTGTCATTAATTTCAAAATCAAAGAAATCGAGTCATGATGAATCCTTATACAGAATTTATACTTTACCTTATAGTGAGCATTCTTCATTCCGTGAACTAACATTTTTTGCAGTATTTTTGAAAATCAAAGAAATTATTCCAACAGTAAATATCAGCAATGAATCAAGCATAACTGAAATGGCTAGGATAATTAGAGAATGGGAATTAGTAAGGGAATATAAAATGGCCCAATATGGGAACCAGGCATTAGAATCTAATATTGCTAAAGGAATTCAAAGCTTAAGTATAGAAGATTTTTGATAAAGAAACTAATCTATAAGACTTTATAAAGTTTTACTTAATATACATATATAACTAAATGCTATAATTTTAGGCAACGTAACACGTGTAGTTATTCTAGTTTTGTTTATGGTCCTTTCCTTTTAATTTAGAATAATAAAGATGTAAAAATTTTTCACATTCTTCCGGAGATCCACAATTAGACCAAAATGCTGCTAAATCACCATCGTAATAATGAATATGGTCACCGGCTTTACCATTCTTGTCAACAGGTAAATCAACGGGACTATGTTGTGCAGCAATTGTTCTAGCAGGTATAATACTTGTTTTACTTAAAATAAAAGGGTGCCATTGCAATAAATGTGTTAAAGCAGAATCAGGTCCATAAGGGAAATTTTCATACCTGGAAAATAAATCAAATGCCCAGGATTCAATAATAGCTCTTCCTATATAATCATTTTTAACTAAAAATGAATGGCACTCCACTTTATTTTCCGATTGTGTTACAATTAATTTAGTTAAGTCTGCGTTAGAGTTACGATAAGTCTTGATTCTTCCATCTGGTGGAATAATAGGTTGCTCCTTTAAAATAACAGGATTCAATGCCTCAGGAGATAATAAATAATCTTGCAAGTTAATAGACATATCCATAATTAACGAGTCTTGATCAATATACCAAAACCACTTGGCTTCTGGAAATGCAAACATTGCAGCCCTTAAACAAAACAATCTTATCCATTTAGCCTTTTCTTTGGACTTCAAAACATTCATAGAGTTCAAGGCAGGAAGAAATTCTTGATACCAGCGAACATAAACACCATAGGTTTGCTCATGGGCGTAGTCGACTCTATTTTGCACTATTTTTGTTAATGCATCAACCGAATACTTTTCAAAATCCACAGCAGTGACAATTATAATATTAGGATAGTTCTTGGAGTTTTTAGGTTTGTAGACGATTTTATCTTGATTCTTAAACCGATTCTTAGCTCTAGACAAACTCAGAACAGCATTTTCGCTCTCCTCCTTTGCCTTTTGAGTTTCAGGATTTGGGTCGTCGAACGCATTCAAAGATCTTACAATGGTTTTTTCGATCTCAGGAGCATTTGCATCTCTTAATTTAGACTCCAACACCAACTTATTGACACCAAGTTGTCTCAACAATGGAGCATCCTCAATGGGTGGGTATATATACCTGGAAGTCGATTCGATAATATGTTTGCTAGTTAATGGATGGCTTGGAGGGTAATATGACAGCGAATTCCCCCGGAGTATATTACTTATAAAACTGAAAGGACTAAAGAAAAACCAAATAAACAACAAAATTGCAACGTATGTGGTTAAATTCAGTTTCCTGAGATTCAGGATTCTATTGAAAGTAGCAGGAAATGGTAGGGAGCTTTTCAGCTTCAGATATCTTGGCTTAAATGAATTAGCACCATTGAACATTTTCCACAACTCTCACTTACAACTGCTTTATATATTATTATTGTTTGCTCCAAATGGTTTTAATTAATTATTTAGTGAGATCGATTCAAGCTTTTGTGTAATGTTTTGTTCATCGATCATATTATTGTACTACGATCTATGTATCAATATAGTTATACAAACCAGCTATTTTCTAGTCTCTTTATTTATTCTATCCTCAATGACTTGCAATGCCACTTGTCTTCTTCTTTCAGCCACCGAGTTGGCCACGCTTTTTTGGGCTTGATTTGCTTGTTCCAGTCTTTTCTGGGCTCTTATATTACCTTGTTCTATCGAATCATCATTAAACGGAGTAATAATTCCTAAGATGCAACCCAAATCATAGCAGCGATCGAAGACAACGCTTAAGTAAGGTTTCAAAACTCTAGGGAAAAATTCAACCAATTGGAATGCATCAGAGGCATCACCCGTGATTAGAGAACCTGAATTGTCTGAACTGCCATTTGCCATGGTGATTGGTAATAATGGGTCAGTTAAAAACGATTGGTAAAACCGTAAGTAATTGTAGGATATGACGAAACTCCCAATTGATGGAATCGCTGGGTACAACGAGCGACTTACTAATAAGGACCACACAGAGACAACATTGAGCAATACGAACGGCAAATGCTTCACTCTGAAGTTAATTAACCCTTGAAACAACACTATATTATGCTCTGGGATAAGCTGCTTCAAAACCACCAAAAATCCAAAATAATATGAAATACCTCCACCTAATGGCTTATCCATTCCCTCGACATCACCTCTCATCAAATTACAAACAATCGTAATTAGGACAGTTATCAAGTTGGTAAATGACCCTAATACCAAGACAAACTTAATAACTTCCTTGTATCCCCAAAACTTTTCCACATACTTGGTTGATACTACCAATATGGCACCTGATATTATGAATGAAATAAGTGAAATTTCAGCAAAAATTGCAGTAACAATCACCCACGGATAAAATATGGTATAGCGTGGTATCAATTGCAAATATGGTACTTGAATACTGTGGAAAATAACTCCATTTTGTTCGTTATCTCCATTAACAATAGCTGAACGGTAGATAGCAAGTTTTATGAAAAATATAAGCGAACTTATAGAGATTAATATCCCTAGTAAGATCTTAGATGATTTGGGCAATGTATATACCTTCCTTAACAATGCCATGACTTTATTATTTGTGTATATTGACAGCTCGATAATATATTATATATTTTCTAGCATAGCACGGTGGCCGTGATTTCATTGTCGCGATTGTGTAATAAACTGTATCAAAATTTTTACTACGGTGAAAAAAATCATAAAATAATCCTTAAATTTAATAGAACAATTATAAAAACAAATAAAAGTATATAAATGTATAAGTACACACAATGGCATGAGTTAATAAATACAAACTGTAATGATTAAACTTATGATTTCATAAATAAAATCATCTTGAAGTCTCTTATTAATTCGTCAAAAAAAGTAAAGTAAAAGAAAGACATTCTTCGCTTATCGAAGATTTTTAATGATCCACTAAGGCTTAGTATTGAAAGCGGTTTTCTGGGTCGATGGTGTATAACTATAATAAGTGTAAGTAGTACTGGCATAGCTCGAACCCCTTTTACCTGTATCATTGTTATCCTTATGTCTTGGTTGGAATAAACCTTGAGCAATACCGGATAAACTGTCTCCAAGGTCTTCTGGGGCTGCAGATGAACCGACAGCTGGACCAACAATAATAATAATAAACAAAATCAAAACAGCAAAGTATAAAGTGCAGTACTTTCTTACCATTCTCTTTCTCAATCTAGCTTGTTTTAATGAATAAATTGGAGGTCTGATTAATCTTGAAGGTTTTAACCAGAACAACATAGTTGAATGCCATCTATCAATCAATGGGATACACAATATAGGAAATTGACAGAATAAGATAACATGAGCTAAGATGAAATCACCAGCGAATTCAGACATTTCAATAGTTTTAGCGCAAAATTCACGGGCTGGTTGAGTCCAAGCCATGTAACCTAAACCAGAACCATACCATTTACCAGTCCAGAATGCAGTATTGGCTTTATCGTTCTTAAATTCTCTTGTCAAGAAACATAAGGTTAAGAATTTGAATAATAATCTTTGAATATAAATCATGGTAATAACACCCAACAACATTCTTGCAAAAACAAAACCTTCCAAAACCCACATAACAACAAAGAAAATTAAATTGACAATAACTGCTACACCATGTGCAATACCAGCAATAACAGCACCAGTCTTCTTACAGCACATACCTAATAATGGACCAGCACAACAAGCCATACCAAGACAAACAGCCAAACACCCAAGGTCAATGACAACAGGAGCCAAAGCGCAAATAACAAGTCTCAATGTAGAATTGACTTGTTGTGGATCCTCATATACACCTGTTTGAGCGTTGATGAAAGTGTAAGCGACAAACAAACCCGCTGTATAAATCAAACAAGGCAAGAAATCAGCGAAGAAAACATTCGATCTATGTGCTCTGCTGGCATCACCTGCACTCTTCTCGGAAGCATCACCAATTAACTTACGCTTGAAACCAGTTATACGAGATCTCGAGAGACGAACGTAACCAATCCATGAGTTCCTGTGCCATTTGGTGTTACCACGGGATAACCATCTAATGAAATCACGGTAATCAATGAAAAAGTCTTCCCAGGCAAATTGATGTGGATTAAAAATAAATGGCGAGAACATTAAAGAAGATAATGATGCCCAGAACCACAACAATGGTGCTTGCCAGTGTGAAACAGATCCGAACACAATGATCAACATAGATCTTGCACCTAAGTAAATCGATGAATCAGCAAAACGAGAATACAAGATTGAAAATGGAATACGAGAAGTAGCAAAACCTCTACCCGTAGAAATATATCTCGCACCACCAACTGTCAAGTCAGTAAATAAAGATGAAGAATAAATTTGGGCCACGAACACTTCAAACATTGGAGACAAAGAAAGGAAATGGCGGAAGAATCTTTGAGCAGCTTTCCAGACACCTCTTTCAATCAATTCTTGGACAATTAAAGGAATAAAAGAAATAAAGAAAACAATGAAAATAGACAAAGTATAACGTCTAATCCAATCAACTGCAGGATCAAAATTATAACAGCCATATGGAATCAATAAATCTGTCACAGGCTTATTCTTATCATAAATACAAAAGATGGACTCATGAGCCAAGGAATTCAAATTAGCTAAGACCAACATGAAGACTTGCAACGATAATTGAATGAACATATTATTAATGTGGAAACCAGGATGACCATAATAAAACGACAAGAAACGATCTAATGGTAGTTGTGTGGACAAATAATAATATTCACGAGATAACATTTGTTCACCCATACCAGCACCAATCTTAGTTGTGAAATTCAAAATAGATCCAAAACCCATGTCTCTACCTTTACCACATTGGTAGTACTCACAATGCTTGATTCTACCACCTCTTAAAATTGCATTCATACCGGCGTAAATATCTTCGTTCAAATGTAATCCCTTTTGTGCCTTAGCAACACCACCTCTTGTAAACATGAATGTTGCATTCAAGAAATCTGGATGACCATAATGTAATTTACCCCCAATTTGAGCTAAAGTTCTTGCGAATAACGTACCAAAAGTTTGTTCTTTACCTGCAGCAACATCACCTAAAACACCTGAGTTTTCAGAGAAAATATATTCACGAGCACCCAAGATAGCAACTGGGGCAGTTTGCTCGCTGACTTCACTATTCTTTAAGTTTGGTGCATATGGGTTAACGTGTTCAACATTTAATTCTTCAAATTCGGACAACACAGATCTAATTTTCAAACATTCTTCTAAGTAATTATCTTGATTAGCATCAATCAATTGAATATATTCACCACGATGGAAAACAAGCGCATGATTTTGATTATCGGATTTACCATCACCTAAAATTGGATTACCTGATAACTGAATTCTGAACTTAGGACGACGTCTACCATTTTCTAACATCTCACAATGACCATCAATCAAAGCAGAGTATACTCTTGGCTCTTCGTTTTCATTCAAAGCGGGTTCTTCATCCAAGTAGGCAATTTGTAAATCTGGATAAGCTCTCAACAAAAATTCCGCATTTTCCATTTCATCGTCTTTAAACTTAGTCAATCTTTGCATTGAAACGATAAATCTGAACTTTCTTCTAGCCATCTTTTCTAATGCCAACTCTAAACCTTCTGGATCACCACCAAAATATTGCACTAATTCAGGGTTTTCAACACGGTACAATAATTTAATAGCTCTTGCATAATTCATGAAACCAGAAACAGTACGGTATAAGGTTTGAGATCTCAACGAAGCCCAAATACGGGTTCTCAAAGTATATTCAGGTGCAGCAGATTTGAAACCAATACAGTAAAATGGTAAATCGTCAATCTTAGACTTAAGTCCATCTTCAGATAACTTTTCTGGATCATCTCCATTTTCATAGGCGGCAGTTTCTTCAGCTAAAATTTTAGTGTCCTTAACGAAGCATTCCCATTCAACAGGGTGTAATTGCTTTAAGTATTCTAACAAGGTAACTCTTGAAAATTGATCATCTTCTCTGATAATTTCTCTCAAAGACAATAAAATTTTCTCAGAATAGTGAGGAGTAAAAACAGTAAAAGTTGGCATATTATCAACTGGCAATGGTTCCAATATTGGAGTAGCTAATGACTGAGCGAAGAAAGAAATACGTCTTTCAGCTTCAGAGTTTCTTGGGAAAAATTCAGTATCAAAATTATTATCATCTTGCGACACAAAGAATGTAGGTGCTCTTAAAGTACGCTTTCCTTCGACTTCAGAAGGAACTTGGTGATATAACAACTTTTGAACGTGATCGATGGCTAATAAATGTTCCCTGTACATGGAAATAACAATTGCATTCCAAATTTGTGAAATTAAAACCTTTGGCTTATATTTAATTTCCATTTCAGTCGTAGCTAAAATCTTGGAATATATTCTCTTAGGCAATCTTGTGAAAATGTTTCTCCATGGAGTCAAAATGGATATACCCAAATAAAATGAACGTCCAACTGAGAAAATACAATTACAAATAATCCACCACATGTAGGTATCTAAAAAGAACAATAACAAGTCAACTGCATAAATCAACCCCAAGACGATCTTAGCTTGATGCTTACAAACTTGGTTACCGAACCAAACTTCACCAGTACATCTCATAGTAGTTGTAGATAAAATTCTAATTGGATCTCTGATGGACAAGGTTAAAAAGAAATAGGATTCAGAAAACTTTGCAGCAAACACACAAACCCACAATAAATACGACATCCACATATCTAAACCCCTTAATTTATTGAAGTTAGCAGTGAAAGTTTGAGAAGCCAAATATTTTCTTGATCTCTTGTTCATGTAGGAAGTAAATAATCCACCTAAAGGCATAACAGCAAAAAATAATAACGTTGCGATAGCAATAAAGAAACCAACGATAGAAACAGCATGTGCTGCCTTAGACACTGTCTGCAAACCAGCATAATAGAAGACAAATACCACTGGAACCAAATTAACAAGGAAAATAAGAATCAAGAAAACTAAACGACGAGTTAAATGTTGAGCACCTGCCCATTCTCTTGGGACAAATAACCATTCGCAAACAGTGGCCATTATTTGAATAAATGAAGCAAGAACACCTCCGATAGCAGCAGATGCCCATCTAGAGGACGCAGTAGGTTGATTGTTTAAAGGCTGAGCATAATTCTTCGTATATAAAGTTGGAGAATTATAGGCCGTGTACATCCAGTAGACTGTACCATGAATAACCCAAATTCTATTGAAATTAGTAACAAAATGTAACCAAGTTCTGATTTCTTTATAGGTCTTGAAGAAAACATTTGACCATTCAATCTCACCAAGCTTTAAATAACGCTCTTCTTGAGGAACATCAACCAATCTAGAACCATCTTCACAAATAATTCTCGAAATACCTTCTGGGTACCAAAATAATTGATTGACATCATCATAACCAATGACCTTATTGTGGTCCTTTTCACGTTTAACAAATCTGCCTTCATAGATCTCATAAACTTGGGATCTGATGAATCTATATAAAGGTGTAATAACACGGTTTAAGTAATCACCTTCAGGAACTGGTTCCTGTCTTTGTTGGCATTGTGGAGACATCAAATAGTCGTAAGCAGTCTTGTAGATGTAACAAATGGTTTCTGGTGTAAAACGAACTTGGTTAGCTTCACCCCATAACAACAAGTATAAGGCAATATCCCTAACTCTTTCTTCTGGAGATAAAGAGTTCATCTTAGCTCTCCATCTGATGTCTGCGGCATCCAAAGAATAATCGCCTTCCAACTCATTTGCTAATGCATCCATATCTTGGCCATGCTCTTCAGCAGCCTTTCTAGCCTTCTTGGATTTTTTAGATGCCTTTCTAGCCTTCTTACCAACTTTACCTAAGGTCATATTGCTAAAACCAATAGAATCATCTAAATCTTGTTGGGAAGCGAAAAACCACTTCTTGTAATTGGCATTATCACCACCAATATAGTCTGCATGTAAACTTAACAATGCTTGAGCTGGAGACATTCTTGAAGATCTAGAGTCTAACAAGGTCATGAAGTAATCGAACATGTTTCTCATAGAATCTCTTTGAAATCCGAATTTATTGGTCAAATCAATAAAGATGTCTTCAACGTGCTCGATTTTAATTGGAGCCTGAGGATCAGCAGACCAGGCTGGATATGGCAAACTAGAAGACATTTGAAATTGTGTTGGATCGTAAGTACCCATGCCACCACCGTAGATAGGTGTAGAAGCACCGGACGATCTTGGACCCCCATAACTCATTTGAGATGGTGTGTATTGTGTACCATATTGATCGTACCCAGGAGTACCAGGAGTTTGTCCACCGTAACTGAAGTCAGAAAAGGCTTCAGGGTCTGCACTGTAGCCACCCATAGGTTGACCAGGAAGCTGCTGACCCCCAGTGAATTGATCCTGATATCCGTCCATATCATACGGTTGCTGTTGATACTGAACATTTGGATCATAGTAGTCTTGTTGAGGTTGATTCAAATTATCATACGGTTGCTGGTAATAACCTTCATCACCAGCAGCCGCATGTTGATTCGGATCATAATAATTATGATTATTATCGTTATACGACATCTAAACTACTGTTAGTAAAACAATCAATTTAAAAATTCAACCAAATGTGTTGTTTTATATAAATAGATAGATGGATATGGACAGTTTCTCTGCGAAATAATAATTCAAACAGGAAACAATTTTATCAAATCGGGACCGGAAAACTTTTTTCTTTTTAATTACCTTTTTAAAAAATTCGAGGTTCAAACCGAGACTACCTAATTAGGCTGATCTAATAAAGTGCGACTCCCAATTTTAAGGCGTAGAATGATCTGCTTCGATAAGACTACTCCAACACGTTCAAATTGTAGTCTACATTTAGAATCAGTGTCGGTGAATCCTCTAGTCTCATTTGAAACCTTTTATGGATGGTTTCTTGCAACTTTTTCCGTATAAAAATTCCCCTGATTTGTTAGGCTGTGTACTCCTTCTATGGCGGCTAATTCGATCACCGTAGTCTCTATCTTAGATCAAAGCTCCATCTACAGTATAAGCAATGTAGTACTTGTCGAGTATTATATCAGTCTTATCATGACCTCTCTACCTTCCATTAAAAAAAGACACACGTAGCCGTTACCAAATCACCCCGAATCAAATCATATTTCATCTATCTCCAATTTTCCTAAAAAAAGTTAACATACAGTGAATAATGTATTTCAATACAACACTCGATAAATCGATGGTAACGATAGATTAAAAATAACAAGAATGTTTAAAAAAAAACGAAAGTCTGAAATAGAATACCTATATAGAATTAAAAAAAAAACGGGATATATCCTTCTGAAGTATTGTACCTCTGGATCACGAGACCGCATATGTTTTTTCGCTGCCCGTTTTACCTTTATTACAGGGACACACCAGAGATTGGTAAAATCGCGTCGCCCAACTGAGCCCGTCAATACGTGTATATAATTCCCCATTAAGTGCGACAGGAACAGCGAAATCTGCATGGTGGAACGACGAGGCGCAATAAATGTATCTATAAATATCCGTGCCACAAAGGTGATTGGTAATACAAAGACCGGTGAGTGGTTAATTAAAGTACAGTGGCTAGTTTGCGACGGGCGCATGTACACGTGAGCTAGTCATCTTTGAGCAGTGAAATGAGATGAGACTGAAACCAAGTTATGAAAGGGAACTTGTAAAAACTAGTTTCAATAAGCTGATGTCCTAACAAGGTTTCGGTAATGTCAGTATGAGAGTAAAATATAAGGCTATCAATTTGGGAGGTTGCTTCGAACACTCGTGTGCTCCTCAAACTGCATATCGACAATCGGGCGCTGGCAATGGATATGAACACGCGAAAACCTACGGTATGCGGTCGCTACGGAGAATAGTATGCTCATGTACGGAAAGGACCACAAATAGCAATAAAACAGCAATAGAAAGAGTAGGGTACTATTGCGGGCTACATAACGGTAAGCATAACAATAAGTTTCTGCCGGGTAATGTTAGGCTCAGGCGTGGTCGTGTTTCGTTCATAACACGAATCAGCGGGAAAGGGATCTTGTTTAATTGTTGGTTTGTACTAGTTTGGTGCAAGGATGTGACAATATTCGTTCCAGATGGATAGGACTCATTTTGACAGGGATGAATCTTCGCACCTATGGTGGATAAAAGCCAAGCTAATAGAAATTAGCACAAAAGCATACGGAGGTCTGCAATCGACAACTCTGAAAGAGCTTTGAGAATAGACAATCGACGCTATTTCAAACAGGCGACTTGACACCAGACAACGATGACGTCTAACAAGTAAAAAGCGACGTGTAAGACAAGTATAGCGAAACGAAAAAAAATATAGTGCGTCAACGTTGCAGACAACATGAAATCTAGATTCTACGCTTCATTACAATGCGAAACGCGATTCATGAACAATCACAAATCGCGTTTGCAGGACAAAGTATACGTCTGTGAAGAAGCCTGGGAATAATGTTTTCAATTAGTACTCCTAATCTAGTAATTTCTTAGAGAGATGGCATTTACAGTGTGCTGAGGAAGTGCAAAAAAAGTTTATTTCTATACAGTGGGGCTATTTAGGTACTACACCATACTCATCAGTAGACACCCCATTAAGGAATAACTTATTCTGAAAGTAGAAGCAGTAGTATTAGGGTGTAGACGACCTAATCAGACCATCCTAACAGATGTAATTCTTTTCTAATGTCGTCCTCCTTTTTGATTTTAGACACCTGGGTGTCTTCCAAGGTTTCACCGTTGGCTTGCTTCATTTTTAATGTTTCTATAGCTCTCAATTTTTTTAACAACGATCTGATTTTCTTCTCTTCTAATGAGCTCACACCACCAATAACACCGCTTCCAGAATTATCATTTTCCTTTTTGACACTTTCAACGCTGTTAGCTGGTGATGCAGTCAGCTTTTCTTCTTCTTGTTGTTGTTTTTTAGCCTCTCTCTTCTTCCTGTTTTTGGCGGCGCTCTTGCTTTCTTTAGGAGTATTGTCCACAGGAGCAGCACCTGGAACTACTCTAGTTCTAACTCCGTTGCCGTTGGATCCAGAAAGCGAGCTACTTGATTGTAATTCTTTTTGATATAATGACGTTCTTGCACTACTGCCTGAATTTCTGGCGTGAGGAGGACGGTATGCTCCACTAGGTTTTTGTGCCGCATTCAAATCATTTGCTTGCTTCTTGGCCAAGTACTCCTTAGTCGATTCGTGAGCGGTCGGTGCTTCTTCCAAATTCCTCAATGGAGGAAATTTATCCAAGCTTTGAGGTTTCCAAGTAATCGAATACAATTCTTGGTATTCCTTCAAATAAACCAATTTACCACTTGCATGCCAAATTTTACACCCATTGTCAACCCTCAATCTTGGTGAAGTAGTAGCTGTCAATATGTATCTTCCACAAGGTGACCATTCACATACGGAAGTATTTGCGGCTTCGAAAGTTGTAACTTTTGAAAACTTATTTTGACGGTCATAAACATCAACAGTACCTTGCAAGTTACCGAATCCAGCTACTAATACGTACCTAGCATGTGGAGAATATAATATAGTGTTTCTTGGTGCAGTTGGTAATGAAAAGATAGCATTACCTCTGGCATCAAAAAATGTTGTATCAGCTGGCATGTAACCATATACAACAGCAAACTCTCTTGCAGAAGGAGACCAAGTAATATCATGGATAGGACCAGTTCTTTTCAAGTCGATTCTTGAGTCATATGATCCTGCAATTCCTAATAAATAAAGATTGGTTTCACCATAGTAAGATTTGTTGGTAGTATCGTGATCTGTAGATGCTAATGCTAATAATGCTGTACCAATCGAATTCCACTTTAATTGACATCTTTCAGCTTTAAAAAAATTCTTCAGACAAATCGGCTGATTGAAATTTGGTACATTGTAAATCACGACGCTCGCTGGCTTTCCATTCTTTTCTGGGATAAAAATTGCAATGGATGGATTCAAACCCGGACTCATTTGAAAGCTTTGGAATGTGGCCTTAGGATCGCTAAGCTTGTATTTATAGGTAGGCTGATTGATATTAATTTGTTCATTACTAGAATTCGTGACATCAAAAAAGTGAAGTTCCTTGTTATTGACATTTTTAGCAAAGAGCTTTTCATCTTGGGTGAATTGTGGTTTCCATCCTGCTTGATGTTTATTAGACCATTCACTAATAATGCTATTAGAATTAATATTGAAAATTTTCACGTTTTTGTTCCATACTCCACTTTCTTTATCCTGCAAAATTGGTTTACACCACAAGCACAAGTAAGTACCATTTGGTGAAAAATGTAAATCAAACACTTCTAGTAAATCGATTTTAGTTTGTAATGGTGCCTCCTTGGTTGTTTTGACCACTACCACTTCATTTGGTTGAGTATAAGCAAAATATTCCCCATTACTTGAATATAAAGCAGAACGGCATTCAGCAGTTGGTTTTGGAAATGTTGTGATTTCTTCGTAATCCTGTATTAAATCAATAGATTTAGGTTGACGACCTGGTTATAGTTAGTAATTGAGCTCGAATGGCTAAAGCAATAAGATATAACGCTTAATGTGGCAATTCTTGTTGAAGCAAACTCCACGATGAAGAAATGGACTTCCACGTAAATTACTTCTCTCAAGAAGAAATCAAACGAAAAACATACAGAAAAACTGAGTAGTTGCTGACATATCTATATCTTCCTCTTAATAATATTAACAAGAAATATGAATTGGTATTCAACTGAAACGTTAATCAAACCCTATATGTCAAATAATTTTAGCATTAATTGTCCATAAAAAAATCGATTTGCTGATACTCGACAAATTATTTAAGAAGACATCACGTGCATCAATAATACTTAATCATCGATGCCCACATTATTATACACGTAGAGGGACGTGGACAATGCTTACTGGCGTGTATTCATTATTATATATATGTTGAGAGTTATTTGACTTCACCAAAGTTATAATGTCCAGTTTCATTTGCGTGCTTTGAGGCTCCCATCTCCCCCACCAATATCTTATAACAATCTAAACATCTAATTCTGAAGGTGGTTGTGTTTGTAGAATAGTTTTGAGTTTGTAAATAGTGGCATAATTTTAAAGAAAATTCAAGAACTAATTGTTCTGTTTGTGAATTTATAGGCCAGATGCACGTATCAGTTTGCTTATCCTGATTTGATGTTGATAAATTCACGTTCAAAGACAAAATATCGTAATGAATACCCAGATATATCAATACCATAAACTTGTCTGGTTTGTCTGCTTCGTTTTCAAACCTTATGAATTTCCCCAGCTCTATGTCAAGGCAGTTTATTCTGATCTTGAACCACTCTGCCAATATTCCCAATTCAATAGCACCACCCCAGGAATCTTTCTTTAGTATCCATTGACAGTACTTATCTACAGGTCTCCCAAGGACAACATCACTGTATTTATCCTGATTATCCTGAATGGTAGAGCTAATAATAGATCTTAAGTTACTTGGTGGCGAAATACCATCCCGCCCAAACGAATTATACCCAAATAGACCGTATGAAATCGAGTTAAACATACAAGAATTATCATCAGGTATATTCCGAAGAATTAGATATTCATCTAATGATTCAATGTAAACGGATGGAATATTAGGATCTGACTTTGATTTGGAGTGTGGCACACCAGAGGCCTGACTCAAATTCGATTCTTGGATTTTATTCGAAGAGGACCCAGAGGCATCTTCCAATATTAATTGGTCCCCATTTTTGATGTTTAATTCCTTAATTGGTGTCTCCAATCTCGACATATCTATGGGTTTGGGAGGAAACCCGTTCTTGAGACTAAGAACTGCATCTTCTGATATCGAACCCTTAAGTGTTGTTTTGATTACTTTGACTAACTCATTCAACGGTACTTGGTCGTTTGTACAATTTATCACCGAAGAACCGGCTCCAGACTTAATCTTTATCTTCATAATACACAATGTTTGTTAATGGTAGCTGTGTAAGGTAGCCCACATATCTTATCAGTCGATATATATTCTAGAGTTACACAAAACCGCTCCCCACCCACAACATGCTCTAATAAATATCTAAATGCTACAATAGAACGAAAGGAGCAAACTCATAACTGATTGCTGTATATTGGAGCCAATATCTCCTTGATATGGCTCTTGTATGCTGTGAAGTAGCTAACTCTTGCAGTAAATATAAACGTGTAAACACACTTTAAACGAAATGAAATCATAAGAATGTTTGCAAATGTGCAACAAAAATCTAATATACAAAATAGTCAACAGGCCTCAATTGTCAGACATTTCGACCTCGCCCTCCGGCACTATTGGCTTGTCATCTTGGCCAGTTTCTCCACTTGGAATCCCGGTTATAATAGCATCCAAGGTGTCTTTCTTCTGATCCTTTAACTCATCGAATTCCTCCTTATTTTGCTCCTTAAATTGCTCCAACGCCTTGTATTTCTCTACAGATTCCATAAATTTGAGCATGTTCACTCCCGAAGCCGCTTCCGATTCCAAATTGGTGTATGGCCTCTGTTTCAAATCCTTAGCCCTTCTCTTGTGCACCTTACCCTTAGAGTGGCGGTCCAACGAATCTTGATTTTCAAAATATTTGGCACATTCAATACAATAATATTGTCCTAATCCGGCTTTGGTCTCGTCGAGAGGTTGATTTTTCAACCTCATAATCGACTCCTTTGAGGATAAGTCATTGTAGATAAGATCGAGATCTCTAGTTCTTCTCTTTGTCTTGTATCTTTTGACACTATATCTACCCATTTTGCGCTATATTTACAACTATTCACTTTGTCTACCATTTGATTCACTATACATAAATCTTCTGAGATGAGCTTGAATTTTTTGAATCTCCTGCATACAGTCTGCTCTTCATTTAGCTGAGAGTAAACTATACGTTTGGGCCCCTTATCCATCATCCGGTATATAGTGCTCAGTCTTCGAGGAAGCGCAGGTTTGTAAAACAGCAGTCACTTTAATCATGTGATGTGATTATAGCCCTGTAAACAGGAATGAAAATTTTTGTGGCCCAAGACACTTTTGTGTAATAATATCCATAATCTGCGCGAGACTTACCCTGGAGCTTACTAAAAGAGAATTTTTTCGGGACATTTCTATATTCCTTATTACAAGAACACTACTATAGTAAATAAGGTATGTCTAAATTGAAGGATAATCAAGACTTCGTATCAAAAGACACATGAAGGCCATAATGAACATCATTTGAGAAGATCAACTTTTAACGGAAAGGAATAAGTACTTGGCAAAGGATCATAGGCGTTGAAAAAATGATTACAAATCAAGTGAAAAAAAATCGAATGGATATATAAGCAAGGAAAAAGACCTCATAGTAAAAATTGATACAGTTATTACAATTATTTGTGAAACTTGGATTACTAACTAATTATTAGACAAAATGGCTAGAAGACCAGCTAGATGTTACAGATACTGTAAGAACAAACCATACCCAAAGAGTAGATACAACAGAGCTGTCCCAGACGCTAAGATCAGAATCTACGATTTAGGTCGTAAGAAGGCTACTGTTGATGAATTCCCATTGTGTATTCACTTAGTTTCTAACGAATTAGAACAATTGTCATCTGAAGCTTTAGAAGCCGCTCGTATCTGTGCTAACAAATATATCACCAAGATTTCCGGTAGAGATTCTTTCCACTTGAGAATCAGAGTCCACCCATTCCACGTCTTACGTATTAACAAGATGTTGTCGTGTGCCGGTGCTGATAGATTGCAACAAGGTATGAGAGGTGCTTGGGGTAAGCCACACGGTTTAGCTGCTAGAGTTGACATTGGTCAAATTCTTATGTCCGCTAGAACTAAGGACTCTAACAAGGATGTCGTTATTGAAGGTTTGAGAAGAGCTAGATACAAGTTCCCAGGTCAACAAAAGATTATTATCTCTAAGAAATGGGGTTTCACTCCTCTTAACAGAGACGAATACCTTGCTAAGAAGAACAATGGTGAAGTTAAGGACGATGGTGCTTACGTTAAGTTCTTAACCAAGAAGGGTAAGTTAGAAGAAAACTTGAAGCAATTCCCTGACTACCAATACCAAGCTTAAATTAAGTTTGTGAATTAATTGGTTTTCAAAATCTCTGTTTTTAGTATATTTTAATATAAAATCTTTCTTTAACGTATATTTGTAGTCACTAAAATACTTGGAATGGATAGATTCCTTATCAATTAAATGAAATCCATGAGAGGAGGTAGTAGAAGCCATTTTTCACTTTTTGCAAATTAAGGAATTTGACTCCCATTTTCTTCGGTAATCGTCTCGCTCTATTAGTTATGTAATGTTGTATGTTATAGGAGAATTTATTACTCTTGAAGCGTGGTCTTATCGTATCTAACAAGAAGTTTTCCCGAAATTATGGGAGATGAGTCCCGCAACCCCATTATCGCGAAACTTGGAGTTCCCAACGTTTGTACGCTTAAATCTATATTCTTCGGTAATCATAAGGGTTCTTTTACATACAAACTAGTAGTGTTGAAAGTGTGCTAGCCTCTCATCCGATGGTTGAAGAGACCCAGAATAACCGGCGACGGCTCCCGGCTTGTGAGAGATGTCGTACCAGAAAAACGAAGTGTGATTCACAACTACCATCTTGTTCCAATTGTGTGAAGGCTGGAGTGGAATGTATGAACAAAGATAAGGTTTTGGGTAAAACTGTTACAAGAGGTTATGTTTGGTCATTGGAGGAACGTATTAGAGCTTTCGAAGGAGAGCACGGTCTATATGAACAATCACCAAAATCGGATCATCACAGACCTAAACGAGCTAGATTGGCAAATGGCCAAAATCAAGAAAGTTCGAATGTCCTAGAACAATTACCAATATCTAGGTCACCATCACCCTCACGACCTCATCAGCAGTCAAGCCCATCAAGGTCTTATAGTGATCTGTCCGAGTTTGCGAATAAAGATAAGAATGGAGATGAAAACGATGATAATGATGATAATGATGACGAAGGAACTATACAAAGTACAATGGACACGTTGCTTGCTACGACTTTCTCTGGAGGTGCAGCTACACATGTCAGTGATGATCTTGATAATCAGATTCGGCAATATTCGAGCCCATCTTCTAGACCAAGTGCAAGGGAAATATTTATTGAAAAGGAGAATATGGCTATTGCTAAGCTTGGACGAGATTTCTTGAAACAAGTCCGTCGTATAAACTCCAAAAATAGGGTTACCGATATAACAGCATATGATTTTAATATACTCATTCGGTTGGCGAAGCGCTATTTTACATGGATGAATAGCGCTCATCCAGTGCTACATGAATGCATGTTTCATCTTCAGCTAGAAAAATGCCGCCACAGAAAAGAGGCCTCTGTAGTTGACCGTTTTCAGGTAAGTATGGTCATAGCTATTTCTCTTGTTTCAATTGGGCGGCCGCATCTGTCTACCTCTGAGATTGGGCGAATCGCAAATGACTTTTGGAAATCAGCAACAAAGCTTCGTGGTAGATTACTATTTGGTTCTGGAATCAAAAAACTCCAAAACATTTTACTATTGTTACAATACACTCTATTGGTTCCCAAGGCTGGAAATTTGTGGCAACTTTCGGGATCTGCAATGAGACTTGCAACTGAAATGGGACTCTATGCTGAACCTAACCCCTCACAAGAATTTGACCCCCTAAGTTTAGACCTCCGTCGACGTGTTTTTTGGACTTGCTATTGTATTGATCGAATTCTCGCTACAGTGATGGGAAGGCCTACAGGGATCCCGGATACTTGGATATCTGCTGAGTTTCCAGCCTTGGTGGAGGACAAGCTAGTAACTATACATGGCATAAAATCAGGTCCTATATGTCATCTAAAAGTTGCCCAAATTCAACAAATTCGTATATATCGACTACAATCTGAAATCCATAAACGCCTATACGCTCATGCTAATCATAATAAGTTGCCTCACGAAGACATGAATAGTTGGAGTTGGCAAATGTACGACCAACTAAGGCTTTGGCGTAGCAGCTCTTCACTCCCTACACCATTAATAACTAAGGAATGGACAGAATTGCAATTTCATATTGCCGTTGTTTTGCTTTTCCGCCCATCACCTAATCGTCCCAAGTTATCAAAGGAAGCATTACATGTTGCTTTCCATTCAGCTGGTGAGGTCATGAAACTAGTTAAAGTTATGCATAGGGAATGCTCGGCCGTATTTTCATGGCTTACGGTACAAAATCTTTTTATGTGTGGATTAACGTTTGTTAATTCATTGAAGGAACTTACCGAAAGACGAGATTCTCACCAATTATGTATACCATTTGTTGAAATTTTTCTTCAAATTCAGTCTTGTACTGCAATGCTTGAAACATTATCGGCTTTGGAAGCCGGCGCTAACGAAAGAATAAGAAATGCTTTTGAGATGATCTCCTCCAATGTTCTTCAAAATATAACTACTATGGCTCCTTCTTTTCCTCATCACTCTAACCAAGATGGATGTATCTGGAGCCAGATTGCAAAATTAGATAATATTTCTATACAAAGACCTATAGATATTGAAGGAACTTCAATTCCTATTCAAGAATATTCCATTATTCTTCAACAAACTGATATGCAAGGCTGCGAAAGCTTGTCTAACGCCTATGGTAATGAGCATTTCTCTGAGCATGACACTGATTCATCCACTAGCAACGGCATGCTTGACTTACCAATCGATACGAATTCATATACTATTCCAAAGAAGTACCGTTCTATGAATAATGCATCTTCAAATCAAGTGGGTTATTTCTCAAATGATATTGGTCGGGCTTCAAATTTTAAGCCAAACCAAGAAATTTCAAGCTCCCGTGAGTCTATGCAACCTTTGACCACACATGAAGATCCTAGTATGGAAAGATTGGCAGCTATTTCTAACGTCGCCGCTGAGGCAGAACCAATTCGCGATATAGGTATATTACCTGATTGGTCTGAGACTAATTTGGGTGCCGAATTAGAGCGTTGGTTTCTTTATCCCTTACCTGATGCGAGCGAATTCTCCATATAATAACAATCTTGCAAATCTAAAAATTACCACAATTCTTATAATTATGTATATATATATATTTGGGTAAAATAAAAGTGGCAAGTATTCGGAAAAGAATAAGACCAATCATCTATTTAACTAGCTGCTTCAACAGAGGCACTAATAATTATGGATTCACCAGTCCATGGTATGTCTCGAAATCAGTAGTCCTATAATATACTTAGAAGTAAAGCTAAAGCCACTATGTATAGCTTATATTTAGCCACCTGGGTGAAAATAGAAAGTAGAGACGATGCAAAAATAGAATCTCGCCTTTTCGGAGTCTTTCCGAAACTGGAGCTCTCTCGGATTAATTCCGAAGCTGAAAGAAAGTCCCTATAAAAGACAAGTCATGTTCCATTCCTTTACTCCTTATTTATCATAATATAATCATGAAAGTTTTGGTCCTTGGAGCTACAGGTTTTGTTGGCTCAAGCGTAGCTGACGCATTGGTACGTGCTGGTCACCAAGTTTTAGGTCAAACAAGAAATTCCTTGCAGCACGCTAAGAAATTAGCAAGTCGAGAAATTGAAGTATTGCAGAGCGATCCCTTTTCCGACGATAAATGGACATCTGTCCTTGCTTCAGTTGATGCTGTGATAGACTGCCTTGGTGGTAGCGCCCCTATTGATAAAGAAAATATCAATATTATTAGAAAGGCTGAACAGGCACAAAGACATCCAACTGCGGCAAAATTAGTTTATATTTGGACTTCTGGAGTTTGGTTACATGGCGATGACCGTTGGGAAGTTGTCACTGATGGAACTGAGGCCACCAGGGCACCTGGAAAAGTTGCCTGGCGTCCAGAAATAGAAAATATAATTGTTTCTAGTAAAGCAATTGACGGCATCGTAATTCGTCCCGGTTTAGTCTATGGAAGAAGCGGAAGTGTCGCAGGAATGCTTTTCAGTCAAGCTGCAACTGAGAAGAAAATAGAATGGCCGGGTGAATCAGGAGGGCGTTATGCTACAGTTCATGTTGATGATCTCGGTGAATTGTACCGTCTCGCCGTTGAAAAGCATCCATTAGTTAAGCATCTTAAACTTGAAGGTAGCAATTTTGCAACTGAAAGTGTTGACCTCCTCTTATCTAGAGTAGCTGAGCTTGCGGGTCTCGGCAGCTACAGTTATAAGACCCCAGTATCTCCTTTTGAGATTGCTTTGTCTGGTACTAGCATTGTTCGGGGAACTTTAGCTAGGTCGATACTTGGATGGCAGCCTGTTAAACCATCACTCATTGATGGTTTACCTGTGTATTATCGCTCGTCGCTTGCAAATGAGAAAAATTGAAATTGACTAAAAGATTCAAATAATACATGCCTATATGATTATAGAGATATGTTATATGTTTATGAAAATATTGTAATAATTTCTAACTCATTTTCATTTAAATTTAGTATTCACTTTTTAAAATATTACATTTAATCAGGAAGTAGAATGGCACAAATAATACATCATTGAACGAAATTATGGACATATATATTAGGATATAATTGATCATCTACATGACGCAGTACAACTTAGTATGTTAATATTTACAATACTATATAAGTTTCAGCGACTATTATCTGCACAAGAGAATGCACCTGTAACTGTACCATCTGCATAACCTTGAGCAATGGATGTAATCGATCCATATACCCCCGAAACACATATATAGGAACCAGCAATAATTGTGATAGAAGCCACAGAAACAATAGATATATTTTTTTTACTCTCTCCCCATACTTTTCGAGATTTTTTCAACCACCCAACCCCAATATCTGTTGATTCATAGACACCTCCACCTAATTCGTAAAGAGCCATAAAAGCAGGAACTATAAGAGTGAAAATTGTGCCAAGAAGAGCACCGATCAATCCTAACAAATCATTAAAGAATGGAATAGATCCAGCTATAACCAATCCCACGCCAATAACTAAAGTCATCATACTGACCCACGTAAGCCAATGAGTTTTAGAATTACTTTGTAAATGTACTGAACCTCTTAAAATACGAACGAGAGCGTATTTTGCAGCAATATGTGCTTGGAAAAAGCATGAGAAAAAAAGTGCTGGAAATGAAATCCCGTAAGCAATCTTTTGAATCAATATACCAGCAGATCCAAGAGACGGCGATGCAACATATTGTCCAACTTTTCCATAAACAATACAACTAATCACAATATAATTGAAAACGACAAACCCCTGGCCCATGAAAAGAGATTTGACATATTGAGTTTGGTCTCTCATTTCAGCATGTATTGTAAAGAATGAAGCCGTACCGCAAAGTCTTATCAATTGGGTTGCAACAGCAGCAGAAATAGCTGAATAAGAAGCACCAGTAGCAACTACTTGGATCATCTTATCAACTGGTTCTGATTTCGGAGCCGCAAAGGGAGTACTTTGGGTTAAGCAGGCGATAGCAACAACCCAAACACCAGCAAATACTGATATTACAGCAATGTATCCACACCATGACAAAACTTTCATAGTACGTGTGAAAAGTCCTATGATAAGAGCTATTGCAGCACCAATGCCTACCCAACCAGTGGTACAAATGGCATGATCAGTAAGTGAATTAAATGCAATAGAAACAGTAAGTAAGGCCGCCCCATAGCAAAGAGTATAGAAGAGCCAAAATGCAAATCCCATGACTTCCTGAGCATATTTACCAAACATAAGGTAAGCTGCATCGCCTATGTTGTGGACTTGTGGATGAGAAAGGCGAAATTTGCCAATAACATACCCTGTCCATGTACTCAAGACACATAACGCAATTAAACTTATTAACCCAGGTACGAACCCCAAAACTTGAAAAGTCTGGGGTAAACCAAGCACACCTAAACCGAATTGAGTTTTCGCGATCAAAACTGCCGCTCCGAGACAAGAAACACCTCTGAAATCTGGGCCCTCGCCGTTGTCAACGAACACGTTACGATCTTCCTCTTCTAATATAGTTCCATTTTCTAGGTTATCTTCTGTGCTAACCTGTGATTTGATAGTTATATGAGTTTTCATTTTTTTCTCTGATTCTAATTGTGACATGATGAATAAATGATAAATGGACTTATGACAATATTTTAGCGTTTTATCTTCGTTTTATCTCTTTCAATATATATCCCCGCTAAATTCCTTCTCTTATCTCGTTAAGTTGGACAATAACTTAAGCGTATAACAATTATATAATCTTTGCTTAATTTGAACCGTCGCAATGGGTCCGAAGATAACATATCATTAATTGAACTACGATATTATGTTGATCATTAACGAATCAGTTTAGCTCGGCCAATAACTCTTTTTCGCCCCTCTTTACCCAAATAAATTTTCGGACATTCTCCGACTAGTATCAAAAAGAGACAAAATATCGGGACTGTTCGTATCTTGATGATCCTAAGATAAGCAACAGTAAATTATTGGTTTAGTGCAGAATAACTTTCTTCCCCGGGTTATACTCTTCGGGTTAGTACCGATATCTCACGGAAAATGTCCGAAACATACATCCCACCTAGAGATACTCTTTAAGGACTAATATTTCAATTAGACTTAAAAGAGACCACATTCGATTCTTTTCTTAGCTTCAACTCAATCATATCATAAATAATAATGACCAAACTTCAAGGTATTTTCGCTGCTGTTCCAACACCTCTTACTGCTGATGGTAAAGAAATTGATATTTCAAATATTTCGAAGCAAGTCGAAAGGTTTGTTGATGCTGGAATCCATGGTGTCGTAACTACTGGTACTACTGGAGAATTTCCAGCCCTTACAACTGAAGAACACAAGAGTGTTATCAAGGCTTATATTGATGCTGCAAAAGGAAGATTTCCAGTTGTTGCAGGGCTCGGTAGTAACAGCACTAAACATGCAATTGAAATGGCACAATTCTCTGAAAATGCCGGTGCTGCTGCCATTATGATTGTTCCTCCTTTCTATGATCCGCTTTCCTTCAATGCTCTTTACAAGTTTTATGAAGATGTGTGTGGATCTATCTCAATTCCAGTCATGTACTATAATTTACCAGGCGCGACTGGTGTTCACCTTACTGCAGATCAAATTAGACAACTCGGTGAAATCAAGGGTTTTGATTATATGAAAGACACTTCTGGTAATGCTAAGGAACTTGCTGATCTCCTTACCAATCCGTCTGATAAAATCACTGCATTCAATGGATGGGACACTTTAACTTTCTTTGCTATGGCTCATGGAGCACAGGCTGGCGTATGGGGTGCTGCATCTGTTGTTCCAAAGGAATGTGTTGAACTTTGGAATACTTTTACTAAAGAAAAGAACCTTGATAAGGCAAGAGAACAATGGAAGTTCCTTTGGAAAGTCAGTGATTTTTTGGAAGGTGTTAACTATCCAGCTGGAATTAAGGCAGGCCTTGATATTATTGGGCATCCTGCTGGACCGGTGAGACTTCCAACCCTTCCATTAGACAAGAAAGATATCGAAAGATTTACTGAAATTCTTAAAGAGAGAAAATATAAATAAACTGTTGTATAACGAAGACGGTAAATAAAACATATGCTTAATAAAACATCATGTAACTAAAGCGTATAGAATGTTCACAATTGATATAGGAAGACAATATAGACAATATTATTCTTTATTTACTGTCTCGAGTAATCTATATATCATACAAATAACCGTTTTCTTTTATGAACAACATTTTGTACGTCATAAAGATGAAGTATTTTTGTCGGATTAAAAGATTCAAAATAGACTCGTATATTGTTAAAATAAGAATATTCAATATCTATACCATTAATAGCTTATAATTTAGCTTCAACTCTGCGTGTTACCTTGTGAAGCCTACCATCTTCAGACATCCTTGCGAGGTGTTCTGGTTTTATGTCCTGAACCGTAGTGCAACCCATTAATGCCATAACTAAACGGAATTCATCGTGCAAAATATTCAATGCAACAGAAACACCTTCTTCGCCTTTATAAGCAAGTCCCCAAAGAGCAATACGGCCTATCCAGCAATAATCAGCACCTATGGCAAGCGCCTTGAAAATATCACTTCCTCTTCTGATACCTCCGTCAATATGAACTGGAATTCTACCTCTTACAGCTTCGACAACCTCTGGTAAGGCATCTAAAGTGCTCATGGCGCCATCAAGTTGCCTTCCACCATGGTTAGATACAACAATACCATCTGCCCCAGCATTAACTGCCAATTCTGCATCTTCAGCAGTAAGAATCCCCTTAAGCCAAATTTGCAACTTGGTCTTTTTCTTTAATTCCTGAATATAAGACCAAGTGAGATTAGTTTCATATTGGGTCCTATTATCACCACTCACCATGTTATCTCCATTAATAAATGGATAACAAGGAAAGGTACAATGCGAGGGTAATGCAAAAGTATTTTTCATCTCATTAAGCCTTCTGCCTAACCAGGGACAATCAACACTTAAGAAAATAGCTTTGTAACCGAATTCTTCAGCATTACGTATAATAGACATATTTGTCTCTTCATCTTTGACTGCACTCAATTGTTGAGCGTACGAAATACCAGCGTCTTTACCCTGTTCGGCTACTACTTTCGGAGAGGTATTAGACCAACTTGAAAGCACCATATTAATTCTCTTCTTAGCAGCAGCCCTTGATGTACCACCCTCTGCATCAGGATGAGCAAGGCCATGATTTGCAGATGGAGAAAATCCCAATGGAAATGCAACATTAGATCCTAAACAAGTAGTACTAGTATCAACTTCAGTAACGTCTACCATTACTCTTGGTCTTAAACGGTAGCGGTCATACGAAGATTTGTTTTCCTTAAGTGTATTAAGGTCCATTGATCCACCATTATAGAAATCGCGGACCATTGGTGCAAGCTTTTTATTACCCTCAATCTCGAGGTCAGCAATGCAATGGACCTTGTCGTCGTAAGTAGTAGCACGATTCATTTATTCAAAATGAAACAAATTACTTAGATTTTGAAATTAAATCCATTTGAAGTCAAATCGAGTTCTGACAGCTTATCTATAAGGGAAGTGAAGCATGGGGAAAATAGCCCGTCGGAGATCCTCCGCATTCTATGATTTTGACACCTTTGAAGATAACATTTTTCGGACTAGTCCCGAATAGATAACATTTTTCGGTATATGTCCGAAATTTCACGAGATCAAACGTTTTTTCATTCGGGTATGATAACGCCGATTCAGGGTAGGGTCGAAGATGATAAAGGCAACTATCATGTGTTCATAGACCCCACGTCGTCCCACTACGTTCACAAAAATGCGTAGCATATAAATATGGACTCATCAATTAATTCATAAAGCTTTTTTGAAATTAGTATTTTATATTTCTTGCATTAATAATGTCAGTTACACTCAAAACTCCTACTGGTAGCAGTATCTCTTTCAAAACAGGGTTGTTCATCAATAATGAATTTAGACCTGCCAAAAATGGAAATGAATTGACTACTCCAAATCCTGCCACTGGTGAACCTTTGGCTACTGTTAGTGCTGCTACAGCAGAGGATATTGATGACGCTGTTAAAGCTGCCAGAAAAGCTTTTGAAACTACCTGGGGTAAAAAAAGTACGCCATCACAACGTAGTGAAACTCTTCACAAATGGGCTGATTTGATAGAAGCTAATATCGACACTCTAGCTGAACTTGAAAGTCTTGATAATGGTAAGCCGGTATGGATGGCTCGTGATATCGATATAAAAGATAGTATTGGGTGTCTTCGCTATTATGCTGGTCTTGCTGATAAGATTGAAGGCCGTACTATCGAACAGGAAGAAGGTGTAAAATTAGCATTCACTAGGGCAGAGCCAATTGGTGTCTGTGGTCAAATTATTCCATGGAACTATCCAATTCAAATGTTCGCTTGGAAAGTGGGTCCTGCTCTCGCAGCTGGTAATACTGTTGTCATGAAACCAGCTGAACAAACCCCTTTGAGTGCTCTTATTTTGGCTGATTTAGCTGTGCAAGCTGGTTTCCCTCCGGGTGTTATTAACATTGTGAATGGTGTAGGGGCTGTTGCTGGAAAGGCAATCTCCTCTCATATGGATATTGATAAAGTTGCGTTCACTGGTTCTACAGTTACTGGTCGTACCATTATGGAAGCTGCTGCTAAAAGTAACCTCAAAAAAGTTACTCTTGAACTTGGAGGTAAATCCCCAGTAGTTGTGTTTGGCAATGCTGATATTGATCAAGCAGTAAACTGGGCTAGTCAAGCTATTCTTTTCAACCATGGTCAGGACTGTTGTGCTGGTTCACGTTTATTTCTTCAAGATACCATAAAGGATGAATTTCTTGCAAAGCTCAAGAGTAACTTTGAATCACACGTAGTTGGTGATCCATTTGATGTAAAGACTTTCCAAGGTCCACAAGTATCTAAGCAACAGCAAGAAAAAATCGAATCTTACATTAAGTCAGGTATTGAACAAGGTGCCACTCTTTTGACAGGCGGTGAGAAGAGATTAGCTCATTTGCCTGCTCAATTAAAGAACGGCTATTATGTGGCTCCAACAATTTTTACTGATTGCAAGCCTGGAATGAAGATTGTGGACGAAGAGATTTTTGGCCCTGTTCTTACTGTTCAGACCTTCAGCACTGAAGAAGAGGCTGTGGAAAAGGCCAACAACACAGAGTATGGCCTTGCTGCCGGTATATTCTCACAAAATGCTTCTCAATGCATGCGTATGGTACATGCCCTCCGTGCTGGTACCGTTTGGTGCAATAATTATATGGCTTTAAGCAATGCGGTTCCATTTGGAGGTGTGAAACAATCAGGGTTTGGCCGTGAATTAGGCATTGAAGGTTTGAAGGAATATACTCAAACCAAAGCCGTTCACTGGAATTATGGTGAAGAAGCTGTCTGGCCAATTGATGGAAATACCGCCTGATTCGTTATATAGTATTGAATGATTTTATTAAATCGTTTAAATAAAAAGGATGCAAAAATTACGTGAATATATAGCTAATACAATATTTGACAAAACAACCAGTTGAAAATTCAAACTAAAACCTATGATTTGCATTATTCAATAGAATGATAATGCTCTGTTTTGCAACCACCCGACCAAGTTAGATAGTCGGAAATTCATGTAACGGGGTTTGTTTATTTTTCAGGAAATGGGTTATGTTAAGCATAAAATGCAAACTATGCACATTTGTAAGGATTGCGTTATGTTCCGTGGTCCTCCAATTACATGATGCAGGCTGAAATATTATTGAAGCCAATCCTCAGTATTTGATCGTTAGATACCAATATTAGCTGGCAAAAATTAATCACAGATTGTCGATTGTTTGATGCAATGCGGTACAATATAATTATTCTTAAATTCATCACTACTGATCTCTCAAATTCAGCCTTCACCAACGAGTTAATGATATAATGGAGCATTGATAAATATGGCGTACTTCCAATTAGAGTCGATACTGAATACTCATCAATTATGTTTTGGGAAATGTAATACTAGGCTGGTTCAAATCGTTAATTTTTAAAGAGTGAAGTGATTCCTTAAGTAAAGATGGGCATATTTGGATCAATTGGCTAATTGAGTCATCACAGAAAAAGCATTGCTATTTTCCCCTAAAAAGTACATTGAGGTCATCATTAATAGGTTGTAGAGTTGTTATATTCTATTCAGTACTGACGGTTATATCCTATTTTATCTGCAAAATTGATGAGGTAGTGCAACCATTTCAGCACCACGCTATAAATTGGCTGCTAAACATTACATTAATTATTTTAGAAAAAATTACACCACCTATCGACCCCTATATGAGCCTCTCCCCTGGATCCATAGATCATTATGTTCCCAATATTTCAATCGTTCCAAAATACGAATATTTACGTCCCAAATAAGAATAAATTTTTCACTCGTTCTCAATGGTAACTCATGTCCATATCTCGGGTGAACATTGGTCACGAAATTATCCAATACGATTATAGCCCGAAGAATACAAGTCTTCTGTTTCCTGCTATATTGCTATAGTATAAATCTATGTTGCATAAACCCTACTTCGTAAAACAGTTTTAAGGACACGTAGCCATTTTATTTTACTTTTTGCCTATTAATAGTCAAAAATACTACATCTACAGCCTCACGTCCACTCATCTTTTATTCTCTTGCAAGATAAAGATCAAGCCACAGTCTTGAGCTTCCCCTTGCAGAAGCATTGTATGTCGATTCTGATACCCTATTATACGCGGAAATGAAAATTTTATGCCACGCGTTAAAAATGCCAGCTAATATAAATATGGACATAATTATATTCTTTTTTCATTTACATCCTAATATTTGATTCAAAATTAATATAATTTCAAACATGTCATTTACCCACAAGGAAGACCCAAAGACTTTAGTCTTATTCGATGTTGACGGTACTTTAACCCCAGCTAGATTATCTGTCTCTGATGAAATGAGAAAGACCTTACAAAAATTACGTGAAAAGGTCGTTATTGGTTTCGTCGGTGGTTCAGATTTAGCTAAGCAAGTTGAACAATTAGGACCAACTGTCTTAGAGGATTTTGATTACTGTTTCTCTGAAAACGGTTTGACTGCTTACAAGTTAGGCAAGGAATTAGCATCTCAATCCTTCATCGGTTGGATTGGTGAAGAAAAGTACAACAAATTGGTTAAGTTTATTTTGAGATACTTATCTGAAATTGATATTCCAGTAAGAAGAGGTACTTTCATTGAATTCAGAAACGGTATGATTAATGTCTCTCCAGTTGGTAGAAACGCTTCAACTGCTGAAAGAAACCAGTTTGAACAATACGACAAAGAACACAACATCAGATCTAAATTGGTCAATGCCTTAAAGGAAAACTTTTCTGATTTGGGTTTAACTTACTCTATCGGTGGTCAAATTTCATTTGATGTTTTCCCAACTGGTTGGGATAAGACTTACTGCTTACAACATGTTGAAGGAGAAGGTTTCGAAAATATCCACTTCTTTGGTGACAAGTCTTACGAAGGTGGTAACGATTATGAAATTTATAACGATAACAGAACTATTGGTCACGCTGTTAAAAACCCTGAAGAGACTATCAAGATCTTAAACGAAGAATTTGGTTTGAATTAAGGTAGACTTTTTGATAGTTTGTTTTGTAATTTTAATAGAATATTCGTAATATATTTGTCGTTTATAAAAACAAGGCACGTAGTTTATTCACAAGATATTTTCAAAGTACTATTTACGTTTGTAAAAAATAACCGAAGAATCATCTCCGGCAAAGATAACCTGCTCTATTGATGTTCCATTAGCTAGTTTTACACCATCCAATAATTGTAATCTATTGGTCGTGGTGTCATTAATCTTTCTGACTAATTTCTTCTGCGTTTTCTTATCATTTTTATCTAATTCAACATTGCTGAAATCTTCTGGTTCGATTAATTTGGGAAGCCTAAGTGGCTTATTGCTTTTTGCAACTTTACCATTTCCAAATTGGCCATATTCATTATCTCCAAATGCAAGAACATCCTTATAGTTACCGGTATTATCCAAAGTAATAAAACTATGGTTATTACCAATGCTTACATCTTTAATTCCGATGTCAACCACCTTTCCTAAAAATTCATTATATTCACTTAAGTTATTAAGTGACTTAACAACCTGTGGTTGAGGACAAACGTGCATAAACCTACTTGAGCCTAGTTGTCCCTTCAAACCATTACCAAAACTTATTAATACATTTTGGTTTTCAGCTTCATTATTTTCATCACTATATTTTAGTTTAATATATGATGATTCATCAGCAGCATATACATTTTCGACACTCCAATTATGGATATCAAGTTTATTCGGCAAAGTGTTCTTCGTGAAAGAAAGAAAGTCTGCAGTAGTAAATATCTTCTTGGGAACTGGTTGGAAATCAGTCTTGTAACTAATTTCAGAACCACATTCACCAAAAGTGTTCTTACCCCACGACCATATATTGCCATCAGTATCAGCAACTATATTATGAAATTTACCAGTAGCAATATTGTCAAAACTTCTTGGCTTAATAGATTTGGCGCCATCCTTATTAGTAACTACTTCATTGTTTAATAAAGTTAATTCAAACGCCTGATTGTTAGGAATTTTATCAGAATTCTCACCAAATGGAGATAAGGTAGGAATTCCAAATTGTCCAAAATTCATAAAATTGTTTGGGTCCAATGCTGTGTTAGCTATAAATAATCTTCCTTTGCTTGAGAGCATCAATATATGATTTTGACCTGTTGAAATATCCTTGATTGATTCGTTCCTACGCAATAAGTTTTGCTTAGAGTCATCCCTAAAATTAATTTTGTTGAAAGGTTTATCTGAGGAAATTCCTAAAAGATTTCTAGACTTCAAGTGATCAAAATTAGGAACAGACTTATCCATTCTTGGAATGTAAATAACTTCACCATTTTTCGTCAATAAATATACCAAATCATTTGAAACTTGACACTTTGTAACCTTTGACCCTAACTTAGTTAATACCGGCTCTTTCAAACCTTTATAGTATTGATATAATTCCCCTTTTTCGTTGATTACGGCCAAATAGTCTTGAAAGATTTGTACATCCTTTATGAGCATACCATCAAAGAATTTGAATCTGAATGGCAATTTCTGTTTGTTGTGAGAACCAAAGACATACAACCCCGAGATATCGTCCAGCTTTTTTAGATCTGCAATTATATCATTACTCAACTCACGAATCAACTTGTTAGTCAAATATTCAATTGTTTTATTATTTATTGATGGATCATCCATACTTTTGATCTTAGAATCATCAAATTTATAATTGAAATTATGCATGATTTTATTCTTAAGGTATTCATAATTCATAGCTATTTGATGGATAGATACAACTCCAATAAGTGCCAATATTCCTAAACCAATGCCCTTAAACCTCTCAATGAACTCATAACGGGCTTGCTCCTTCTTACCCCGTTGTTGAAATTCTCTATGGATCAAATCTTGCTGGTACTTGTATTCAGCGGACCCTGGTTTCAAGTTAATTAATCTTGGATCATTCTCAATTATTGAGTTAATATCATTCTCATTTAACTGATTATATCTTGATTGTGAAATCTTCTCATGTAAGTTAGATGAATCAGAATGTTTATCTGAATTAAAATGCTTCTGATTTTGATTATCAAGTTCATCTAAACTGCTAAAATTATGTCCAAATCGATAGTCTTTCTTTTGCTTCTTAAATTCTTCGATTGACTTGTACTTGTCATCTGAATAAAATCTGATAAATTTTGAACCATTAATACCAACCCCAATACTGCGTAGTTCTGTGAGCCGGTATAATTGCTTTGAAATCCTTAGATTATGTCTAATCATTGCTAGCATTTATCTTTATATATAATTCTTTTCTAGTGTAGGGAATAATTTTTTGTGTTACAAAATCATGACATCTAATCAATAAAGAAAATGATGGAACAAACAATTAGAAGTCTTATTATTTTTAATATATCATGATAGTTAAACCGTATTCTATAAGGCCGATTTTAGGCCCCTTTCAATTACTTGGTAGAAGGAATTTAATGTCTATAACCAAGTTTGATACCAAAAAATTTGTGCAATCATTACAACTGAAAGGTGGGTTTTCAGAACAACAAGCAGAAACTGCAGTTAATATTGTAAACAAGGCAATTAATGACGGGATATATTCTATAACCAGGAACCTTGTTACTAAAGAAACATTATCGTCTACTGCGTATCAACAGAAGGTGGATTTTGCTAAGTTAAAAGGTGAATTACAAACTATGGACAAGTCTGAATTCAGTAACCTCAAGAAGGAACAAGAGAATTTAAGAACTGATTTAACAAACTTAAAGAATAGATTGAAGGAAGATATAACCAAAAGCCAAGCAGGTGTGAGATTGGACTTAAATTTGGAAAAGGGTAGAATAAGAGAGGAAAGCTCTATTCACGAGCTGAAGATTGAAGATACATACACGCGTATTGACGAAGAAATCGCCAATATGCAAATGCAGATTAAGTCGGTGAAGACTCAGGTCATGCAATGGTTGATTGGTGTTTCGTCTGGTACGTTTGCTCTTATGTTAGCATTTGTAAGATTTTTTGGTTAGCTCTTTATATGATAATGTCACGACAATTTGTAGAACATGATTTAGCTTTTTAGGTGGCATTTTGACGAATATAACCTTCATGCTATCTATGACTGTATCCCCGTCAGTTTACCATATATTCCAGACTAGAAACAAGATATTACCATTTTGTGTAACAAAAAAATCGAATATCAACATAGTTCTAGCAAACACGTCCATAAATAAATCAAATCACATTCATATTAATAACTATGAATTCATTATATAATCATGGGATCAAGCAAACTCAATTGATAACAAAAGATTTGTCATCGTTTGAAAAAAATTTGTCCACCTCCCCATTATCGTTACAAGGATCCATAACTACATCATTAACAGCATTCAAAAAGACAATAAAAGAGTATAACGATTTAGTAGCGCAGAATAAAAAAGATGAAAGTAATGCAAAACATGAAGCAAGATTAGAGAAATTTAATCAAGACTTACAGAATTTCAGTTCCAAATTTGACACTTTAAAGAAAGAAAGAGATCAAGCACTCCAAGAAACAAACAAACAAGAATTATTAGGACGTCGTCATACTACCCAACGTCAACAATACGGTGAAAATCCATATGACACTGGTACAACTCAACAACAGCAACAACAGCAAATGTCTTACCAAGAAGGCTTATATAAGGAAAGAACATCATTGGCTAGAGGGACTCAGCAATTAGATCACATTTTAGATATGGGACAACAAGCATTTGAAGATATTGTCGAACAAAATGAAACTCTAAGAAAGATTCAAGGTAAGTTTGAAGAGGGACTTGTGACCTTGGGAGTCAGTCAAGGGACTATTCGTACCATCGAAAAACGAGCCAAACAAGATAAATGGCTATTTTGGGCAGCATTTATTTTCACACTCGTATGCTTCTGGTATATCCTTAAAATATTTCGTTAGGTATTAAATTTCCTACAACAATTATTCAACTCAAATAGCTTCCCAGCTTCTACTACAGGGTTTGGACACACTTAATTCGCATACTCACCATGTAACTCAAAAGAACTAAATTCTAGTTTCTTAGTGAAATACCAATATGTTATTATATATATATATATATATATATATGTGCTATAGGTACTAGACCTATTAGATTATATACTTATTTACATATTTATATATTGTGCTATAGGTATTCAACCTATTAATAAATGTAAACGGTCATATTTTTATACTACTCATAGTCAGGAACAGCATCTATATTACAAAGACATTTGAGCTCTGTGTCCCATCATATGCTAGTCAAACGTTCAATTAATTGTATTAATAATAGAGATGGTTATTATATGTTGCTCCACCTTTGTAAATCATATGAGCCTTTGAACTCGTAAAAGGGAGCATCTTTTTGTCTCACACTAGTATAGCTTACTGAAATCAATATCACAAGATCCATCCTTTTAAATTAACGGCATCAGTAATATAAAACCTCCACTTTTTATCGGTACTTAGATAGGCTGAAGATTTTAGACAGCCTGTGATTTCCTTTTGCAAACTTAAATAAAATTAGGCTAAGAGACTTATGTCCCAAAAAATACCTATTTGAGGTATTAGATTGGAGGCTTCGCTTAGGCCCCACTTTTTCTTCTTATTTACAAATATCGCATGGTATTCTTGTATGGCATACGAGGATCAGTTTTCAGGCTCATATAGAGAAGAATCCCATGTTTGACGGGGTAGTTTACAACCTTCGGTGTATGAACTATATAATTTCCTAAATAGGCAATGTAAGTGATTTAGTGATTTTCCTAAAACGGCCTCATATCGAACCGATCGCCTAATTAGGAAAAGACAATAATTCGAAATCTTACAATAATTTCAATATGCATTGAAATCATAGTCATTACAAGCGATAGAACTATTGGAATATATAATGACAATAAAGTCGAACAAAATTCATTCGTGGAATTTGAAACATTCTAAAAGAAAAAACAAAATCTGATTTAGAAATTGGTTGTTAAAGAGTTGCAAAGAAGCCGTTTCGTATATTCGACGACATAACTATCAACAATATTGATAGAAAAAAGTGATCAGTGAATCATTATTTATTCATAATCTAAAATTTTATAATAATATCCCACTTAGGATTCGATTAATACCATATTATAGCATTATCCTGGCCTCCTGTCATAAAAGATGAAATTTTCGCAATCTATTTTAATTTCATTGATCGGTAGTATAGCCACTGCATCTGCTACTGACTCCAATGCTAACAATGTACGTGTTGAGAAAAGAATGGTTCAATATGTTACTAAGGTTACCACCGTGCAGATACCATTGGCAGACTATTTAGCTGGAAAAAAGACTTCTCAACAAGCTGCCACTACTAAAGCCGCTACAACTGCTGTTGCTGCTGCTGCTGCAAGTACTCAATCTAAGAGCAAAGGGGGATTGCTTGGATTTTTAGAAGGTTTATTTGATAATGACAACAGTCAAAGTTCTACCACCTCGACAGCAAATAATGGTGGTGGTTTATTCGGAAGTCCAACTACTACCTCAGCAGTAGGTACGAATGTAGTAGGCACCACTACTTTATCTACCTCAAGTTCCTCATCCGATACCCCTTTATTTCCAATTTATAGTGCATCAAGTTCGTCAGATATTACATCTCCTAGCTCAAGCTCTGATTCAGGTTCAGATTCAGAAGGCTCATTTGCAAATAATATAGCAGCTGCCAAAGGTGCTAAAGGTATTACCTATTCACCATATACCAAAAGTGGGTCTTGTAAAACTGCAAGCGAAGTTAAAAGCGATATTGCAAAATTATCAAGTTTTTCATTAATCAGATTATACAGTACTGACTGTAATGGAATTGAAAATATATTAGCTTCAATGACCTCCTCACAAGAATTATTCTTAGGAATTTATGAAATTGATACCAATACAATTACAAGTGGTTTGCAAACAATAAAAAGTGCAGTCGAGGCCACTTCTCGTGGTTGGTCAGCTGTTCATACCATTTCTATCGGTAACGAAAGAGTCAATGACGGAAAATCTTCTGTCTCCGACCTTGCTACAGCCATTAAGACTGCCAGAAGTTGGTTATCGGCTAATGCTTCAGATTATACTGGCTATGTTGTAACTGTTGATACCTTAGTTGCAACTGTCAACAACCCTGGGTTGTGTAAGATTTCTGATTACCTTGCAGTTAATGCACACCCATATTGGGACGGTGGTGTTGTTCCTTCAAACTCCGGTTCATGGTTACAACAACAGATCTCTAATTTAGAGAGCGCATGTGGTTCAAGCAACATTTTAATCACTGAAACAGGCTGGCCAACGCAAGGTGATACTTATGGTTCATGTGTGCCTTCTATTTCTAACCAGCTCGCTGCCATCAAGAGTATCATGAGCAAGTTTTCTGATCAAGTATTCATGTTCACCATGTATAATGACTACTGGAAAGACCCAGGTCCCGAAAATGTTGAACAACATTGGGGTATCTTCGGTGATCCTTCCGCATAGATGAGATATAGATTTTTCTTAGTGGTCTCTTCAGTTCTTTTCTGTTTAATTAATCTTTAAATTTATACCATAAATATTTACATATTTAATTACTATGTTATCTCGGATTATAAATTACAGCTGTAAATTTGTTTATTGATTATAATGTAGGATATATTTTACTAGAAAATTATTTTTTTGTTTACTGCTACTCTTTATCAGGATGTTTCTAGTTTCTTCCATAATTATTTAAACATTTCACCAAATTCTGTAAAAATAGGAAAAAAATAGCTATTTTCTAGTAATTGTTTCGTATTTTCTAGTAAAATTAAACACCATGCAATACATCTACTCTTCTACAGTCTTAGCTTGACAGTAGTTGGATTACACTCTTAATTTATTGTCTATTCGTGTAAACATGATGTTAGGCCTGGTTATATTAGTTGGTTATATACAGTATCATAGAAAAACATTTTTTAAGTCGATCGCGAACTGTTAAACACCGCAAGCCAGATATCAACAAATAGTCTAAATACATCGTCGGAACTTAGTAGATTAAAGGCCATGTCAAGTGAAAGAGAAAGAAAAAAGTTGGCTACTAAGCTCCAAACTTTATATGATGGGATATATTCGTTGAAAGATTCTCAAGGAAGGGAAATTTCAGAGACGTTCCAGAGATTACCTTTACGTACTGGTACCGATTATTATAAAATTATTAAAGTACCTGTATCATTACACGGTGTTGGAAGATATATTAAAAAACATGTTTATCGAACAGCACAGGAGTTTGTTACACAGTTGGTTCAAATAACGTGGAATGCTAGGTTATATAATGTAAGGACTTCGTTTATTTACGACCATGCATTAATCTTAAACCAATACATCTTGGATAAGGTTATACCAAAGCTATCTAATGATAAATCAATTAGCGATCATAATATGATTTATTACCCCGATTTGGGACCTTTGCCTGAAGATGATGGGTCTATTCCTAACGCCGGCGCAATGTATAAACCTAATACTCAATATCAAGAAGAGGAAGATGATGGTGAGGATGACGAAGAAGATGATGATGAAGAATATACTGAATATGGTTCGGGCGGTCAATCATCCTTAAAGAGCTCGATTTATACCCAGCCAAATGATCACCATTACCACGCGTTATTAGCTAACAATGCGTTGACCAATAAACTACAGATGGGAGACCAATCACCATCACCATTTCAATCACCTCAAACTTCCAGACCATTGGAATCCGGGATCAGAAGAGGACGTCCACCTATAATCGACAAACCTTATGAAACGCGTATCAAATTGATCTTGAAGCACTTTAAGAAATTGCGTCATCCTAATGACCCGAACCACCCATTGTCGATTTACTTCGACAGGTTACCTGACCCAAAGACCAACTCTAATTATTACCAAGTTATCAAACATCCAATTAGTTTGAATGAAATCAGAACCAAGGTTAGAACCAGAAAATATCATAATGTTGATGAATTTATAGGTGATTTAAATTTAATGTTTCAAAACACCAAATTTTATTTCTCCAATGATCAATTATCTCCAACATTTCAAGATTGCCTTCTTTTTGAATCAGAAGCAAATAACGTAATAAATTACGAATTGCTGAGACCCGAAAAAGATTTATTGATCGCAAGTACTCCCGGTGGTGATGGTATCATTAGAATTCCGTTGGATTCAATTGAGATAAATGGATATAGCTACAAGATTGGTGATTGGGTTCTTATTGATAATCCTAGTGATCCAAATAAGCCAACTGTTGGACAAATTTTCCGTTTGTGGTCCACTGAGGATGGAACAAAGTACACTAATGTTTGTTGGTATTATCGTCCAGAGCAAACTTGTCATAGATATGATAGATTGTTTTTTATGAACGAAGTTTGTAAGACTGGTCAATATCGTGACCATTTGGCTTCTGAGATCGTTGGACCATGTTATGTAATTTTCTTAACACGTTATCAGAAGGGTGATTTGCCTGAAGGTGTTATCCCAGACGGATGTCCATGGTTTATTTGTGAATTTAGGTATAACGAAAATTCACATGTTTTCAACCGTATTAGAACTTGGAAGGCATGTTTGCCTGATGAAATAAGAGATAAGCCTGAGCAACCTTTAATTCCATTAAATGAACCACGTAAATTGATCAAGTTTGAATCTCCAATCAAGAACTTACTACCAAACGGAGTTGATACTACAATGGCTATTCCTGATGCAACTCCAGGACCAAACCCAAATACACCACCTATCGTGGGCCTGGTTTACTTGAGAGAACCAATTGAAGATGATGAATTGGGACAATATTCCACCAGTCCTAATGTTATTCCAAGTCCTGAAAATGATGAAAACATGTCTAATCGTAAGGCTTATATTTTCACCCCGATCCTGCAAATGAAAATGGCTAATTCCTTCCCAGCAAGCTTCAGTGGAAATAACAGCGGTATAAGCACTCCAGTCCAATACAATTCGAATATTATTGCTAACAATTTGCAAGAGACAGATCTAGATAAGTCTTATACCTCAAGTGTCAATAGGTACAGACAACTTCTTCAGCAACAGCAACAACAACTCCAACAAACCCAACATGAAAAGGCTACACATAGAGTTGAATCTAGAAGAGGTTTTACTCCTACTGCTTCCACCATTCCTCTTTCATCCCAACATTCAGGACCATCGTACCATACTTCAACTTCAACCTATTCGAATTTAATAACGGGAGGCATTCTTTCATACTCCCTTGTCGATGAAGGAAATAAACTATCTAGAGTCAGTGATGCGTTAAACATTAAAAGAAGAAAATTGGAAGCCATGGAGGACGTTTCTGGAAATGAAATCGTTTGGTATAGAGCACCACCATTATCTGTTTCCAATAGAATTCTCAGTAACGATATAACCGACTTAGGCCATTCTGCTCAGTATATTGCTTGGAAGTTAAAACAAGAACATTAGTGTATATTTAAATAGTTTGTATAAATAATTGATTTTAAACATGAACTTATGATTGAGTCTCGCGCTTATTGACTAAATATAGTTCAAAAATATATGAATACAATCTTATCTTTCAATCATCCTTCTTAAGATTAATTTGTGAATCATATTGACTGTAATGAACAAACAATTAGTCGAATTTCAAGAGCACTTGATGAATTCTAAGCGAATAGTGGCGTTGGTAGGAGCAGGATTATCTGTATCCTCCGGTTTGCCTACTTTTAGAGGATCGCAAGGTCTTTGGAAGAATTTCAATATGATTGACTTAGCAACGCCAGATGCATTCTATATCGATCCAGGATTAGTATGGCAGTTTTATTCTTGGAGAAGAATAAATGCGTTGAAAGCTAAGCCGAATAAAGGACATATAGCATTAGCAAAATTATCAAAATTGAATAATATAGAATTTATCACAATAACTCAAAATGTGGATGGATTACTGATACGAGCTGGACATCCTAAAGAGAAATTGCATGAAATACACGGATCATTATTTGATTTGCGATGTACCAGTTTTATGTGTAATTATGTTGACCATGACAACTTCACAAACCCATTAACTAAAGCATTAGCTGATACCGAATTTGAATATGATAAAAGTGGCAGAAAGAGGAAAATCATTGACGAAGAAGAAGTAAATAAGCTATCACCCCAGTTTGCGCCAGTCAAACAAATACCAGAAGAAGAATTACCCCAATGCCCTGTGTGTGAAGATGGATCATTATTACGTCCTGGGGTAGTGTGGTTTGGGGAGTCTTTGCCTCTTCAAACAATCGACAAGATAGATAATTTTATAGAGCTGGATAAGATAGATTTAATTTTAGTAATAGGGACAAGCGGTACAGTATATCCAGCCAACAGCTATGTTGATAGAATAAAATTGAAAGGGGGGAAGGTTGCGATATTTAATACTGATATCGAAGCAGAAGTTTTGAATGGGGAAGAAGGAGGTACATGGGGATTTCAAGGTGATGCAGCAGAGCTATTACCAATAGCATTGAAGCCATTAATTGGTGATATATAAATTTTTCACCAAGGAATGAATGATAAGGTAATTGGGTTGTGATATAGCATACTTACGGAATATATATTTATTAATATCTCAGTCTCAAGGGGAATGTAAGTGATTTTTCAATAATAAGAAGAAGTGAAATATTGAGTTAACTCGTTAAGATTGTGATATGTAATAATACAAGGATTGTCGATAAACATAAATAATGGTACAGAAATAAATTATTCCAATATGATTAAGGGGAGGAATGCAACTACACATATCTCAGATTAATCAAAGGGATAACAGTCCTTAAAAATCAGCCTATCATCGATGCTAAACATATCAGAATTTTCCTGTGATATGAAATAGTCAAAGTTAAAGTTTTCAAATTGATCGTCATTCAAAGATAAAATCGAATCAAACGATGATAAGGATGCATCAGAACTGGAAGGATCTGGATGCTCATCGTCAACCAGAAGTTGCACATCTGATTTAGTAGAAACTTTACGTTTCTTGTGACATATACTTGGAACATCTTGAAAATCACTCGATTGAGATGTATTATCCAAAGTAAAATTAAATGAAGACACAGTAGGAATAGAGGGCATTGATTTTATTCCCCGGGTGTTGGAGGGTTTGTAAAAAGGGTTACCAACATAGCTGTTGAATGATGCTACCCCAGAAGTACACCTGTTGTTATCACGACATTTTGGTGACGTAGGGGAAGAAAGATGCTTGGGCTTAATCGATTGCGATATCGTATCAATCGATTCGATGGTGACGGATGGTTTCAATGGAGGTCTCATCTTTGATATTTTACTAAATGACTTGGACGACACTCTACTAGTAGGTGATATACTTTGCAGAGAATTGTTAAGCAACTCAAAGGTGCATGTCCGGTCCCCCTCAAATCTGTTCGTATGCTTATCAAGCAAAGGAGATGATAACTCGATCTCCTTCTTATTGCTGGAAAATGACTTTGATCTCAGTTTTCTGGCACTATTGGTACAACCGTGATACTTATTCAACACTTGATTGTATGCTTTCATATACTGAATATCGAATTCTTCGAGTGAATCTTCAACATTGAATATGTTCATATCTATCCCAGCAATGATGTGTGAATAATAAATAAATTATCAAGCACCGACTATTTCAAGCCTCAAATATCCAGTACAAAATATATGCTTGCCTATCCAAAGACATATATATATATAATTGTGTATCAAGAGAGATATCCCTGACTGATATAGTAGCAAACTGTTGAAGAACGGTTTATTGAAAAGGAAATATTACCTAATTCGCAGCTGTTGTTTGATGTTCAATTATGTGGAACTGATAACACAACAATAGCTCTCAATGAAAAAAGCATCTTTCAGACATATATATAATACAACAATAAAAAGGAATAAAATATTCATATGACTACGGCAGTATTTTGCATCATACTTTGATGCAATTCGTACAATTAAGAAGGGTTAGCTGTGGGTTAATAGTTGGTGGGAAAGAACCTTATATCTATGTCTTACAATTTAAAAACAAGTAGCACTCTAGTCATACTATTGTCATACATTTATCAGGTCTGTTTTTATGGCCATTACGTGAAGTGGCTTTCTCATTTCCTAATCCACATACAGTAAACTATAATTTACATGCATAATTGATAGAGTTTCCCGTCTTATACGCAACGCAAATGTGAAACCGGTCTAGGGCTTAGTATACTGTACCGTCCCTAAGATACAGTTTGCCAATAAAAAATTCCGCCACTCTTTACACCTTTAGAGTATGCATCATCTATTGTTCACAATCACAAAATAAGCTTTATGGAGATAACATTGTCCGGAAGTTGTACAAGTATAAAAGGGTGATGACCTCCGATAAAGCATATTTTCTTGTGCTAAAAATATGGTGATAATATACTATCCCCTCCTGTAATCTTGGTACTTCCCTCAATAGGTCCCAAGATCTAGGTATAGATAGCTGAAAAAGTAGTATTTTGTATAGTAAGGAAATAAGGTCTGGGCCCCTTAGAGATGTTGAACAAATTACGCGATTTTAGCATAGCAATGCACTAAAAGATGCGGCTATCGTTACAAATTGTAGAAACTAAGACAATAATCGGCATTCTGTCGATCCAAATGGCTGGTATCGAACAATTCTATATTTACACCAATGTCGGTTTTTCTCTTTTTATCTAAGTATGTAGGAGTATTGATGCTAGTAGAACCGCAGGCAAGTTGAGACCCCGTACCAATCCTCGTGACGTCTTTCACCTCTTCGAAATGCAACAGGCTCGTTAATCGCAGCATTAGGGTTGTGTGGTTCATAGTCGCAGATTGCAACAACATACACTCATTGTTAAAGTTGCAAGCACATATTATTATGGTCAGGTAACTTAAATTTGGTTTTAAAGGGTCAACGGTGACGAAGCGGTTGTAATTGTTTACAATTTGCAGCTAAAGGTAAAAATCTAAGTTGCGACAGTCATCAAATCACGAATATCGCCTTTCCTACTTCGGCTTAAGCTTACGGCCATACGGCTTTATAAAAATAGTATATATTCTGTCGCTTGAGGTTGCAAAGGACCCTTAGTGACGCTCTATGAACTCTACGTTCCTCACTTACGATTTTGCATCTCCGTAATCTCCCAGAAGACATCCCGGACTCATTGGGGTCATGGTTCTAGGTTCGTGGTAAGAAACCAGCACTGGAGTAAAATTATGATTATCAGAGTCTCAGCCGCCATCATTTTTTACTCTCAGTAGCATCATCAGGCTGACTAACCTGCTGAAAAGATACATCCGTTAGATCCCAGTGGATTAGGACGGAGTCAGACTGGGTATCCCGGGACTAACAGGGAGGTCGTGCAACGGATCAACTTCGGACCAACATCAACCATAATTTCATTTTTAAAGGCCTAATGGGCCAATTAACTTTCATATATCTAGTAGATTCATATATCAAATAGAACCAATATGTTAAGAACTTCCAGTAGTTTCAGAGGTCTCAGCAACAAGGCGATCAGAATTGCCCAATTTGTTAGACATGCTTCCACGCAAGAATTCGATGTCGTTGTGATTGGTGGTGGACCAGGTGGTTATGTTTCCGCCATCAAGAGTGCCCAATTGAACATGAAGACCGCTTGTATAGAAAAAAGAGGTGCTTTAGGTGGTACTTGTTTGAACGTTGGTTGTATCCCATCCAAATCGTTATTGAATAACTCCCACTTATACCATCAAATTCAGCATGACTCCAAGCACAGAGGTATTGAAATTTCGGGAGATGTTTCCATCAATATCGACACCTTACAAGCTGCTAAGGACAAGGCTGTCAAGGGTTTAACTGGTGGTGTTGAAATGTTACTTAAGAAGAATGGTGTTACTTATTTCAAGGGTGAAGGTTCATTTATCGATGAGAACAATATCAACGTCAAGCCAATTGATGGTTCTGAAGACGTTCAAATCAAGGCTAAGAACATTGTTGTTGCCACTGGTTCCGAACCAACTCCTTTCCCAGGTATCGAAATCGATGAAGAAAGAATCGTTTCTTCCACTGGTGCTTTAGCCTTAAAGGAAATCCCAAAGAAATTATCTATCATTGGTGGTGGTATCATTGGTTTAGAAATGGCTTCTGTGTGGTCCAGATTAGGTTCTGAAGTTACCGTTATTGAATTCCAAAACGCCATTGGTGCTGGTATGGACGGTGAAGTCGCCAAGCAAACCCAAAAGTTGTTAGCTAAACAAGGATTAAAATTCAAGTTAGGTACAAAGGTCACCAAGGGTGTCAGAGAAGGTGAAACTGTCAAGATTGAAGTTGAAGACGTCAAGTCCGGTAAGAAGGAAGAATTAGATGCTGATGTCTTATTAGTTGCTATTGGTAGAAGACCTTACACTAATGGATTGAACTTCGACAAGATTGGCTTAGAAGCTGATGACAAGGGAAGATTGGTTATTGACAACCAATTCAGAACCAAGCACGAACACATCAGAGTCATTGGTGATGTTACCTACGGTCCTATGTTGGCCCACAAGGCTGAAGAAGAAGGTATCGCTGCTGCTGAATACATCAAGAACGGCCACGGTCACGTCAACTACGCCAACATTCCTTCTGTTATGTACACCCACCCAGAAGTCGCATGGGTTGGTGCCAACGAAGAACAATTGAAGGAACAAGGCATTAAATACAAGGTCGGTAAGTTCCCATTCATCGCAAACTCGAGAGCTAAGACCAACTTAGACACCGATGGTTTCGTCAAGTTCATTGCTGATGCCGAAACTCAGCGTGTCTTGGGTGTCCACATCATCGGTAGTAATGCCGGTGAAATGATCGCTGAAGCCGGTTTGGCCTTAGAATATGGTGCCTCTACCGAAGACGTCGCCAGAACCTGTCATGCTCACCCAACCTTATCCGAAGCATTCAAGGAAGCTGCTTTAGCCACTTTCGACAAGCCAATTAACTTCTAAGCCCACTTAGAATTTATTTAATCTAAAATTTTTCTATAAATTTTTCGCCTCACCGAATTCCCGGTTAGGGCCTACAATATACAATACTTGAAAGTCAGTGTAAATCAATTAAGCAATACATTAATTGTAGAATCTATACATATATGAACAGACCTAACGATGCTTGTCTCTATCGTTCGAGCTTCTAGCGGGCTGTCGACGCACAGCAAAATATCGCAATCATCGGCATCGCAATCTTCGCATCGCACCAACCACCACAAAAATTCTCCAGTAAGCTATTATTTGCCCTTAAATCGAATCTCTCTGGCCCTCAATACCTCAATATCACGTACAACGCATGGATAATACCAGGAATATAACCCAAAATTGTCAAAACAATATTTATCCAAAATGAAGATGCACATCCCCTTTCAAGGAAAACTCCCAATGGAGGTAAGATGATTGCAACAATAATCTTAATTATATCAGAACAAGTAAAAGCCATAGTATATAGTGTAGTGTTTCTGTCTGTATTATATCAATTCAATTATGCCAAAGTAAAAATGTAAATGAATTCCGTATTATCAGTTAGTTACTGTAATTATCAATTAATCAAATCTGAAAATATCAACGAATCCATTTTATCTACATTGGAATATCCTACGCTTTTATATTATTTGTCATATTCATCGCATTGCTCACATGGTTTTCCCATTGCTCGAATTGGTTCCTGAAATAGCATTGCTCAGCCGTACTGCCATTTTTTGGCTGTAACCTGATCATTCCATCTGGCAACCTTGCTACCCAAATGTCATGTTTTTTGCGTTTATCGTTCAGGTACCTTATTTACTTAGTCCGGGACACCGAACGTATGACCGTCATAGTTAACGTGGGAACACCGTTGCGGATGTTCCACGATTCGCAGGTTTGGTGAAAAATTCGAAAATCGGGAAAATTACACAAAGCGTTGAAAATGATTCACAATTAATACCCAGAAATACAGCGAAGGCATCGACATACCGAACGGTTAGAGCACATTTAGAGCACACGCAGGGTATATATAAGAGTCAGTAAATATGTCAGACTTACAGTTGCAGATATTGAAGTCAGTTAATGACCATGATGGGATAGAAAGCACTTTGGAAGTTCCGGAATTTGCAAAGATTGATGCTAATACACTCCATTCGAATTTGACGTCGCTCTGGGCGAAGGAGATGATCAATTTCAAGAAAATCGAAACAGATAAGTGGATTTTGACCAAGGAAGCAGAGGAGTTTCTCGAGGCTGGATCGCACGAGATTAGATTATTAGAGGAGGTGATGAAGTCGCTCGACGGGTTGAAGATTTCGGACGTTAATGCCAAATTAGGGCAAGTTGGAAAGTTGGGCCAGGGTAAGGCGTTCAAGAACGGGTGGATTGCGAAAAATGATGATAAATTAGTGTCTAAGGTTGACAAGTTGCCAGAAGACACTGCTGTGAGCCAGTTAAAGACAATCAAAGAAACAGGTACATTGGAAGACAAGAAGGAGTTAACCGAATTGAAGAAGAGAAAGTTGATTACTTTGACAAAGATCGTAGGTTTCAGCGTTTCCAAGGCTGCGAAATTTGGGTTGGAAATTGTGACATTGGAAACCGATATCACATCAGACATGATCACCAGTGGAAAGTGGAAGGAAGCTCAATTCAAACCATACAACTTCAATTCCGAAGGGGTCTATCCACAATCGGGTGCGCTCCATCCATTGAACAAAGTCAAGGAAGAGTTTAGACAAATTTTCTTCTCGATGGGTTTCTCCGAAATGCCTTCGAACCAATATGTCGAAACCGGGTTCTGGAACTTCGATACCTTATTCGTTCCTCAACAACACCCTGCTCGTGACTTGCAAGATACTTTTTACTTGAAGGATCCAGTCAAGGCTGGTAAACCTGAAGATAAGGAGTACTGGGAAAATATTAGACAAGTACACCAAGAAGGTAAATTCGGATCCATTGGTTACAGATACCCATGGAAAGAAGAAGAGTCTTTAAGAATGGTCTTAAGAACTCATACTACCGCTATTTCAGCTGCTATGTTGCATAAATTAGCTAAAGATCCAAAACCAACTAGATTATTCTCCATCGACAAAGTTTTCCGTAATGAAGCGGTCGATGCCACTCATTTAGCAGAATTTTGTCAAGTCGAAGGTGTCATGGCCGGTTACGATATCACTTTGGGTGATTTGATTGGTTTCATGGAAGACTTCTTTTCCAAGATGGGTGTTAATGGTTTAAGATTTAAAGCTGCATACAATCCATATACCGAGCCTTCGTTGGAAATCTTCGCTTACCACAAAGGTTTAGGTAAATGGGTTGAAATTGGTAACTCTGGTATGTTCAGACCAGAAATGTTAGAGCCTATGGGCTTACCAAAGAATATGAGAGTTTTAGGTTGGGGTTTGTCTTTAGAAAGGCCAACCATGATCAAGTACGGAGTTTCTAACATTAGGGAATTAGTAGGTCATAAGGTTTCCTTAGATTTTGTCGAAACAAACCCGGCTGCTAGATTAGATGAAGATTTGGTTTAATTTACTTTTTGCACATATTTTAAATAGATGTAGCCCTATCGATTGGGTTATATGTTCTCTTGACTAGTACATTCATAATATAAATAATTACTATAATCCGTATAATGCTGAATAATGATAATGATAACTGGAAATTGGTTACCACACAAAATCCGAACGCGAGGAATATTAACAAAATCGTTGTTAGTGAATATTAAACTATAGATTCATTTAAAACTAACAATGTCGGATATAAAAGTAGAAAAGGAAGAAGATATACCCATCAATGATAATGATTCTGTAATTTTAGAACTGCAAGAGGACAAGAGTGCTGAGGTAGATGGTGAACGCGAACATGAACATGAAGAAAAGTCAACTTCTAAGAATACGAATGATGATACCAATGCCAATACTGATAGCAACAATAAAAAGAAAAAGGATAATAATATGTTCGTTTGTAAATGGGTTGATTGTAAGAAGAGAAACTATCCTACGCTTACATCGCTAGTTACGCATCTAAGTACCACCCATTTGGCACACATAGCTCACTTAAGTCCAAATACACCTATTCGATATACTTGTCATTGGGAGGGATGTTCGCGATATGCAATGGAACAGCCTTCTAGATTTGCGTTGATATCCCACTGTCGTACTCACACGGGTGAAAAGCCGTATTTTTGTCCAATTCCAGAATGTGAAAAGCATTTCACTCGTTCAGATGCGTTAGCAAAACATGTAAAGGGGGTACACGATTTGCATCTGACTCGAGATGCATTAACATTGATCAAAGAACGAATCAGGAAGGAAAAAATGGCACCAATAACCACCAATAACGATGATTTTGACGAGTATGATTACTTATCAATTATCGACCAAGACTACGACTTAAGAAACCCATGGTGGTTTAGCAAGAACTTTGTTAATACCCTTACAAATAAGGATAATAGCATTAATGCCATTTATAACCAACCATTCAATACACAACAATATAAATTGGCTAATGACAGGTATCATGCGTATCTAGAGAAAGACGACGATGAAATCATGTCATCTATTGAGGAAAATGAGTCTTTAAATTACATGTCGCAATACAACGATGATCTTCAAAAGGTTGCCAAGGCAATAGGTTCGAGTTATGCTGGGCCGGATAATGATAGCACTCCAGATATCGAAAGTACCAAAGACCTTGAAGAGTTGAAAAAGATCCACAATAACCTAAAGAAAGAGCTTGCTACCGCAACAAAGATCAATAAAATAGTGAGTAAACAATTATCTACCACAGTAAAAGAAAAAAGAAGATTATGGTTAATGAACCAAATTTTACTTGATGGAAATGTAGTTATTGGGTTACCAGACAAAGCTGAAGAAGAAATTAGTGATGAAGATAGAAAAAAGGTTTCATTAGACAAATATGACGAAGATATTCTATCTGAATCAGCCAAAATATTACAATAGTTGTATATAAACGAATATATTCACGGTCATAATTAGTTATCAAGTAGAGGCAGACTTGCATATAAATATATTCTCAAAAAAAAAAAATTCCTTGTAAAACCTCATCTCAAATATATAGTTGATGGAATACTAAGCAAAGAATAAGTATTATATAATACATATTAAGATGGTAGTTCAAAAGAATGTTACACTGCATAAGGGAGATACCTCTGAAACGGAATTAATCTCTGGAACTGAATCCTTTTCTTCAGATCAAGGTCATAAAGACATTATAGACCCTTCATTATCTTTGGAGAATTTATTCACCGAATTAAGTCAAGAATCCAAAAATGCAAATCAAGTAGTTATAGGCGAAGACGACGAATTTAGAAAAATACAAAAGTCTATTTCAAAATTACCGAAACTTGAATCGAATTTGGAAGAAAATATGAATAAGGAAGTAGCTGCAATTAAAAAGAATAATGACATAACAAGAATAAACGATCCGATAATACATAAGCCAAAGAAGTCAGACCAGGAGAAATTAGACTCAGGATCAAAATGGTTCAATATGAAACAGCCAGAGTTGACTCCTAGCATAAAAAGAGATTTGTCTATTATTAAACAAAGAAATGCATTAGATCCAAAAAGGCATTATAAAAAAGAAAAATGGGAGATACCAAAGTTTTTCCAAATGGGTACTGTCGTAGAAGGCAACACTGAATTTTATTCTGCAAGAATGTCTAGACGTGAGCGAGGAAACACTTTGGTGGAAGAAGTCTTAAATGATTCTGATAGAAAGAAATACTTTAGGAGAAAGTATACTGAAATTCAAGATAAAAAAACCAGTGGTGGTAAAAATCATTATAAGAAGATTAAAAGTATGAGAAAGAAATATTAATATTCTCATTTGCATTACTAAATTAATATGAATTCATTAATCATGACTATGGTATAAATATACAAAGTATTTAACAAATGTGTAGTATTATGTGATTATTCTTCTAAGCCAGCTCTTTTGAATACATCCAGTCTTACCAGTTCCCATAACTTCTTTTTCTCATCCTTCGATAATTTACCCTTCTTGTCCGCCATTTTTAATGATTTTTTAATGCTATCTGATTTCACTTTATATTCGTAAGCAGTGGTAGCCGCAGCAGCTAAATTGATTAGATAGTTTCTTATAGCAATCTCTTTGAATTTGAATTTCAAAAAACTCTGATTGTCAGACGAAGTTATTGGTGACAGAATACTCAGTTTAGGCGAGTTAATTTGTAGAAGACGCGATTGCTTGACAGATATTTCAGCTACCGATTTCTTAAACTGATAATCTAAGTTATGTTCCTGGTAAATATTCGAAGAAAACAACGTATATATCAATTCTTTGTCAGTAATGTGTGGTTGAATTAAGACAAGATGGCACATATTTGCCAAATCGCCCACTATCTGCGGCAATGAATTGGTAGAGTAGCTAAAGTCGGGTATAGACGACACCAAAGGCAAGTGCGTAAGTATCAACTTGCATCTTGTTACATTTAAATTCCAATCAATAAGCGACTCCGGGACGTTCTGATACTGGAGCTGTGACCCAAGGGAAATCTTATATACGTCGTCACTATCCTCCATCTCATCCACACTCACCATCGACCCCTGCCGCATTTTTTCTTGCATTTGTTCATAGAAATAGTTTTCGTGCAACGCTATATCGTTGACTAGCTGTTCCACCGAAGTAGAAATGGGTTCCGAGTCCTCTGGTATGGTGGCCGTCGAGCTTGAGTATATGGATGGAGCCGAACGTACAGACCTCTTGTTGGTAGAGAAAACACTTGACGCCAGCGAACGTTGCAGAACGTGATTATGTGAATTTTTGAACTGTGATGGTGCCGATCGTATGGACGCTGCACTGGTCGACGTTATCACCAGTGGGGATAATTGTTGATAAATTGCATTTCTAGCAGAATCCTTGAAATGAGATGGTGGAGATGACACCCCTTGGCTGTTAGATCTGGCAAATGGTGATCCAAACATAGCTTTGTACCCTTGAATTAATAACAGCTGCTGAATAATGGTGGTTAATTTACGACTGGGGTTATATTTTGGTGATAATTTTTTATCCGATCACGTGTGTGTCCGCTTTTTTTCAATTCTTATTAACGGAATTATTACCCATTTTAGTTATTCCGAAATGATACCTACGTATGTAGTTTGCTTATGTAGGGAGGAAATATCGATTTAAAGCTTGGTATGTCTTGCCGAATGCAATGTACTCAGTTGGAGCGCCTTATTGGCCCCTTTTTCGAAAAGTCGTTGAACATATTTAGTACGAGTGTACTTGGTCCCTCCTGTGCCCAATTTTGTAGGAAACGATTACACCGACTCTCCTATACCCTAGTCTGTCCCATCAGACTATCATGATGACTTGTATGTGGTGTGGTTCTTGATTATACCAGACAAGGATTATGTGTATGGACTGTATATAAGCCAAGATTTTCCGCTGATGGATTTGTTTTTTTGATCGGTATGGATGTTAGTGAACTAGGTATCAAAAGGTGTAGGTAAACCTTTGTATATAGGAGATCAGTCGACGAAAATGACTGCATTGCAAGAAACTAGTTCAGAAGACTTAGGTTTCAAGCTTTCAACCAAACCTGAAGGTATCCGCATTTTCAATGATACGATAGACTTTCTGGAAGGAGATAAAAATGATTTGAATTTATTGTCAATTGGGAACTTGACAGGGTATTTTGCGTGTTCCAATATGACGTCCATTGTTTTAGATAGACTCTCGTTGTTTGAAACGGGAGAGATTCCAGAAGGGCGTAAATTAAAAAGAATTGAAAATTTGACCAATATATCGCAATTGACGTTCAATAGCGATGAGTCGAAACTTTACGTGGTTGTGGACGGCAACCTAAGTTTTATTGATATGAGACAATTTGAAGCGTCCGAACCAGGACCTGAAATACTCCAAGAGATCAAAAATATTGAAGACAAATATATACAAGGTATCAAGGTTATTCATCCATCGCCTGTATCGCCTGATGTTGTTGGCTTAATTAATAACTCAGGAGAATTAATCGTGATTGATTCAGGGGTTGCTAGATCATTACATTCCGATGTCTCTACTTTTTGTTGGGCTAAAAATGGAAAAACGATATATTACGGCACAACTTCATCTGTGGATGTGTCTGCTGTCTCTATCAACGGTGATTTTCAGTTTAAAATCGAAAACTCTGCAGTATCTGACCCAGAAGAGGTCAACTTAATCAGTATTATCGAGTTGGAGTCGAATTTAAAATGGTTTACTGTTTATGACAGAGGAGAAGGAGAACCAGAAGATCACGAATACCAAATTTACATTATCCAAAAAGTTGATGACCAAACATATGAATTCTCTGAAACTGATATAGCCCCTCCATTTGGATCAGTAGCCCGCTTTGGTACGTATTACTTACTGTCTTTGTCTAACTGGTCTCCAGGACAGACATTAGTGTTTGTTACTTCATCATTGGCAACTGAAATAAGCACTCTTTTTATAAATGCCGAAGGAAATATTGAGTCTATCACACAGCTAAATGACTCTGATAGAGCCCAATTCCCCATTAATGATGATACTGGTGACGACGCATCGCCAATTGGCCTTGGTCTTGAGTTAAGCTGTCTTGAATACGTTATTCCAGAACCATGTAGTGGTATTGATGAAGCGAAAGGTACTCTACCAAGGCTCTGGTGTTTAACACATGAAGGGTCGTTAATAAGTTGGTGGATATTTGACATCCACGGTTTGAAAGATGCTAAAGTAAGTCTACAAAGAGCACTCGATTCTTTAAAAAAGGGGGTAGTGATTGGCTCTAAAAAACCAGTTAACGAACATGAAGTCAAGAATGATACCAAAGTATCGAATTCCAATTCTCCGGGTAATACTGGCGAAAATCAAGAACAATCTATAAAACAGCCATCATCTGATCTTGTAACCGATAAAGATAGCTCTGGTTCGTCGGTATTCGACAAGTCTAAGTTAGGATCTACTTCATCAGCTACTGGATTCGGTTCAACTGGATTTGGCTCAACTGGGTTTGGATCCAACTCTTCTAGTACAGGTACTAGCGCGGGTAGTGGATTTGGATCTACGGGATTTGGCGCATCGGGCTTTGGAGAATCAAAAAAATCATCTGAAACTGCATTTGGCTCCTCTGGCTTTGGTTCCTCTGGCTTTGGCTCCTCTGGTTTTGGCTCCTCTGGTTTTGGCTCCTCTGGTTTTGGTTCGTCTACTTTTGGTACTACTAGTTTTGGATCCAATAATTCTGAATCTAAGAATGATAATAAGTTTGGAAATACCGGGTTTGGTAAAAATACCACAACTTCCAACGGTTCATATGCCGTGGGTGGATTTGGAAAGTATTCAAATACTAATTCACAGAATCAAAGTTCTCCATTTTCGAACCTAGGAAATAAAGAATCTCCCTTTGCCAAGTTTGGAAAGGAGTCACAATCTACGACAGAGAATAAAGTAGAATCACCATTCTCGAACCTAGGAAATAAAGAATCTCCATTTGCCAAGTTTGGAAAGGAGTCACAATCTACGACAGAAAATAAAGCAGAGTCGCCATTTGCTAATTTTGGAAAGGAGTCACAATCTACGACAGAGAATAAAGTAGAATCACCATTCTCGAACCTAGGAAATAAAGAATCTCCCTTTGCCAAGTTTGGAAAGGAGTCACAATCTACGACAGAGAATAAAGTAGAATCTCCATTTGCTAAGTTTGGAAAGGAAGTTCCTACTGCGGCCGAAAATGAACCTAAATCTGAATCTCCATTTTCGAACCTAGTAAATAAAGAATCTCCATTTGCCAAGTTTGGAAAGGAGTCACAATCTACGACAGAAAATAAAGCAGAGTCGCCATTTGCTAATTTTGGAAAGGAGTCACAATCTACGACAGAGAATAAAGTAGAATCTCTATTCTCGAACCTAGGAAATAAAGAATCTCCATTTGCTAAGTTTGGAAAGGAAGTTCCACCTGCGACCGAAAGTAAAGAAGAATCTTCATTTTCCAATGTCGGCAAGGAAACTGATGCCACTTTCGAAATAACTCAATCTCCTGACTCAAGCAATCAAAGCGCTACTTCTAATGAAGAAACTTCATCAGAAACTCCATTTGAAGAAGAAGTTAAGAATGAAACCGATGAACTCATAGTAAAAAAAGATAAAGTCCCAAGTCACACCGGTACTAATAAAGAAACACAAGGATCATTATTTAGAGGTTTGCGTGAAAATGCTGAGAAAAGTGATAAGCAATCAGACTCTGAGACCTCGAGTCCTGAATCTAGTGAATCTTCGGATGAGACAGATGGTAACATTACATCAAAGCCAAGGGATAATGTTGCAAGTCTTCTTGGATCTATGGATATAAAATCGAGTGATAAACCATCTAAGTCAGAGCATTTGGATAAATCGGGTGTCACTCTTGGAAACACTAAAAACTCTAATATTACTTCCTCTCATTCTGCTAAGACTCAAGAAAAGATTGATTTAAAGTATGAAAGTTTGACGCCTCCATCTCCTCTTGAATTTTTGATTTATGATGGTCTCCTGGGTCCTGTCAAAAGCGAATCTAACAGTGTTTCAAAAAAAATTATTGATATCTATAACGAAACATGCGGCTATTTAATTATCATGAAGCATAATGTGAAGTTGTTGAGTAAATTCATTGATGATCACAATATAACTATTGATACGTCCAATGATAAAATCTCATTGGAAACACCTGAACTATGGAGATTGTCATATACTGCTAACTTAGCTCCAATTATTAATCAAGTCAAGCCTACATTATCGAGCATTTTAAAGTCTTCGAATGATTTGGATTCATCTTTGACAAAGTTGACAGCGAAAGTTGAAGAAGGTCAGGTACAAAGAATCAAGATTGACAAATTGTTGAGTCAGCTATCCTTTTTCAGCAACGAGTCAAACTCCTTGGCTCTAGCAAAGCGTCCTTTGGATTTCCAGAATGAAGCATTACAGACTTCGTTACGTCAAAAGTTGAGAAAAGTGAAAGACTTGGAAAATGAACTTATAAGTAAAATGATGCCTTTCAAAGCTAGATCGAGAGCAGATGAAAACATCTTGAAGAATTTGGAGAAAGTCATATTCCAAATTAATGAAAGTGCTTATGACCACTTGAAAGAAATTAATAGCTTGTCAGTGAAATTATGTGATTTGAAACTCCATAATGAAAGCGAATCAGAAATTCCTAAACATAATTCTAAACCACAGCGTAATCTAGCTCCTGCTAAATGGGCTTTAAGTAAGGAATTAAAGAATAATTACAATTCTTCTCCTAGACTTGTTAGTCTTGAAAGAAAATAATTTATGTATTTGACACATACAAGTATATAGCACATTTAATATATTGATACCAACTCATATTTTTCCGCGTTGATTGAAATCAAAACAAAAACTTCAAAAAAAAACCTACTGCAATTGCAACTCTGTATACTAGAAAAAAATGGCTGACCATGTTGGTACGAAAGTGTCAATTCCAGGAACTAGAGGACAAGGAATCTTAAGGTACTATGGTCCTATAGACGGGAAGAATGGTATTTTTGGCGGAATTGAGCTTATAGGTCCCATCGCAGCAGCGAGAGGAAAGAATTCTGGATCGGTAAACGGTGTCCAATACTTCGAAGTTCAACAACCTATGACTGGTTTATTCTTACCTTTCGAACGTTTAAAGTCTGTAAATGCACATCTATCAAAAGAAAGGAGGCCTACATCTAGTCTTCGTTCTAGTACGCCGGTTGAAGTAGCATCTACACCATCTCCATTGAATCGGGGCCTAAGCTCCCTGCTGTCAAATGAAAGCTTTACATCTAAAAACGGACTAATTCGTTCGCCCTATTCAGAAAAACCAATAATAAATCCTAAGCGACATACTTTGAAAGAAAATGGAAGTAATGCAATTTCCAACACCAAAAGTTTGTCTGAAACTTCAACATCAAATTTTATGTCGAATGGTGGTACGAAATATATTGATTCCATAAAACAGGATACAGAAAAAATAAAATTGGAACAAGAATTGAAAGATTTGAGAGGAAAGTACGAAAGCAATCAGTTAGAGATGACTGAAAAAATCAAAATATTAAATGACTTACGAAATACTGTTAACGAAATACAACCTTTATTGGAAGAATATGAGAACAATTTATCGGAAAAAGACAAGAAATTACTCAAGCAAAAAGCTGAGTTTGAGAAGGCGAGAGAAGAATGGAGACAAAGTTTAGATCTAATGGTTTCCACGCAGCAAGAGAATGAAGAATATTACGAGCAAAGGATATCAGAATTAAATGCCAAAGTGGAAAACTTCTCAAAGAAAAATATCAACCTAGAAGAAGCAAATAAGAGTAGTGAACAAAACCAATCTAAAACTTTGCAAGCTCCTTCAGTTTCAAATAATGAAGAAGTTTCAAATCTTAAAGTAAAGCTTGAGAAATTGCATATGGAGAAATCTGAAATGGAGAAAAGTCTAAATGATAAGGCAAATGTGCAAAGAAAAGAAATCGATACACTAACCGAAAAGTTGTCTAAACTTGAGGAGAGAAAGGGCAATAAATCGGAAGACTTACAAGTTAAATATGATTCTTTAATTGATCAAATAGGAAGGATGAAAACTGAGCTTGATGAATTGAAAACTTCCGAGGCTTCGCTTAAAACAAAACTTGTGGAATTGCAATGTGATGTAAAAGACGAATCTATTGAACATTCAAAATCGAACAATTTAAAGGAGAGCAATGAACTAGGTTCATTAGCGGATCAGGTGAAATCTGTGAAACTAGATGATGACAATATGGATTCTAAGTCTGAGGTGGACTCTAAAATAACTATGCAAAGGAAAATTCATGAATTGGAAAACCAATTGGAAATGAGGCCAACTTATGAAGAATTGACTGATCTTCAAAACACTATAGAAGAGCTAGATAATCTACACAAAAATGAGCTCAAGGAGAAGGAAGACGCACTAATGGCTGCTTTGGATAAGAATAAGGATCTAGAGTCTCAACTTAGAAATGCATTACAAAAAATTGAACAGACTAACAATAAGATAGACAATAATTCCGAGGTGTCTGAAATCAAAGGCACTTCAGAGTCAAACGAGTTACCTATATACGTTCCCAAACAACCCACAGATCCTAGTTCTGGGAAAACTGATTGGTGTGGCCTTTGTGAACGTGATGGACATAGCAGCATTAATTGTCCTTATGAAAATGACATGTTTTAGTTGCATGCCATGTCAAATAGCGGTCAATGTAGATATATATATATATGCAGTCTAGGTTCTTGAGTCATTTTTCATACAGCAGTTTAGTCTAAACATTTAAATATATTCTTTGTTTAGTTATAATTTATAGATGCTGGGGTCAAGAAGGTTCAAACAGGTGGATGTTTTCACAAATAAACGATTCAAGGGTAACCCAGTTGCCGTATTTTTTGATGCAGGAGATTTAAATTCTGAAGAAATGCAAGCAATTGCAAAATGGACAAATTTATCCGAAACTACTTTCGTATTAAAACCTACTAATGAGGAAGCTGATTATAAGGTTCGTATTTTTACACCCGGTAGAGAACTCCCTTTTGCGGGTCATCCTACAATTGGAACCTGTTTCGCATTGATTGAAAGTGGTCTTATTCAACCAAAAAATGGAAAATTGATTCAACAATGTGATGCAGGACTAGTTGAAATCCAGGTCGATGGCGATATTTCTGCTCCAAGAGAACTTATTCTTTCGTTTAAGTTACCTTATTTTCATATAATACCAATTGACTTATCCGTTCATTTGGAACTTGAGAATGCATTAAATATTACCCCTGGTTCTTGCTCAACCATTGCGTCACCTGCTCTTCTCGACGTCGGCCCTAAATGGCTTACTGTACAATTAGCCGAAGGGACTGATATAGTAGATTTGAAACCCAACTACTCTGAAATCTCAAGATTATCAGACCTTCACCAATGGACTGGAATTGAAGTTTTCGGTAAACATGAAGATGGAACTTATGAATCCAGAAGTTTTGCTCCAGTTATAGGTGTGAATGAAGATCCAGCTTGCGGAAGTGGGGCTGGTGCTATAGGCGTATACTTGTCACTGATATCCGCTAAAGATACTACATCGATTGATGTCAAGCAAGGGAGTCAAATTTCTAGAGATGCGAAGTTACGTGTTTCAATGAATTATAGTAGTGATAAGCCATCAATTTCGGTAGGTGGACAGGCAATCACATGTATCATTGGTAGTTATGATTCATAGTTCTTCTGTTTTGAAAAACGAAAATGGACTCTACAAAACAATTCAAACCAAAAGCTTAGTTTCTAGAATTAAATGTTAAATCTTTGTACTATATAAAATGAATACTTTACTTTAGTTCATACTATTTAAGCCTAAATTGACCTATCTTAACTTATGAGTAGGCTTTGTATGACTTCTTTCAGTATGCATATGACTATGTTTATGGCCGTGTTTATCAGTATTCACATCCTCATCTTGACCATTTCCTTCATCAAAGGTGATCCAATCAGCAAATCCATCTTCAAATTCTCGTTGTAGCTTTTTTTCAATCTTGAACAAATTTTTCTCTTCTTCAACCACTTTCTCGAATAGCGTAAACTCATCATCTGTTAATAAACATGAATCTAGTGTTTCAGATAATTTCTTCAGGTTGATGTTTAATCCAATGAATACTAATTCATTGCGCCTATCATCATGCTTACCGTTCATATCTGCTTGGATTAATTTTGCAGCTTCTGGAGGAAACAAATCCAGTCCTGTAACTCCAAACCAAGGAATTCCACCTTTGATAGTTAACATAGGTCCAGCAGAAGACCATTCTCCCCTAATAATATATCTTGATGCCAACCAAAAAAAACCTTTGGAACGTAACAAGGGACCGAACGGGGACAGCTTTTTATTTTTCAAAATCTGCTTCTCCGATGGATCAAAATATTCTTCTTCTTCTTCTTCTTCTTCTTCTTCTTCTTCTTCTTCTTCCAGATCTCCGTTGTCCGATTCATTATCATTATCCTGCATTAATGTCTCATCATCTTCGAGTCCGGATTGTTCTATTACGAAGAATTTATCTCTTATCATCTCATAAAAACGCTTTGGATGAAATGGCCTTCTGACTTTATAGACGAAATTATTAATCCCGTATTCTTCGGTTTCAGGTTTTGGGGTTAAAGCTGTAGAGGATTTATCACCAAATCCATCTCTTAAAGTCATTTCATTAATACTTTGCAACCATCCTGCTGATGTGGATGCCTTTTCAAAGTCATATTTTTTTGTGTTAATCACTTCATTAATATCAATTTTGCAGTAATCAGCGTCCAAAATTTTGGCTACGGGATTCAATGAGTTTATCATTTTTTTGATCTTCCGTTGTTTTCTTTTTTTTACAGTAGATATTTTATTGATAATTATTACGTCCGAAAATTCTATTTGATCAATCATTAAGTCGGTAATTGTTCTTTCTTTTTCACCCTGTCCATTATCACCATATCTATCAGCTAAGAACTGAGTTGTTTCAATATTCGATAGAAAATTTAAAGCATCAATAACCGTAACACAAGTGTCAAGTTTTGTTAATTTGTTCAATCCCCCTAGATCGATTATGTCTCTAATAATTTTTTCATCTTCATGAGGAATTGAACCGTCCGATTCTAAAAGCATCTCAGAAAACTCAGTCGTAAACGTTTCAGCAACTTGCATTGGCTCAGATATTCCAGTAGACTCGATGACTATGTACTGAAATTCACCGTTTTTTGCCAACTGAATTAGTTCCTCTAATAAATCACCTCTCAAAGTGCAACAAATACAACCATTTTGCAACTGAATCAATTTTTCTTCCCTTCTATTAACGACATGATTTTTAATTAAAGCTGCATCTATATTTAATTTAGAAACGTCGTTGATAATCACTGCAATTTTTAGAGAATGGTCGGTAGTAAGAATATGTTCAAGCAAGGTGGTTTTACCGGAACCTAAAAATCCAGATAATAATGTGATAGGAATTGGTTCGTTTGTACTTTCTTTAGTTGGCTCTGGCATTTTTACTTAAATATACATCTAACAATGTTCTGATCATCTATGAATTTTCCATCTTTTTATAAGTTAAATTTTCAAAATACCTTTGAAGTTATATTTTACAATTTTTATTTTATTAACCCTAAATATTACCATTTTCATCAGGTTGCAAGCCTAGGTGCCTGAACATATGCAGAGTGTTATAAAGTGATTACAAACGAGGATTTATTATTGGTCAATCCAAGATTACAATAATGGTTACTACCTTTTTATTGCCATCTACTCAGTAACCATTACAGTAGGCAAATTTTAATAGAATGAAATTATCCAATCCAAATTTTTCTATTAAGGGCAATCAATGAATAAAACAGTCAAAGAATAATATCTAATGTCTTACGAGAGTAAGAACCTTCTTTGTTTTACGTCACTGGATCAAAATCTTGTTTAATGTATAATTGTGTATTTCATCATTTACAGAAAATTTCAAAATTCTAAAAAAATTCTTTTGCCCTTCAATTTTACTATTCGCCATAGCTAACCTTTACTAAATGCCTTCTCACCTAAGATTACCACTTTATTTCTAATACCAAATAATTTGGAAAGGTATTTAGTTGATGTAAGAAACTGACTGTATTACTTAAGCGCACTATTCGATTTGGGTGCAAATCTCAAATTACGGTTCAGTGACTCCAATTCAGCAATGATTACCATCTGAGCTATAATTTCTACGTTTAAACAAAGACAAAGACATATGCCATACATGAAAATTAAACTTCATAGACAATTATGTTGGTACAGTTGTCCCTAGACATAGGTTTATTGAATTTTTCACAGCCAGCAACTTAAAATTGTGATGAAATATCGAATTCCAGCAAGACTTATACACTTAAAACCTGACACAAAGAGTTCTGACTAATTTGTTTCTGATAGTATTTGTTTTTATGTATTTCTATATTCGTGCGGGAGGGCCCTTTATAGAGAATAAAGTTTAAGCCCATAGCCAAGTGACACTAACCCCGCGAAACTTCAATGCTTGTAGTGCCTATAAGAAACTGGTAGTAGTGTCTAAAGAGCGATCCGGACTGGTTAAGAGGCGTTTACTTGAACTCTAACTCTCATACATTATCAAGCAATAGAGTTTTATCGTTAAGTATTTAATAGAAACGTTTAGGGTAGGTGGCTTTCAAGCCTCAATTGTGTTTTAGGTTTCGGGTATATTTAGAATGACTGAACGTAACTATAGATGTCCGTATTTGTTCTCAGAACATTGGTACTATCATAGACATCTATATAATCGCTTGACCAATACTTTCACTAGTACATAGCCTCTTGGTAGAGAGTTTTGATTCCGTAAAGATATAGACATTGTAATCTAATGATGAAGTTTCAGTCATCGTAATGATTATAATTCAGCCGCATGCGCATATTATCTAATCGCAAATACGTTAAAGATTATGAATCCAGCACACTTGAACTTGTTACCAACACTTTATGAGCAGAAATATATATAAGTAGCATCATATGCACCAAACTATACCAATAATATGATATGATCAAAATACAATTAACAATATGGGATTGAAGAACACAATTACTTTAGACAATAAAAATATCAAAACTCTTAAAGGTCTATTTCCTAGCATGGGCTTAAAAAAGGTCAGACTAAAGAAAGCAAACAACTCCAGCGATAGTATTTCAGATGAAGATTTGGTTAATACCCAGTCCATATCGATATCACGTAGCAGTCTGAGTTCCAGTTCTGCTTCGAGGACTAGGCGGTTGAGCTCAGGTACACACTCAATGCGTAAGGTAAATAGAAGTCAAGCTAAGCGAATTAGCTCCGGAAACATAATCAGTTCACTGCAAGCATTGAAAGGGATAAATTGCATGCCTTCTCCACTTGATACTGGAGTATTTGGCCCCGAAGAGAAATCAGATGGCTTTGCAATCTCGGTCACTAGTTTAAATGAAGATGAAACATCCCCATTTAAGATAGATATTTCTTTAGAAAACCTAACAAGAATAGACAAAATAAGGGACCTAAAAGAGTCTGCCAACAATAAAGCGATACAATTAGATACCATACATAATCCTGTACATCAAGGGGCATCACGAATATTTACGGAAATTAACTTTTCCGTCTTGTTTAAGTTAATAATCCATTTAATGTTTTATTTCTTCGTTCTTTACATTATACTGAAAAAAGTCTTAGGATAAGTTTCGGACACATTTATTAGCATATATTAGCATTTCAATAGAATAACCGCGAGAAGTTATCCGGCATTATATTTATACTACATTTATCTGCGTACTACAATTATAGCTTGTAAATATTGCGTATATTCTACTCAAAATATCTACAAGAAAATTTTGTGCTCAATAACACGTCATAATACATTGAGCAATATAGGGCGTTGATTATTTTTCAGCAGAAGACATCTCGCATAAACACGTCAAGAAATGCCAAAAACTAACAATTCGGATACTGCAATAGTGCCCATATGACATTAAGGAATAATAAGAAAAACGGACACTAATAATTCGATGTAGATTAATATGTAGATTTAGTTACTAGTTATTTTCAGAACATGCATAATTTTGATCCTATTGTTTGGTCATAATGAATAACACGGAATCCAATTGGGCCCTTTTTTTTAGCAAATATTATTTTTTATCTTACTGATCAATAGAACAACTAATGAATTGATAATGAATTGGCTCATTATAGTATTTATTTCCTACATTGTATACAAGCTTATTATTCTGTTTAAGAATTATTGGCTTGCAAGACAATGGGGATGCAAACCTATGGAAACGTATGGTGGCAGGTTTGGAATCAAGAGTCTTATTAACGTTATCAGAGCTAGAAGGGAAGGGTTTTTAGTGGATTACCAAAAGCAAAAGTATATTGATGCTGATACCGACACCATAAAGTCTAGGTTATTTCACAAGCAGCTTATTCATACAAAAAATGCTGAAAATGTCAAAGCTGTTGTGGCTACTCAATATGACGACTTTAGTATTGGCAAAAGACATAAGTTTTTTAGACCATTATTAGGTAACGGGATTTTCGCTTCCGAAGGTGAAAGATGGAAACATTCTAGAGCCATGTTGAGACCTCAGTTTGCGAGGGAACGTGTAGCACACGTTCAAACGTTAGAACCCCATCTTCAAGTGTTTGCTAAACACGTACGTAAACATAAGGGACAAGCATTTGACATCCAGGGCTTGTTTCATAAGCTTACAATCGATGCTGCGACGGAGTTTTTGTTTGGAGAATCTGTTGATTCTTTGCGTGATACATCTATCGGCTATGAATCGTTGCCGACTGATGTCGACGGAAAAGCTGGCTTCGACGATGCATTCAATATCTCTCAAAATTATTTGATGCTGAGAGCGTTAGCTCAAGATTTATACTTTCTATATGATTCCCAAGAATTTCGGGATGCTAATAGAAAAATACATAAATTCACTGGACATTACGTACACAGGGCATTGGAAACTACACAAGAAGAATTAGATGCCAAGAGTAGAGATGGTTACATATTTTTATACGAGTTAGTTAAACAAACAAGGGACCCAGTTGTCCTCCAGGATGAATTACTCAGTATCATGTTAGCCGGGAGAAATACTACTGCAAGTCTTCTTTCATTTCTTTTCTTTGAGTTGGCAAGAAACCCTGAAATTTGGAGTAAACTAAAGGAGGAGATATATGAGCACTTTGGAACGGGTGACAATGTTGACCTTGAGAAGATTACATTTGAATCTATGAAAAAATGCACCTACTTGAAGTGGGTAATTAATGAAACGTTGAGAATGTACCCTTCTGTGCCCCAGAATTTCAGAGTAGCCAAAAAGGATACGACCTTGCCTAGAGGCGGTGGTGAGGATAGGCAGTCCCCAATTTTTGTTCCTAAGGGCCAATTCGTTCTATACACTACATATAGTATGCATAGACTGGAAGCTTATTATGGCAAGGATGCTGATACCTTTAGACCAGAGAGATGGGAAAACCTTAGACATATAGGTTGGGCTTACATGCCTTTTAGCAGTGGACCAAGGGTTTGTCTCGGACAACAGTTTGCCTTAACTGAGGCGTCCTACATTACGATCAGATTAGCGCAAATGTTTCCCGATATTGAATCTCATGACCCAAACTACCCACCTCGCAAGCTAACCAACTCAACAATGAAACATTTAGATGGTGTTTTTATAAGTTTGTTTTAAATATGATATTCTAAATATAAAGTGTTCGTTTTCTTATTTAATTTTAAATTAAATTAATAATTTAATAATCGACTAAAATTGTAGTCCAAAATCTTATCGGTTAGGCATGCCCTTCTCTAATCGAAATTCATTTCGCGGCTGTTTCGTTGGAAACGATAAACGTAGTCCGATTTCGTATACTACATATAACGCCCGTCATTAAACCAACCACTCTTGTAATAGCGTGTAGGAGATTAGACTGAATTTGGCCGAGGTCAAAATTTATAGTATGGTATATATGCAGGAAAGAACAAGTACATTTTCGTTAGTTCAACGCAACCCGCGGCCCTTGCTTCATAGCATAAGATAGGATACCCAAGTTCTTCAGACTAAATACAACTTTCTAGAGAACAAATGCATATATAAACTCAGCTATGCTATCAAGCACTCAGCTCTCTATATATACAATCAACTGTAGAGTTGATAAGTAGTAGGTTTTTGATATCGAGTGAATGTGCTGAGTTTACTCTGCGATAATAGCCTAAGTGCGAAAAATGCATGAGATGTACGTTGAAGTTCGGATCCCCTCTTCAAATTGGAAATATATAAATACTGGGGAAGTTCATCCTAGAGAAGGATAAAAAACCATAATATTATAGTATTAAGTAAAACATGACAAGTGTTGCAAAGAATGTTGAATCTTCCGAAGCACCCAATCCCGCTTCATTGATTGGGGCTGAACGTAAAGCTGCTGTTTTTAGCCCAGAACTCATGAACTACTTCTTGGAAGGATCCAAAGAGAAATCAGAAGAGGTGAAAAAATTTATTCAGCAAATGGAAAGGGACCCTATATTAGCTGCTAGCTCAAAGGTTTATGACTTAACTAAAGAACAACAAAGAGAGTTGACTGCACAAAAAATCAACAGGGTGTCGAGATACATCGAAGTTGAATCATTTGAAGAGTTAGAAAGAAGACTTTCGTTAATTAGTGTGTTTGACCCACAACTACACACAAGAATAGGGGTTCATTTAGGGTTATTTTTGAGTTGTGTAAGAGGTAATGGTTCGTTTGAACAATTGAACTACTGGGCCTTGACCAAAGAAGCAGCATACGTGAAGAATATATATGGTTGCTTTGCTATGACAGAAATAGCGCATGGTTCCAATGTTGCCGGTTTGGAAACAACAGCCACGTTTGATCAAGATAGAGATGAATTTGTTATCAATACTCCACATATTGGTGCTACCAAATGGTGGATTGGTGGTGCAGCTCATTCTGCCACTCACGCAGCTGTTTACGCCAGATTGATTGTCCATGGAAAAGACTACGGTGTTAAGACATTTGTTGTACCTTTGAGAGATTCAAACCATGACTTAATGCCAGGTGTTAGCGTCGGAGATATTGGTGCCAAGATGGGTAGAGATGGTATTGATAATGGTTGGATTCAATTCTCTAGTGTCAGAATCCCAAGATTCTTTATGTTACAGAAATTCACCAAAGTTACTGCTGAAGGTAAGGTTACTTTGCCACCAAACAATCAATTATCTTATTCTGCTTTACTTGGTGGTAGAGTTGTTATGGTCAAGGATGCATTCAGGTGGTCATCTAGAGTAATTACCATTGCATTGAGATATGCTGTTGGTAGAAGACAGTTCAAGGCATCCAAGGCGGGCGAGAATGATAAGGAAAACCAATTGTTGGACTACCCATTACACCAACGTCGTTTGATTCCTTTGTTGGCTATGACGTATGCTTTTTCTAACGGGTCGAATGTTTTGCAAGAACTTTCTCACAAAACGATGGATGAATTAGATGAAGCCGTAGCTGAAGAAGACAAGGCTGGTATTGACAAAGGTATTGAGGCAATGAAGTCTTTATTCATTGCTTCCGGATCCTTGAAGTCTACCTGTACATGGTTAACTTTGAGCACTATTGATCAATGTAGACAGGCATGTGGTGGTCATGGTTACTCAGCTTATTCAGGATTTGGTAAAATCTACAATGATTGGGCTGTGCAATGTACTTGGGAAGGTGACAATAACATTTTAGGAATGTCTATTGGTAAACAATTAGTGAAGAGCATTAGTAGTGTACTCCGTGATGGCCAAAACATGACTGGTATTCTTGAATTCTTGAATGATTCCAAGAAATATCTCAATAAAGAAGTCATTCTTCAAAATGAAGACATGAAGGACACTAGAAAAGTTTTACATGCAGTTGAAGTCGCAATTATTAGAGCTTCAAATCAAGCTTTGACCACTTTGGATGCGCATGGTGAAGACTGGGACTTTATTGGTGCAAACTTGGTACAATTATCAAAGTTATTGGCTCACTTCTTCTTGTTGAAGGCCTTCCTTGATAAAGTGGACTCTATTGAAGAAAGGGAATTAGTTCCTATCTTGGATAATCTTGCTCAATTGTACTCAGCAACTATAATTTTAGAAGAGTTCTCTGGTATCTTCTTGACATACTCAGTGATATCAACTGAATCAATTTCTATCTTGACTGATCAACATATTCCAAAATTATGTAAGGATTTGAGACCACATGTTATTCCATTAACTGATTCTTTCCAATTATCTGATATGATGATCAACTCATCATTAGGTAGTTACAATGGTAACATATATGAGAACTACTTTAAGATTGTTAATGAAGCCAACCCACCATTCAAGCATAAAGCTCCATATTCTGCTGACTTGGAAGCCATGTTGCAAAGACCATCTAAAGAAGATAGACAAAGACAAGAATATTCAGATGAAGCTGAAGAAATTTTGTCCAAATAATGAAATACGTACTTGTTTATATAACTAAAATGAACTATTTATTTACGTTATGTTCTTATTTAAAGCAATGTAGATTTTCTTGAATATAAGAAAAATGCGGTTTAAATTCCAATCTTGAAATAGAAATCGATGAAATGTAAATAAGAAGTAATTATTATATTAATAAATAAAACTAATGGAAATATTTACTGAGCATAAGTCCTTATAGCTGGCTCTTCACGAGTCTTATTGTCGTAACCTATAATCAAAGCAAGAGCCTCAGGAATCAATGCTTCGGTAGCAAGAAGATCAGTGTATGTTAATCCTTCAGGAACGATTTTTCCACATTCGGAATCCAAGTCGATTCTACTTAATTGTCCTGGACCGTCGTGAGTTAAAGCATCTACAGCCAAAGCATAACCAACAGGATTATAAAGAGCACCTTCATGTGTGTAATATTTTCCTGCAGGTTTATTTGGACATATAGTCTGAACTTCGTTATTTGTAACCCCAACATTACGATCATCATTTAAAATTGCAGAAGCTTCTTTTCCAGATTGTGGCTCAACAATTTCATCAAATCCAGAGTATATGGAAGTTGTTGGAACATAGGCAGAATCCCCACCGTCAGCACGCAAAGTTTGAATAAAAGTAGAGTTAAAATCTTGCTGCAAAACGGAAGGAGGGCAATCCAATTTAGGAAAAGATGGACAAATAACAGGTACCATTTTGGTACCTTTGAAATCTGGACTAATAGGAATGAAGTTGCTTACCTTTGAACGAGTAGATGTCCAATATTTGAAAGCCCATTGAGTGTCAAGGCCACCTTGAGACCAAGAAATTATACTGACGTTTTTATTATTTGAAATTCCAGATATATAGTTAATAGCATATGCAACATACTCAGCATTGTTTTGAGCATCGTCTAACAAATATCCAGGAATATTTAACCATACGGGATCAGCAAAATCTGTGTCCTTAAACAATTTGACATAATTAGAAGCATATGTCATACCTCCTTTACTTCCAGTTCCAGGAACCAAGATAACTGGATTTTTGGAGCCATTTCCGTATTGATATTCTTCAGGAATCTGAATAGCAGAGCGTAATTGACTTTCCGAAAAAGAATAAGATGGGTCACCAGATTCAGCTTGAGGATAAACAGATTTTTCTGGTTCCTCAGTATTATCATTATCTGAGGAATTGACCTCGTCAGAGAAGCCATTAATATTGCCTGCAATACTACCTGGCTTCAACCCATGAGCTACCATATCAATAGAATCCTTAAATAAATCTTTACTATTTTCAAAAAGTTGACCTAAATATTCTTGAACACCCTCTGGAGTTGATAAATCTTCTGTAGGTGCAACAGACTTGAGCAAATCAGCAATAGACTTGCCCACTTGTTTCAAGTCTTCAATATCTTGCTTAACCCCGTCGTTTATCTTGTCAAAAATATCACTAATGGCACTCTTAGCTTCACTTCCACTAGCTTTACCATCATTAGTTGCCGAATTAATAATGTCATCGATACTAGAGATTAAATCTCTTTTTTCTAATTCTTTCGTTGGATGTGCATTTACTTCACTGGCCATCAAGGCAGTGATTGCAATTTTAATCAAGCTTACTTTCATCTTTATTTTCTCTACATTCAAGAGTTAAAATGCCTTTTCGAAGGCAGGAATTGGCTTCTTTTTATATTAACATATGCTATAAGGGCGTGGCGCAAATTGGAATTAGAGTCTCATTCTAATTTCATTACTGACATATTTAGTAGAAATCTAAAGGTTACTTTCGAATGAAATTTGCAATGGTTGCATATTATGATCTTAAAGGGACAAAGGCTGAATAAACTAGGCAATTTGGTTGCCGCTTTAGTTTACTTCTTTACATGTATAAGTCTCGGTAACAAAGCAAAGAAGAATTGGATTTGCTTACCATCTCGCGTAGTTAAGCTAAATGTGGAGTAATACCAAAGCTAAGTATTTATGAGAACATGTGAAATAGATCAATCTTCTACGTAACGACCAGCAACAAAAAAAAAACCCTGTTACATACCGGTTGAATTTTTCATGAAGTAAGGAGCTAGAATGTCTATTGTTTATGCGTCGCTTCAGAGTTTGTAATTCACAATATTGCGAGGCATAATATTATAGTTCACCTTATTGTGTTTTTAATAGACTGTCGTATTACCTTCTTGAAATAAAACAGTCAAACAAACAAGAAAAAAAACAATAATACAAAGCAAAATTCCAATCCTACTTTCCAAACAATGTGATTTCACGCGAATTATTCCTAGACACTCGCCATTTGAAGAACAATAGAAGTATGACGGAATTAGATCCCACCTTCATGTGGAGGATATTATATCGCGGATAGTTGGTAAGTTGAATCTCGTGAGAACTATCGAGCAGATGATAATTTAACTTGCCGTTCCAAGTATATGACAATTTCCACTATAATTTTTAATTTCGGAGGAATTATGCTTTAGATAAAGCTCAAAAGAATATCCTGATCAGTAAAACTCTATAAGCTAAATGGACGGTTCACAAGTGTATATCCGAATGAATCAAAAATCAGATTTATTCTCTACCGAGCCCGATAGTTTTTCCGCGGTAAGTACCCATTGGGGATTTGAATGGTATAATTTAATTTATTCAGACATATTTAATCTGAATAGATTGCCATTTTGATTACCGGCTTCCTCTTGATAAACATCATCATAAACGTCATTGAATATGACCATGAAGCCAAACATTGGGGTTTTTACAAATCCAAAACATGAACTATACGTCACAGAAATTGATACCCCACAAGCCGCAGATCTTGGTGAAGATGAGGTATTAGTCCATGTCAAATGCACAGGTATCTGTGGCTCAGACATTCACTTTCAAAAACATGGGTGTATAGGACCAACAATGGTGGTCGAGCATGAACATATTTTAGGACATGAATCATCTGGGGAAGTTTTGGCTGTGGGAAATAAAGTTACCAATTTAAATCCGGGGGATAAAGTTGCTCTTGAACCGGGTGTTCCATGCAAATCTTGTAAGGCATGCTTAACGGGGAAATATAATGGATGTGAACAGGTTTTGTTCTCCTCCACTCCCCCTGTCGCAGGGTTTTTGAGAAGATACATCAAGCATCCAGCTCAATTTTGTCATAAGATCAATTCTCTCACCTATAAACAAGGTGCTCTCTTGGAGCCACTTTCAGTTCTGTTTTGTGGTGTCAGGCACATTGGCCTTCAATTAGGACAATCAGTACTTGTATGTGGAGCTGGTCCAATTGGTTTCGTGACGGCAAAATGTGCAGAACTGGCAGGAGCATTTCCGATAGTCGTAACTGATATTGAACAGTCTAAGCTTGACTTCATTAAGAAAGAAATCCCAAATGTCACCACTGTTCTTGTTGGGGGCTCTTTACAAGAAAATTTGAAGAAAGTGACATCTGATATAGGTAGCTTCGATGTTGCAATTGATTGCACGGGCGTTGAACCTTCGCTTGAACTTGCTACACATGCTCTTGATTTCGGTGGTAAATTACATATAATAGGGGTTGGTAAAGAATTTCAAAAATTTCCATTCATGATCTTGTCTGTCAAGGAAATTAATGTTACCTTCCAATATAGGTATGCTAATACATGGCCTACAGTTATCAAATTGGTGCAGGCCGGAATTATCAATTTGGACAAGTTAATCACCCATTCATTTCCTTTAGAGAAAGCTGAGGATGCATTTAAATTAGCTGCCGATCCTAAATCAGGGGCCATGAAAATTATTATAGAGGATGCATAGGTTTATAATCATGGAATTGCCTAGCTTTTTAATAGTAAATATCTCTCGTACATTTCCATTCACTTCTTGAATAATATAAGTCTTTTCGCAAATTACGCATGTAGAGTTATGGATTACGTGCATTTTAATTAGACTGATTAAATGCAATTTAAGAATAAAACTTTTTTTGGCATTGACTTTAAAAAGCAGCCATACAATGTAAAAGCTGTATGCTTGAGGCACATCGCAGCATGATTATCAACACGCACTATCACTTGTCGGTATTAAACGTGGGCTTTGTTTACGTATGAAATGAAGGCAAAAAAAAATAAGCAAGAGATAATCATTAATAAGGTTAAGGTTCCAAATCAGAAACTCTAAAATAAAATATGTTATGATTGATAATAAATTTGATATGCTTTTAGTCACAAGGTTCTCGGTAAAATAGAACGTTAGGTTGCATTTGCAGTATGCACAAAAATTGCGGTGCCCTCGTGTACATACAAAATTTGAAGTCCACGTTTTGCATTTAAAATTCAATCAGTTGAAGTATAAATAATGAGCCTGTTCCTTGCGTTCACTTGAGACTTTTCATTCATTAGCTTTGTCTAAGTGGATCGAAATGTTGAAACCTTTTATAACCATAGCATTTTTAATCACAAGCGTTCTCACTAAAAATATCATTTTAACTAATGATGATGGGTTTACTGCAACAAATATTCGTAGCACATATAAGGCATTAACAGATGCAGGGCATAATGTGTTATTAGTGGCACCAGTTTCTCAAAGATCTGGCTGGTCTGGTAAGTTTGACGTTCCATCAACAAAGGAATTGTTAACTGACGGTGAATTTGGTTATGTCCAAAAGGGACAACCATCGTGGGGTCATGAAGCTGATAACATGAACATCTGGTATTTCAATGGAACACCAGCCAGTTCTGTATCGTTTGCATTGAATTATGTTATTCCTCAATTCTTCAATTCAAGTGACAGTAAGGACAATAAGACTGTTTTTGACAAGGTTGATTTAGTAGTTTCTGGTCCTAATGAAGGAACAAATTTATCACCAGGCTACTTTACAATTTCTGGTACTATTGGGGCTGCTACAAGTTCTGTTTATAGAGGGATCCCTGCTATTGCATTTTCAGGTTCTAACTCTAATAATTCATTTTTCAAAGATTCCTTAAATGATGATCCATTAGAACCATCCAATATTTATGCTAAAAAGGTTGTTGAATTCGTTGGTGATCTTTTCGACAAGCAAGGTGATAATTCAGTCTTGCCTTTAGGCACTGGTATCAATGTCAACTTTCCAAAGGTTGGATACGAATCTGATAACGACGAATGTACTGATCCTAAATGGATTTTCTCTAGATTAACTGGTGAAGAAGCAAGTGCACCAGACGTGTACTATGACGTAGAATCAGATTCTATTAAATCCGTTACTGTTCCATTGAAAGGATTAATTAACTGCTTTAATGGTGACTGTTCTTTACCTTCTGAGAGCTTTATCATAGCCAATACTACATGTCAAACTTCGGTCAGTGTCTTTAGTATAGATTACGATGCCAATACTGAATTAACTAACTCGGTAAAGACTTTGTTACAACCAATATTAAGTTAAAATAAAAGCTTACTTTCTTCTTTCATACGTCCTCTATTTTGTGTTTCGGTACTTCAAATTTATTTAGAATTTTGAATAGATTATTTATGTTATTTCTTATTTTTCGCGGAAGTTTGCAACATGAATTATTGCAAAATGTTCTATATCCTAGGAACCATTTATTTTTGACGACTACTCGGCTACACTTTTCTAGTAATGTGAAATAGATTAAGATTGAAATATAATCATCCTTATTTTTACATCTTTGGTATATCAATACTATTATATTCAATATTTAATCTAGACAAAATCCATCTCGTTAGAGAGCGTACCAATCTTTTCAATAGAGACTTCGACTACGTCACCGTTTTTTAAATACTTTGGTTCCTTCATACCCATAGCAACACCACTTGGAGTACCTGTCATTATAACAGTTCCTGCTTCTAAGGTGGAGCTTTGACTGATGAAAGCAATGATCTTTGGAATGTTGAATAAAAGATCGTCGGTGTTGGTATTTTGACGAAGCTCACCGTTGACCCTGGTTTGGAGTTGAAGAATACCTGGATCAGAGATAACCTTAGTGGAAACAAGAGCTGGGCCCAATGGTGCGTACTTGTTGAAACTTTTAGAGAAGCACCATTGAGGAACACTACCTGCATAAGCTGGGTCTCTTTGCCAAGTACGAGCGGAAACATCGTTGCCTGAAACATAGCCAGCAACATAACTTAAGGCTTCTTCTTCCTTGATGTCAGTTCCTGTTTTACCAATAACCACACATAACTCACCTTCGTAGTCACATTGGTTCTTTTGAGCGATCCTTGGAATTGGAATTGGTTCACCGTGATCAGCAACACTGAAACGAGGTTTATAGAAAATGGAAGGATAAGGTGGTGGGGTTCTACCACCTTCTTGAATATGTTTCATATAGTTTAGGCCAACACATTTTATGATGGGAACATCATCAGGTGTAAGAGGACCTAACAATTTTTTGACTCCTACCACCTTATCCGTAACCTTAGCATCCGTAAAGATATTTTCACCAACAACAATCTTAGCTCTGATAGTTTCACCGGCAGCGAACGACTTTCCCACATCATAGTCAGAATCAGAGACAATTGGTTCACCTATGTAGATTTTTCCGTCTTCTGCGACGAATCGAATTAATCTGTTCCAGTTTGACATTTTTATATATTTTTTAAATAAAGATTATTTCTATAACAGATAATATTGAACAACTTTTATATTGCAGGAACATTAGTTTCGATATATATACATTCTGTTAACCGGCAAAATGTACCGACATATCAAAAAGAACCGTCATAGCTTGTCGGATAATAATGACGCTTATTACGGGAGCAATTTCCGCAAAAATTCGGAACGCGATATTTGCAATTGTAGGATCCCCAGTTTTAACGCCATATTACCTGTAGATATAAAAATACTTATATCAGACATTTCCTCAAAAAATATGATATAAGTGAAAAATCAATTTAAAATATCGAATTAAACATGCCTGAAGCTTCAGAAATCCAAATCGACAATCCAGAGAAAGCGAAGTTCTTTAAGAGTTTACATCCCGAAAAGGTAGAGCCATTATGGACTGTGATGTCCGCAATGGTACCCCCAGTTCCTCAACCAAAGGCCAGCCCAACCGTTTGGAAATATGAAAATATCAGACCTTTACTTTCTGAAGCAGGCCGTCTCGTTCCTTCCGAAGAGTCTGAAAGAAGGGTCTTGATGTTAATTAACCCAACTTTAAAGGCGCCTCGAACTACCGATACATTATATGCCGGACTTCAATATATCAATTCTGGGGAAGTTGCACCAGCCCACAGGCATTCTGCCTTTGCTTTAAGGTTTATCATTGAGGGAGAAGGAGGATGGACTGCCGTAGATGGGGAAAAGTTGTACATGAACAGAGGAGATGTGATTCTTACACCTCATTGGCAATGGCACGATCATGGTAAAGACGGAGAAGGACCTATGGTATGGCTTGATGGGCTTGATTTGCCTATGTTCCAAAGCATTCCAGTGAATTTTGCAGAGAATTATTCTGAGGATCGTCACCCAAGTTCTCAAGTCCAAACCTCGGCATCAAAGTTTCCTTGGGCAGATGTCCAAAAGTATCTTGACAGCGTAAAGGAAGAGTACGCAATTTACGAATATGAATCACAAGTTCAAAAGGGGAAACCTTTATCCACTATAATTGGTGGACAGGTCGAGAAAATAGGAGTTGGAACCACTTCACCATCACGTCAAGAGAATAGTTCGTTCGTTTACCACGTACATGAGGGTAAAGGGCGCACTATACTTACAGAGGATAATGGAGAGGAAACGGTCTTGGAATGGGACAAAAATGACACTTTCTGTATCCCATCATGGAAACAGTTCAAGCATGTGAATGAAGGTAACGAAGTAGCCTACCTTTTTAGTTTTTCTGACACACCATTACTTCAAAATTTAGATATCCACAGAACAAAATAGTTTTGGAATTTAGCTGTGGAATTGAGTACATTGTTTACGGTTTATGGTACATCTTCGTTTTATATATATTTTAATTTATGACACTTCCGGATAATAGTATTTTAGGTAGTTCTTATTTGTTCGATGGATAAGAAGGTAGAAAGTAGTGTAGTTACCAATAGATCTAGTTTTCTAACCGTCCTAGTGTATTATATGGGGTAGCCATAATATATAATGTATACTACTGTTAAACATAGTCAATATGATTGCTGAAAAGAATGGTAACAGTAATAAGAAAAGTAAAAGACAGAGAGTGGCTCTGGCATGTGAAGGTTGCCGCCAGAGGAAAACAAAATGTGATGGAGTCCAACCTATATGTGGGATATGCCTGAAAAGAATGATTCCATGTGTATATGGCAAGAAATATACAAGAGCTCATGTGAGTGTGGAATATGTCAAAAGCTTAGAAGAGCAATTAGGAATTTTGTCAAGTGATAAAGGCAAAGGCAATAGCATGAATCGCTCTTCATCTATTGGGAGTGAGGGCAACCTGAATGATTATGAATCGGATGGAAGGGACTTACAAACAAATTCTGCAACAGGCTCCCGAGATGTGACATTTCAGTATTCATCTATTGCAGATCCTCGTCCAGACTCAAATAAAAACGTGAGATGTAGCGATAAAGCTTTACAAAAATGTGTAGAATCTACCTTTAAGGATGGAGACCCGACCACAGATGCTATGGGGGCTGGCTCTGGGACCACTCTGAATGTTTCAAAAGATAAAAGTTTCTACGGAAGTTCAGCCGCAATGTCCTTTATGAAGGAGCTTTTTGCAACTGTTGATGGTAAACCAATTGATAAGGTTGATCTGATATCAGAAAGGCCACGCGTGTATAAGATGAGTAGAAATGAGAAGGAGAGATCTACCATTAGCTTATCTGGAATAGTAGTACCTCCGAGAAGTGTGGCAGATGGCTACGTTAAGAATTATTTTGAATATGCGTATCCGCTTTATCCATTTATTCATCGGCAAACATTTATGTCTGCTTATAAAGAGATATGGTCTGGGGATGCGACTAATTGTGAAGTAGATGAATTATTTTACTCGATTCTAAATATAATTTTTGCATTTGGATATCGCTTATCACCGTTAGGCGAACGCTTAGAGGAAAATACTACGGCCAATGTTTACTTTGAAAGATCTCAAGAGTTATTGAGATTTCACTTAATGGATTTTGGAACGGTTTTGTTAATTCAAGCATTATTGTTAACAGGACAGTTTTTGCGAGCCACAACACGACTGGCTGGATGCTGGAATATAGTTGGCCTCGCAATAAGAATTGCTCAGGGGTTGGGGCTTCACATGGAGAAACCTATGTCGCCAAAAAGAAGCTACATAGAACAAGAAATCGAAAAGAGATTATGGCATGGTTGTTTATTGATGGACAAAATAGTCTCTATGACATTTGGAAGGCCATTGATGGTCACTGAAGATCGTTTAGTGGATACACCAGTCTACATCGACGATGAATATGTTACTGATACCAGGATAGATTACCCACAGATAGATAAGCCTTCAGTATTGAGCTTTTTTTCTGAAACTGTAAAATTATACGATATATTGGCGGACGTATTGAAATGTTTTTATACAGATACCGGTCCCGAATATGTGGATTTATTTGTGAGTATATTTAGGTTTCAAGAAAGGCTTTATGATTTTAAAGACTGCATTCCAGAGCACATTAAGTTTGGGACATCCATTCAAGAATCACCTTATCAACGTCAAAGCATAGTGCTTCAAATTAGGTATCTACATGTGAAAATTATGCTTTACAGACCAATTTTACTTCCAAGGAACAGGGACAAGAAGAAAGATAATAGAATGAACCATGCCGAGCTATATATTTCAAGTCAAAAATCTATATCTGTACTATGCGTTGAAACGGCTATAGAGCTAATTAATTTGATTAGCCAATATAGGTATGCTGATATAACTTTGCTTCCTGCCGTTTGGTATAATAATTTTTACATTTATACTGCTACATCGGTTTTATTAGCGGCGAGACTACAACCATTCCTTGAAGACGAGGTAAAAATGGATAGATTTGAAGCAGCATGGAATGTGGGATTGGAGTTACTTGCCTCATATCTGTCACGGTCAGAATCGGCGGTGCGCTGCATAAAAGTACTAGAAATGATGAATCAAAAAATCAAAAATGGTAGACAACAGAAAGATAATAGTTTAAACGAAATTGATTATGAAAGTCAATCAAAAATAAATCTATCAGAGGCACCTTCAGATTTACTTCTTTCCTTGATGTACGAAACTCCTGGTCCATTTGCTGATCCATTCACGTATATGGGTGATGTCGATCGTTTTCTATATAAAGACTGAAAATTATACTTCTGATTTTGGTCGCACATCACTTATATAGTTTATAATGAAAGGCAACCAATTAAATTGCTATAGCTGATGAGCTTATTAATCAGTAGTATGAGTAACCTAAGTCTACTTTTACATTAATTATAATAAAGTTTTGTGAGTAAATTTCTTCAAGAAATAAATTAGCTACCAGAGCCGCAATTAAAGCTATAATAATGAGCCACTTAGATAGGCAGCTCATGTGTTTGCAGACATTCGCTTAAGCCCAACTAAGTGAGCCAAGGCAGTAGGCCCGAATGCAAACACTACAACTAGTGCAATCATTAGTCCCGCCGCCCCTGTATAAGAGAGAGTTTCTATCATCAAGGTAAGGTAGAATGGTCCAATAAAACCAAAAATTTGACGAACTAGGTTCAAATATAAACCAATATCGGACGCATACTCTGGATGCGAGTCAATGGCAAAAGCTGTCAAAATAGTTGCAATAATATCGTTGCCTACAGCCATAATAGCAGCTCCTATTAAAGGTGAGATAGTCCAGTGGTTCTCTTCCACTTTATTCAAATAAACCCCCCAGACTATCAATCCAACGACTATAAACACATATCCATAATATGATATCCATAATCTATCGACGATTACTCTTTTACCTCCCCTTTTCTTATAGCATATCATCATCCACCAATCGGAGACGTGACCAGAAAGTAACTCTCCAATAACCGATCCAATTATAAGTGCAATGTAATGTAGACTTAATTGCTGAGCATTAAGATTGAATAAAATACCAAAAGTCTGTGGCATTTCAACAACAAGAAGAATGTTTGCATAGCAAAATGTTATTGATGCTCCTATGACCGCCATAGCTACGTTGAAGTTCATCGCTTGCTTCAATGGTCTTATAAAAATATACCGATTTACCACTTTATCAGTCTTTTTGTTAAATCCTAACCAGTCCTTCAATTTATTCCTACTTGCATGAGGAATATGAGTGCCAGTTTGTCTAAAATATACTGTTTCTTCTGCAAATATGCATAAAACGAATTGCATGAAATTCATAATGGCAAATGTAAAATAAATCCACTTTGTTCCAGCATGATATTGAACGAATCCCATAAGGAAAGGGCCACCAGGTGTGCCTAGAATAAGTCCAAGAGACCACCAACCATTCTTTTTACCTCTTTCATGACTAAAGGCTAAATCAGCTACAACAGAACTACCAGCAGAATACCCGTTGAAATGAAAAAGGCCAACAAAACTCTGGTGGACATTTGTTGCCCGTAAGTTGTACAGAAGCCACCTCCAATATTTAAAGCACAGCAAGCCAAGACAGAGAATGTCAAAAATGGTTTCCGTCCGTATGCGTTCATTATTGGCACCCAAAATAATGGAACAATTCCTAAGACGCAAATTTGTGCCGAAGTTAAGTACGTAGCTGAATGAGCCAGGATTCCATATTCTTCTGCCATAGGTTCATAAGCCGGCGTGAGCCCAGCAGCCATAAATGTACTACTGAAAGTTTGAAATGCAATCAAAATGATTTCATAATTTTTTTTCCAATCGGGCCAGTTTAATGGATCAGCAATATCATTCGATGGGAGCGGGTCCAATTGGACAGATCCATGTCTTTTCATAAGAAAATCATAATGCTCTGAAGTAAGAGCTTGTGGTTGAATTATTTCATCATGAGACAAAGTTAGCTTTTCAATATCAGAAGCTGATTTTTGTTCTGTAAAACTCGACATATTTTGATTATTTATTATATCTTTAATCACGATTTACGAGAGAACATATTCTTTTATAGTTAATCATCAACGGGAGAGAGAGTAGCCCCGGAATATGCATCCATCATCTAAGGTTATTTCAAGCTGTCGATACTATTTCCGATTGAATTTGGTTTCAATATACCGTATACCCCACATTCTTACGGACAATATTTATACCGGCGGGTACATACTCCGAAAAAAGATCGTAATTTCATGCACGTTATTACCTAGTTTGAAGCCTTTTTAACATACGCATCTACGTCTAGTATGACTAAAAATTAACTTGAATAAGAACTGGATGCAAATCAACAGTATATATATATATGCAACATTAATTTATACAAAAATTTGTTAATAATAAATATATATATATATATATATATATATTTGCAATATAAGTTATATCTAAATGTGTTGAATACTAATCGGTAATCGCATTCCAACCAAATAACCATCTTTGAAATTTTCTGTCGGACCATTGATCGGGATTATGCCCGTCTCTAGCTTTCATGAGGCTATCTCTTTCTTCCTGTTCTTCACCATCAGGTAAGTGCCAGATATGGGCGTTCTTAGCTGCGCCAGCCTTAATAGTGTCAGCTCTCTTCTTTCTCACTCTTTCAAATCTTCTGAGAGCTGATGGAATATCAGATGTTGAAGTACATTTACTCAATTCTTCAGCTAATCTAGCACCGTCTTCAATAGCTTGAGCGGCACCTTGAGCTAAATATGGTAACATTGCATGAGCTGCATCACCAATGATAACAACTTTTCCACTATCACTGACCCAACGTGGAAGCATAGGCAAATCAGCAAGTACCCACTTAAGGACAGAGTTGACATGAGTAAGAAGTTGTCGAACAATCGGGTCGAAGTTATGATAGTGAGCCTTCATTTCCTCTAGGTTCCCGGGCTCACTCCACTTCCCAACAGAAGCTTTTCCAGGATGAGACATTACCATATTATATAACTCTCCATTTCTAATAGGATATGCCATAACATGTCTTCTATAGCCAATCCAACAATTTGAGTTGATATCATGCATGAGGTGAGCAACAATTGGGTCTGATAACATTTCTGCTCTTGGAATAGTTGCACGGAAGGCACAATTGGAAGAAGGCGTTGGTTCAACTGTTTCACTTGTAACTACAGCAGTATCACGAACAACAGAGCGAATACCATCGGCTCCAACAATAACGTCGGCTGAATAAACTTCACCTGTTGCAACCGTAACGGTAACATCCCCTTGGCCGATGGAAACAGCCCTGGAATTTGTTTTATAAACAACTCCTATGTCTGTAGCTGCTTCATATAATAATCTTATGTAATCGGCTCGATGAATCAACAAGTATGGATAACCGTAATTATCTGTCATATCTGTGTCTAATGGTGTACGACTGATAACCTCACCTGTGTCGTACCTTCTGAGATTAATATTCCTTGGTTTAGTAATATATGGTAAAAAATTCTCTAAGATACCATATTGCTTAAGAATTTTGACACTGTTAGGAGGAATTTGAATACCAGCCCCAACCTCGTTTAGCTGTGATGCGCCTTCAAGAATTGTAACATTATGCCCTTTTCTTTTTAGACCAATGGCACAAGCAATACCACCAAGACCACCGCCACAAACAATAATGTTAAATTGGACCATAATTTATTTGATAGGTAATTTAATGAAAGAAAATTATGATTTGAACGTGACGTTTTAAGAGATTGCCCTAGACATATATAGATTCTTATTATCGGATATCAATACCGCGCAACATACATCTCGGTCGAAACATCCCGATAATACCATGTATAATAAATTAGAAAATGCCTTGATCCTCATGACAAGATTCGGGCTCTTCATAATTAACCCTACGGTATACCAAGCCGTTCAAGTTCCGTCAATTATCTTTGCTTGTATCCATGATGTGTCCCTATGGTAATAATTTACAGGTTATTTTAGAAGGATTAGGTGCGGCTTGGTTGCAAAATTTAACTTCAAAAAAAGAAGGAATAAAACAGCGAAAAACAGATGAACCATTTTCGGATACGTAAAGGGGATATAAATATAAAGAGGATATGTATATGAGAAGAATATCACGTATACTAGAAAGTATCAGTTTCTTGCAAACTATATATGGTTCTTGTCTATTCAGGACTTTCTCTCTCCTAAAATCAAAGCCGGCATTCTATACATGAGGCGGAAGCACAAGTGGAATATACTCCCGTATTTTCTAACCCCTCCTCGGGATTTTTTTGCTGATCCATCGATGTGGCTAGACAGACATTGTTCATAGATTGCAGGTTCTTGTATTTGGTTGTAACACGATTATCACTTATATATTAAGGAATATATATATATTCATCTAAATCCAAGACAAATACAAATATAAGCATACATAATGTATTTGAAATATGTCAGCACGTATTTCGAAAGGTGGCTGTCAATGTGGTGCAGTTAAAATTAGCCTCAAAGGTGAGCCAGTCAAATCTTTTATTTGCTATTGTATTGATTGTCGTAAAGCTTCAGGTCATTTAGGCCAAATGTTATCATATTACTACACAAAAAATGTTGAAATCATGGATAGTAAATTTTTTTTAAAGGAGCTTATTGTAACTAAAACAAAATCTGGCTACCCGAAGAAGAAGGAATTTTGTGGAAATTGCGGTTCAACTATTCGTACTCTTCCCATGAAGTACAATGGCGAGGTTTCGATGGTTAGATCAACCCTTCTAGATGAGAACTTTATAATGTGTGTACCCAAAATTGCAATATTTGAGGATTCGAAGATTGAATATGTTGAAAGACTACAAAATGAATTCTTTTAAAGCAAACTCATTGTATTGGATACATAGGAAATAAAATTAAGAACTTCTAAATATTCTCCTTTTAGATCGTGCTCTCGATCAAGTTCCGTAATGGTTTGTAGGTTAGATTTAAAAATTCTATTGTAATTCAAAGAGATTGCTGCTTTCGTTTGATCTATAATATATAACGATAATCAATATTCATTGATTCGGAACTTTTTACAAAGGGCCTTTTTACCTTCCGTACAAAATACGGAAAGCGTATCCGACAAAAATCTTTGCATCAATATCAAAAGCAGAGACATTCTTTATTTTTTAAACCATGAAAGCAACAAGAGTTAATATGCTGGAGATAAAGCAGGGTAGAGGTGGTCATAAGGAATCAAAAAGGCGTAGAATTGCTCTGGCGTGTGAAGGCTGTCGTCAGAGAAAAACTAGATGTGATGGTACGCAGCCGACGTGTGGAATATGTCAGAAAAGAAATATTCCTTGTGTCTATGGAAAGCGATACACATGAGCACATGTAAGTGTAGACTATGTCAAGAGCTTAGAAGAAAAAATGGGAACATTGTCAGCGGCAGACTCAGAAACAATTCCGAATGTGAAAACTAAAAATGAGAGTTTCTATGGCAGGTATGCTGTCATGTCTTTTATGAAAGAACTTTTTACATATTTGAACGGTAGCAAGCTGAGTGATGAAGATGTTTATACGACCAAGAAATCTAAATACAACATGTCTCGTTCTGATAAACCATCTAATAAGAGTATAAACATATAAAACTTCCACTAAGAAGTGTCGCCAATGATTATGTTAGAAATTACTTCGATTACGCATACCCTCTTTATCCCTTTATCCACAAACCAACGTTTATGGCTGCATATGAACAAATATGGTCAGAAGGGGGTGATAGTTCAGAAATTGATGAATTATTTTACTCGATTCTAAATATAATTTTTGCATTTGGATATCGCTTATCACCGTTAGGCGAACGCTTAGAGGAAAATACTACGGCCAATGTTTACTTTGAAAGATCTCAAGAGTTATTGAGATTTCACTTAATGGATTTTGGAACGGTTTTGTTAATTCAAGCATTATTGTTAACAGGACAGTTTTTGCGAGCCACAACACGACTGGCTGGATGCTGGAATATAGTTGGCCTCGCAATAAGAATTGCTCAGGGGTTGGGGCTTCACATGGAGAAACCTATGTCGCCAAAAAGAAGCTACATAGAACAAGAAATCGAAAAGAGATTATGGCATGGTTGTTTATTGATGGACAAAATAGTCTCTATGACATTTGGAAGGCCATTGATGGTCACTGAAGATCGTTTAGTGGATACACCAGTCTACATCGACGATGAATATGTTACTGATACCAGGATAGATTACCCACAGATAGATAAGCCTTCAGTATTGAGCTTTTTTTCTGAAACTGTAAAATTATACGATATATTGGCGGACGTATTGAAATTTTTTTATACAGATACCGGCCCCGCTTGCGTAGATTCACTCGTAAGTATTTTAAAATTTCAAGAAAGGCTATATGATTTTCAGGATAATATTCCAAACCATATTAAGTATGGGCAAGGGCTACTAGAATGGCCATATCAACGACAAAGTATTGTTCTTCATATTAGGTACTTACATTTGAAAATAATGCTTTATAGGCCTGTTTTATTTCCTAAGAATAGAGACCATGACTGTACCAGTGGAATAAATCGGACTGATTTATACATGTCCAGTCAAAGATCTATTTCCAAGTTCTGTGTAGAGGCAGCAGTGGAATTAATTAGCATGATAAGTAGGTTCAGACTAGCTGACATAACTTTACTTCCTGCTATATGGTATAATGGTTTTTATATTTATACAGCTGCATCTGTATTGTTAGCTGCAAAACTTCAACCTTGTTTACAAGCTGATTTGGATAAAACAAAATTAGAATCCTCTTGGAAAATGATGACAGAACTATTATCTTCTTATAAGTCAGAGTCAAGATCTGCCGCTCGCTGTTTGAAAGTCTTAGAGATGATGAAAGATAGGATCAAGTTCACTAATCAGGTATTTTCTGACCAAAAATACTATTTTCATCAACCAGAAGAAAGCTATTCTGCTTATAGTGAATCTGAAGTTCCTAATGATTTACTTTACTCATTAATGTATAACACTGAATGCCCTTTTGGTGGTCCTTTCTTTTATAATAATGAGTTTGACCGACTTATATAATAATACTATACGTAAACTTCGTGTTATCATAGAACAAATTAAAATAACTACTATTCGGAATAACCAGTTATTTTGTAAATTTTACGAAAGTACTAATCATATATAAATAATATTATATTATCTGAAGCCTAAGTCAAAAGTTTTCAACTTTTTTTTTTTGAAGGTTCAAACTAAAATGTCTCATATCCTCAAAAGCCATATAGAAGCCTTGAGTGTAAGGAAATTAGAAGAATGACTCAAGTTTTTAAATGAGTGCAAAAGTTTTAATTTTCACTTTATATCCCCGATATATCAGTAAATATTGTCTGATTTAAAATATTCGGGGGTAAAGTAGCTTTACCAGTATATTTATCGTTGTCACTTAGTTATTATAACCAACTAAAGAGAGTCATAAATATATCATAATAAACACTATAAAATTCCTACTTATTCCTTCTAAGACCTAAGATATGAACGACAAACATATTTAAAACACCAAATATGCCCACAAAACTCACCATTAATCCCGCTGCACCTGAGTATTTAAGTCTCTCAAACATCAATGCAAAGTAAAATGGTCCAGTGAATCCAAAAATCAATCTCACAAAATTCAAATATAAACCAACATCAGGAGCATGTTTACTACTATCTATAGCAAAAGTTGTTAACACAGTTGCAACAATATTATTCCCTGCAGCCGAAACTGCGGCACCTATCAAAACAAATATGTTACACTGATTTTCCTCTACTTTGTCCAAGTAAATACCCCAAACAATCAACCTCCGCTTATCTATACCAACCCCAACAATTTCTCCGACTCTGTTGATCTGCTATCTTTATGTATTATGATTCATTAATTTTAAATAGGTTTCACCCCCCATTTTCTTGAAAATGAAATCCTACCTATTAACTGGAAGCATATTTGGAAAGATAAGTTTACTTCAAACAATCTAAATATACACGAGTAATTCAGTTTGAATCACGCTCACTGAAATCTGGTTATTGATTATTCAGTACTGCCTAATTTGTTTTTTCTTGACTTTTTATTCTCTCAAAGCTTCCAGAAATGCATACTATTAGGATACGTACTCGACACAGGAAGGGCAGGGGTACATGTAAGAATGTAAAGGGGACGGTGGTGGTATGTTGGGTGCAGTATTATTATGTATTTTAGCTCTTTAATAAGAGCAATGGCTTAGAATACAAACTCAAATGTGTTACATAGTTCAGATAAAGTATGTCACAAACTAAAGCTTGGTACAAGAATCGCAGTCATATACTAGAAATATTTAGTCTTAAACAGTTTAAATAGGTTCAATTTCTAATATGGTAGAATAGTGTGTTAGCAAAGCCGGCAGAGAAGATCAAAACTCTTACCATACTGAGCTTATTCCAATGGTCAATCCAGTCCCCGAAATTTTTCTGTGTAAGTTCTTGGTCACTCTCTAAGCTTAAAAATCCTTTAAGTTTTTTGATAGTACTAAACATCGCACCAACAGTAAATGGCAAAATCGCGATAGAGAGCACTCCACTTATAACTGACGATTGTCGAGCAACAGATCCAGGATTAGACGAATATGCTTCGTACATATAACAAAGAAAGCTAGTTATAGCAACCGCAGGCATTAATTTGGAACCGTCGTCATACATTCTTTCCCACAATTTAAGTTGAAGTTTTGGAGGGATGTCTTTTTTACGTATATTTGGAATAAATATACTCGAAATAACAACATTTCCACCAAAAAAGATAGATTGAGAAAGTAATCCGATTGCAAGTACAGGAGTAATAGACATTTTAACGTTAGATGTTTGATTTGGTAAACCTTAAGTGTTATGAAATATAGGAAGATAGAAAAAAGTGGCAACATATCGATCCTAATCATTTTTGACACAAATGCGGAGACGATTCTGAGTTCGCCGGAAAAATGATTGCTACCAATATTGAAAATTAGTTCATAGCTTGATAGAATAATAGTATTACTAAAGTCAACGACTACATTATAAGACCAACCTTCTACTGAACTGTAAAAAACAAATTTGGATTAAAATAAGAAGACTTACAGGATTAAGATGCTTTTCACCAAATAAATTGCTTATTTGCTCATATATTGTACTATACTCTTCCAAAAATAAAACACATTTGAATGAAATTGAATCATCGCATTAATAACGAAGTTTTTTACTAATAAGTATCTTATAATTTGCTAGGCTCAAAAACTATCCTTCCCTTTATTTTTCCTTTTGCCAAATTTTCCATACATTCTGGTAATGATGACATAGATACTACTGAAGAAAGTGGTTTAACTTTCCCTTGTGCAACCCAATGCATACATTCTTCTTGTTCTTGAGATGTGCCTCCAAACGAAAAAGTAACTTTAATTTCCCTTCTTGCTAGCTCATAATTCTTGAAAAATAGCTTGGACCTTCCTAAGCCAACTGGCATGATTCTCCCTCTCTGCTTTACGTATAACTGACACGTATCAAACGTCTCTTGTAACCCACAGAAATCAAAACAAATATCGAAAGATTCCTTTTTATGCTTGGATTCACGAAGGTCTTGGTAAAATTCAGACGCACCGAACTCTTTCGCCAATTCTGCAGTTTCACTCTTCACATCAACAGCGACTATATAACATCCATAATTACGAAGTATTTGCAATGCATTGAGCCCTAATCCACCGGCTCCAAGAACTAATACTTTAGAAGTGGGCGACAAATCATTTTTAGCCCTATTAATAGCGTGAAAAGGGGTCAATACCGCATCAGAAGTAACCGCAGCCTGTTCATATGAAACACCATCTGGAATTGGAATCAATCCATTCAAGTTTTTTACCAACAAATATTTTTGAAATCCTCCATTTGTGTTCAATCCATATGCTCCTCCTGAATTCAAACAATTATTATCACTACCTCCACGACAATTCAGACAAGTGCCACAAAATATTGGAATACTCACCGCTACACGAAGTCCTAATCTATATTTACTGGGCACTCCTTCCTTACCAACCTCAACAATTTGGCCCGCAATCTCATGTCCCATAACAAACTTCTCCGGAACATGTTTCTCTTGAGCATATAAAATATGGAGATCACTTTGACATAACCCGGCCGCTTTTACCTCAATCAAAACTTCTCCCGAGGTAGGACGGAAAACAGGCCAATTGTCATAACGTTGTATCTTTTTCAGTCCACGCTTGAATCCATAAGCAACCTGAGTACGTGGGATAGACATATTATCGTATACTGGGGAAAAATGAAAAGCTGAAAAACCTAATGAACTGAAATTTCAGCCTATCCGCTACCAGGTTTGTGCGCGGGGTAATATCGATAGATACCATGTCTTGCTAACATTTTTACTACATCATCTGATTTCAAAAACTAGGAAAGCTCTAAAACCTTGTTTAATAAATCCAACTCATCAAAGGATCTTTTAGAGTAAGCTACTAATAGATAAGCAATTTGAAACAAGAAAATTCAAATTACTCATTTGATAAGATATAGTGAGTTCAGGGAACAACGGAACCGCATTTTTAATTTTCAATACGTATCTTGCAAAGTCAAAGTCAAGATAAAGAACTGAGTGCTATTTAAAATTTAAACCGAAGATTACCAGCTTTATCCTTTTAGGAAGTTCCGATAATAAATTCTATGTCGCGACAAAGCTCGTAATTTGCTGCACTGTTATCGTCAGTACGGATCGATAAATGGTTTGTGAAAATCATATATATATATATATAAGTAATTTTCAAAGACACAAATAGCACCCATGAGAGGTTGAGCAATGCCAAAACAACAAATGCATCATACGGAAACTGATAGATTATTAGAAGGTCAATGTTGGCTGGAGCATGAAGTTCAAGGGGGCAATTTTAGGTTCTCAACAGAATCACCAACTACACTTCTGGCCGAATTTAGATATATTTTAAAGAATTCTCCTCTTATTGTGGTTACTTTATTGCTTCAGTTTTCTTTAAATTTTATTTCTATTTACTATGTTAAACAATTTGGGGAGAATAAATTAGCTGCAGCCTCGCTTTCCAATACAATTTACTATGTTAGTGGATCAGCAATATTTAATGGGTTTGCTACGTCATTGGATACATTATGTAGCCAGGCTTACGGAGCTAAAAACTATTACAATGTTGGATTATATTGTCAGAGGTGCTTTCTATTAATGTTGATTGTATTGGTTCCGCTTACTTTCTTCCACTTTAACTGCGCAACGACGTTTATTAAAAGATTTTTTATTGACGACCCCGAAATTGTTGAAAGCTGCAATGCATACATGAGGGTTTTGGCTTTGGGCTCTCCTGGTCTTGTATTGTTTGAAGTCCTGAAAAGGTTTGTGCAAAGTCAAGGGATTTTCCATCCTCCTGCTGTCGCTTTGACGTGTTTGTTCCCCATAAATCTTGCCTTGAATAGCTTTGCAGTTCCTCGATACGGTTATTTGGCAGTACCATCATTAATTGCTTTAAATTATTGGTTCATGGGAGTTGGTCTTTTGATTTATATTGCATACACAAAAAATAGTAAAGACCCAAGAAGATGCTTTCAAGGAATCTTGGGCGTTCGTGAACTATTCCATAACGTAAGAGGTATGCTCGTATTATCGTCTAGCGGAATTGTAATGGTCGTTAGTGAGGCAATGGCATTCCAAATATTAACCTTCATGACTTGTAAATTAAGCATTCACGAAATGGCTGCACAATCAATTGTTTCGACCATTGCAAACGGTGTATTTCAAATGCCATTTGGCGTCGCCATTTGCTGCTGTACTAGGTTGGCTAATATCATAGGTACCGGGAATATACCCAATTTGAACATCTTGAAAAGGACATATTTTCTCATTGCTCTTATTCTAGGTATCATTAATTTCTTGTTCTTGATTAGTAGCGCCTCGTGGTTATCACGAATATTTAATCCCAGCGATGACCCCTCGAACGTGGTACGGATTTTAACCACCAAAGTCTTGATCGTCATTGGCATCAATCAATTTGCAGATTGTTTCAATATTATATGCGCTGGGATCCTTAGAGCTCAGGGAAGACAAACTACTGGTTCTATACTAAGCTTCATTTCATTCTATTTTATAGCCTTACCTCTAGAAGTATTTTTGGCATTCAGTTTGAAAATGGGTATTGAAGGATTGTGGGCTGGTCTTGCATTTGGAGTCTTTTTGCTTGCGTTATGTGAAGCATTTTGCGTCATAAATCTGAATTGGTCTAAAATTATTGGTCAATTCTTGACTAGAGAAACCAAATCTTTGATTGCCTAAAGCACGAACTTGAATCTTCGTGCTTATCTTTTGATTTAGAAAAAAGAAGATAGATAAGCACTGCATGTAATCTCCACCCAAAATTATTAAATGTAAAAATATTCATCGATATCTAATTATATATAAATAATTAAACTAAATTAAATATAGCTGTAAACTATTTTGGCCTCTATCATTAATAAGAACAGATATGTTCTTTTCAATAGGTACTTAATAAATAATCTACATGAAACTGAAAAGTAAGCTGGATAAGAAGACTACGGTAAAGTTTACAAACTTTTTTAGTACTTCACCAAGGTGTAAAAAGGCTTGCTTCAATTGCCGCCGAAGAAAGTAAGTATTTTTCGTTCTCTTTATTCAATTAAGTGAATATTCTAACTTAATTTCAGAAAAAAATGTGATGGAAATATACCTGTCTGTGGTACCTGTAAGGTCAAGAAATTCAAGGATTGCTGGCAACATATTGCTAGTTCAAGCGATGATTCACATATTTCAGTACAACATAATAACAATGAAAATTCAGATTTTTTTAGAAAGGATAGTTCGACTCAAAAATTCAAGGAATTGGAAAATTGGCCACAAACCTTTCTTGTTAGTAATTGCGATTCACGAGACGTTGAATCACTGGATAATGGTAATACGAGTTTTGATATAAGCTTGAGTCCTGAAAATCAACAAATAAACTTATTTAATGAAAGAGTGAATGATGAGTCTCCAGGAAAAGAATTGACTTGTGAATCAGCGCTCAGTGAAGAATGGATCAATGAACTAGTAATACCCCGATATTTTTACTCAGGATTAAATTTTGCTTTGGACAACCAAGGTTTACATTTTTTAGAGTTTTTTGAAATTAAAGTATCTAAACTTATAACGGTTGGACCACAGTCATCAAACTACTTATTGAAAACATTTATTCCTTTAGCAGCAAGTAGTGAACCCATTCAATATGCATTGGCGTCCTGGGGTGGAATGTTTGTAGACGGAAAGCCAAATATTCATAATTACAAGGTCTATATGGTCAAGGCTTCGAAACTTCTTTTAATGAACTATGACATGACAACTGTATTAAACAAGAAAGATTTTTTTGTTGTTTTAAGCTTCTTCTTAATTGCAATGTCAATCGAAATATGTTCTGGAGACATATATAGATGGAAAGGTTTTCTTGAGCAATGCAAGAATTTGATAATAAAACAAGGTGGTATTATCAAAATATTACATGACTTTCAGTTCAGTAATGATATTAAGTGGATGATATCAAACCTACAATTTCATGATATTTTGTCCTCAGATACATATTTAAATGGCAGCATATTGATGGATGAATACAGAACTGTATTTAGGACTGGAAATTTACTTGAAACAGATAACTACGGAATAGATCCATATCAGGGTTGTAATCAACCCATTTATTTACTACTTGGAGATATTGTGAGTGAAAATATTAAAATTAAACAAAAGAAAAAGCAGTTGCAAGCAGATTTGAACAAGTTACGAGATGATAAATCAACTTATCCAACTTCTTCTGACTGTAATAGTTTCAGCTCGAAGTTAAGGATTACTTATTACGATTACGTTAACTCCAGAGTAAAAGATCTAAGAGAACAGGTACAAAAATGCCAACCCCATGATTTACGAGTATCTCAGGATTTATCTCAAAATGAGTTAGAAGCTCACCTCGACTTGTTCGAATTAATAAAATATTCATGTGAGCTATTTCTCCTTCAAATAGAAATGATACCTCCTTCTTCGTATAAGGTTCAAGCTACATTGATGTATTCATTAGATAAAATAGACCGCATAGTTGACAGTCGTATGATTCCGTGTCTTGGCTTTCCTTTACTTATGTGCGGAATGGTTGCTTATAAAGAAGAAGACCAACAAACTATGAGTAAACAAATAGAAAATCTAATGAAAACATATTGCGTAGGAAATATGGAAAGAATATACTGCATAATTAAGGAAGCTTGGAAAAAGAATACAGATGGCAATATATGCTTTGATTGGGCAGAGATTACTACTGAAAAAGGATGGCTGCTATTTTCTTGCTAATATCTTTGTTTGAGTTGTATTTAATAATATCTAATGTAAGGATTACTTGTAGGATTCCTAAATTTTAGTAGATTAGATAGCTAGAATGCGATATCCTGATAAGGATTCCGAAAGTGAGGAAGTCGAAAAAGGCTGCGGAATTTCCTAAACTAGACACTTCGTTTTATCAGCACCTTATACATGGAGAAAGGAACCACTTATCAGGTCATTAGTCTCTCGTATTAAAGGCACATATCCGCATCAACAAGATCGAATTTCCTTAGATCTTTGAAACATACGATGCTTAAGGAAATAATCAGCAAATTTAGCTTCGCATTAGTTAAGTATCATTGGCAAACTTCAATAGGAATACTTCTTTTACTTAGTACTTATTTCTTGGTGATTCGACCTTTTTTTGTTTCTCCTTTAAGAAATATTCCAGGGCCATACTGGAATAGAGTTAGTACATTTTCATCTTTGAATGCCCAAAGAACACACAAATGGATCGAAACAGTCTACAACTTACACTTGAAATATGGTAACGTTGTCGTCCTTTCTCCGTATGAAATATCGGTAAATGGGTCCCCAAAATATATTAAAGACATATATGTGAATAATTTCTGCAAGGGTAATTTCTATAATAATTTTCGTAATCATGGCCATGACAACCCATTTTCTGAACTGAAAAATAATACTCACTTGAAATACAAAAAAGTATTAATGAACGTATATAATAAGACTTCTATTCTTTCATCGCAGAATCTAACTAGAAGTCATTTGGTTGAAGCTGTTTCAAAGGTAATTCAAAGAGTTCGTAAAGAACAGGAATTGAGCGAAAATGGAGCTATTGATGTTTATTCACTTTTTTCTTGTCTTGCAATGGATGTCATTCTGGCATTCGAGTTAGGAAAAGAGAGTGGTACAAATTTATTGGAAAATTCAAAATCTGAAGAGGTTGTTCTTTGGTATAGAAAAAAAGATAGTATGGGATTTTGGACCACATTGATGCCTCGATTTTGGAATTTAGTTGCAACGAACGATATCAAAAAGGCTGTTAACAACATTGAAGAGTGGCACATGAATTTGTATTCTAATGCAGAAAAAACTATCAATAACGAGAAATACCTCCAATGTCCTAGTTTAAAAGTTTTGAAACTGCATGGTTTTCATGGCAAAAATGCTTATAGTTTTATCACTGATAACATATTTGCCGGTCATAGAACAACTGCTATACAATTAACATATTTATGCTATGAGTTGTCAAGACCAGCAAATGTGAAATGGCAAAATGCCTTGAAGCTAGAATTAGTTGAAAGCTTTGGTAAACCATCAAATACAGAAAGTGTATTAAATGATTTTGAAATAGTAGACAAATTACCTGTCTTGAATGCTCTCCTACAAGAGAACTTGCGAGTACATTCATCAATTCCCGGAGCACAGCCAAGAGTTGTGGATCGTAAATATACAATTGAAGTTCAAAAGGGAAATAAATCACACGAAGTATTAATCCCTAAAGGTACAACCATTTCTTGTCTTCCTTACGCAATGCACAGACAAGAAGAGGTATTTGAATCACCACACAGCTTCAATCCTGAGAGGTGGCTAAAGTATAAAGACGAAAATGATACTGATTTCAAAGAAAGAATTAGTAGACAGCAAAGATATATGATGCCATTTGGTAAAGGTATCCGTCTGTGCTTGGGAATGAATCTAGCTATATTAGAAATCAAGTTTACACTTGCTAATTTGTATTGGCATGCCCAATCACAAATATCTGAAACATGGTGCAAAATAGAAAATAAAACTCCCAATGGGTGCCCTATCAAATTAGGAAAGAGGCATCAACATATGAATGAAACTGATGAAGAAAAGATGGTAATGATGGATTCATATACAACGCGCCCGTTAAATGATGAATGTTGGCTAAAGTTTTCATTTTCGTAACAAGTAGTATATAATGTTTACATAAACCTCCATATGACTTATGTCTCAATACAACAATCTATTCAAGATTTACTAAACTGAATATATTCACTATTTTCAACAACAATAATAAATGTTTTGAATACAACTCAAGAATAATAAGATCTATAATAAGATCTATTCAAGAAGATAAAAAATAATGAATTTTATAGTATTTTATTTTTTACTATATAGATACCAATTAACCTAATATTTTTATTGAATTGGAGTAATCACCATAAGCCCAAGTAAGCTTCTTGCCACCTCGCTTGCGACCATTGTGGTTATTTCGTTACTGTCATACGGTGGTGATACTTCAACAACATCACCTCCAATAACTTCTAGACCTTCTAACCCATCCAAAATCGTCAACAATTCTCTGCTACTAAATCCGCCAGGTTCAACAGTGCCTGTACCTGGTGCAGAACTGGGATCAAGAGAATCAATATCTACCGTAATATAAACTTTCGAATGACCCACTCTATCCTTTATTCTTTTTATAATTCCAGAAATTCCGATGTTGTCAATGTCTCTACTCATTATTCTTTCAAAGCCTATAGCAGAATCCCTTACGGTATCGTTCATGTTTTCATAATATCCTCGAAGTCCCACATGAAGATTTTTATCTTCAGAAATCAATCCTCTTTTTGCTGCCCAATGGAAAAAAGTACCATGATTCAAAGCAGCATACTCAGTAACATTTTCATTCATCTGATATGGATCAATTGTATCCAAGTGACTATCAAAGTGAATAACAGCAACCTTGCCCCACTTTTCGTAGACTGCCCTCAAGCAACTTAAAGTTATCGTATGGTCGCCTCCTAAAGTCAAAATTCTCGAGAATTTTGAAAGATCAGAGGTTGCAGGATCAGATTTTAATATGGCTCTTTCTGCTCTATAAAGTTGATCCAAAGCAACCCTATTATCTATTGGAGTCATAGGTGGGTCGCCACAGTCCACAATCTTTCCTTTCTTAAAAAGATTATAGTTCCTCCTAAATGGCGAAATACTTCCCGAAGACATCCTTTTCGTTGCCATTCGAATACCTTGTGGTCCAAAACGGGAACCAGGGCGAAAGCTCACACCAGTATCAAAAGTAGCTCCGACGATACCAATATCGAACTTTGCATCTTCTGTGAAACAATTAGTCAATGGTAAGTGTGCAAAACTTAAAAATCCACTTAAAGGATTACTGACGTATCTATCGCTTCTGCCAGAAACTATATCCGTAATATCGTCCTTATCTGGATATGTGATTTCTTTACTGGCCCAAAAAGACGTGTCTTGATTGCCAAATTCTTTGTCTAAGTTTTTATGATCACCAAAATATACATCTCCAAAATATCTATCAAGAAAATTATAATTTTTATTTTCATAAATCAGCACCATCAGTTCTGTAATAACGTTCAAATCCGACTCCAATATACTGGGATCATCCTCCTGTAACAAATCTCCAATTTGAAGGTTAGCCTGCGGAAAAATCGAAACCGCTGCAACACTAGTTAAAATATTAAACCAAACTAAAAGCATAATGAAATCTTGAAGTTAGGCTAAGCATTAATATTCTTTTATCAAGGCTAGAGACTTCCTTTATTAAACTTCTGTTAATCATTGACTCCGCGCTTATCCACTTTTAAGGTCTATCCGTTTTAGGCAGTTCCGAAAGATCGTCCCTCATGTCGGCAATACAATCGAATTTTCGCAGCTATCATTACACTTTTCATTATTTCTTGGATCAAGATTAGCTATCTCAAAACAGATCCATCTGGATAAGAAGTCATTGATAAGAAGTAATTGATAAGAATTTATGATAGGAAGCATTTATCAATAAATCATATATGTCTTCAATTAGTATAATAGTGGGTTATTATCTACCTCTTTTGATGGTCCAATAGAAGACCTGAGCTAATACTTAGAGAAACTAAGTGCTGGTTAACTTAGAGAAGTAATATTAAAATAATGATGAAGAATGAAAATTATGAGGTTCAGACTTCTCCCATATCGAGCAGTTCTGACCATCTGTTATCAAAAGATGACTCAGGATTTGGAGAAGTCCATAGAAAATTAAAAAGTAGACATGTCCAGTTAATCTCAATAGGAGGTGCAATTGGGACTGGATTATTTGTCACGATTGGTACAGGTCTCATAAGAGGGGGCCCTCTAGGAATTCTTTTGGCCTACACTTTCTGGACATTTATTGTCATGTTACTAACTTCCGCTGTTGGGGAGTTTGTCTGTTATTTACCAGTTTCATCTCCATTTATTTCAATGGCAGGTAGATGTGTGGATGAGGCGCTAGAATGTTGTGCAGGGTGGAATTTTTTCATTTTGAACGCCTTGTTCATTCCATTTGAAATAACGGCTGTTAATGGAATGATTCATTTCTGGAGAGACGATTACAATCCTGCAATTACACTTTGTATCCAAATATTGATCTATGCTTTAATTAATGTTTTTGCTGTAAAGCTATTTGGAGAAATTGAATTCTGGTTATCTATGGGAAAATTAATATTGTGCATTGGGTTATTATTTTTCACCCTAATTACTATGTGTGGTGGAAATCCCAAACATGATGCCTTTGGATTCAGAAATTGGAACGTTTCGGGCGGTCCTGTAGCTGAATATATAAGTACAGGAGGTGTGGGTAAATTTGATGGATTTTTGGGTGCCTTGCTAGGTCTGGCATGTTTTACTATATTGGGTGTTGAGTACATATCCATGGTTGCTGCAGAGGCAGAAAATCCAAGGAAAGTGATGCCATTAGCATTCAAGACAGTATTGTTTAGGTTAGCATTGTTTTACATCGGAGGTGCCTTATGTGTATCAATTTTAGTTGCGTATGATGATCCACTTTTTGTCAAAATGACTGCGGAAACTTCTAATGCTGCAGCCTCTCCATACGTGATAGCCATGGAAAACTTAGGAATCAAAGCTTTGCCTGATATTGTCAATGTTCTTATAATTAGTTCTGCTTTCTCTGCGGGAAATTCTTATACATTTTGTGCAAGCAGGGTTTTGTATGGTTTAGCTAAAGGTGGGTATGCTCCAAAGGTTCTTCGTAAATGTAATAAACACGGAGTGCCTATTTATTGTGTTTTGGTAGCAATTTGCTTTTCCTTATTAAGTTTAATGCAATTAGGATCAAAAAGTGCTAAGGCATTAAGCTACATGGTGAATTTATGTACAGGTTGTCTGTTATTAAATTATGGGTTTATGACAATTACTTATATTGGTTTCTACAGAGCATGCAAAGCACAAAATATTGATAGAAACGCTCTACCATATACTTCTTGGGGCCAACCTTATTCCATTTATATAGCAGCTTTCTTTATATGGATAGTTGTTATTATATTGGGGTACAGTGTATTCATTCCTGGTAATTGGTCAGTAGATGACTTTTTATTTTCATATGTGTTGATATTTATTAACGCTGCCATCTACCTCTTTTGGAAATTTTGGAAGAAAACGAAATTTATTAAACCAAGTGAAGCAGATTTGACAACTGGGATTAAGGAAATCGAAGAACACGAATATAATTATTATTCACAACATGAACGTAAGGAAACAAGAAATAGGGTTCAGAGGTTACTTGGTTGGGTACTTTAGATAAGTAGCATTAAAATCAAGATTAGGTTTGGTATTTATGTTTCAAATTATTTATAGTAGACTGAAACTACAAAATACGTATTAGAAGAAATTCATTGTAAATATTAAATATACAATCTTTAAGTTTTTGCTTGATGAAATTTACTTAGATTAATATCATACATTGATCGATGAAGAGATGATTGCGAATCGCAACAATTTTGTGGGGTGGATTAGTAAGTGATTTCGGTCTTAAGTATTGATCAAATTTCCAATTTCCATATATATAAGGATTTTTCCATTTTATTGAAGTTGAAATGTTCACTATACATAAAAATGTTTAAGCGGGCATTTATTTTAATTGACTTGCAAAATGATTATTACGAAGGTGGGAAATTTCCCTTAGTAGGTGTGAAAGAGGCGACTAACAACGCAGCAACTCTTTTAAATGAAGTGCGGAAATCGAAAGATGAATACATCGTTATTCATGTCCGTCATGAATTCCCAGTGGATCCAAAAGATGCACCGTTTTTTGGAAAAGGTACCGAAGGATCTCAGATAAACGAGATTGTGAAGAACGAACCCAACGAAATAGTTATAACCAAAAACCACCCAAACTCTTTTATCCAGACTGATCTACAAAAGATATTAGATGACAATAAAATTAGCGAATTAATAATTGTGGGTGCGATGACACACATGTGCATTCAAGGGACATCTAGAGCTGCTTCAGAGAAAGGTTACAAAGTTACGGTAATTGAGGATGCTGTGGCTACCCGAGATTTAGAATTTGATGGTCTTGTTGTTCCTGCTAAACATGTTGCGGCCACAGTATTTTCGACATTATCATTTGCTTATGCCAAAGTTATTACTACTAAGGAACAATTAAAATTGTTCAACTGATTTCTGACTAGATAACTTTTATAATTAAATTCTTTATTTAAGAACTATTAAAACTTTTTTGTCAATGCAATTCAATCGAAGTAAACATTATTTGTAACTTATATCCGTTCAAATCAAAAGTAGGTTCCAGTTAGGATAATGAACAATTTCGGTTGGATTTAGAAAATCTTATTTTCATTACAAAAAATATTAAACCCTATCGTTGAGTTATCAATAGATAGCAATCGCACCACAAAAGTTTTAACCGCTTTTTGAAATGTATCATAGTTTAATTGTGCTTCTTAATACTGAATTAAGCATGAGCAAATATTATAATATTTAAAGTTAGCATATATATACCAAACTTTTATTGAACTTTCTATTTCGATCTTAAAGCCCATGGACATTCAATAATTGAGATATTTTAGATGACTAGAAAGAGGATTAGATCTACATTGGTCTGCGTTAATTGTCGCAAGAAGAAAATGAAATGCGATAGGAATTTGCCTTGCTCTAGTTGTGTAAATGCCGGTATCGATTTGACTTGTGCCTATAGTTCCGCAACCTATAAGAAACCACAATTCGATAAAAATCTTGACTTATATTCTACTGATTTATCTCAAAACACGTCTCAAAATAAAATAGACGAGGACAATCACCTATCAAAAGAGCTATCTGTTAATCAAAGACTTGAAAGTTTGCGGCGTAAAGTTAGAGAACTTGAAGCTTCAATAGCAGCCGAAACACCAACGAGAACTTTACCTTTGACCCCCACTAATGATTCAAATTTATTATCTCTGGAAGATAACACACACAGAAAAAGCCTGAACCCTATAGCATCAGAAGAGGATACTATTAGCTTTCTTAGTTCATTCAAGCAACCTTCAAGAGATAAATCAAGAAATATTTCTTATCCATATCGACCATTACAATTCATTTTTTTGCTGAAAAGAGATTTTGGGGCGAACCTCTTTTTCAATTACCAAATGTCTTTAAAGAATTTCTCTTGGAGAAATTCAAAGTCTAACCTTTCCAAGCTCAATACGATATCCGAAGAATGCTTAACCAAAACTAATGGGGTCGTTTCTATTGATCAAAAGACCAAAGAGTTTTATGGAACCAACTATATAAGTAAAATTGATCATAATAGTACTTACTCCGAAACCATTGAAGCTAAGAAAGCTATATCAAACTACGCAATAAATAGAGGTTTGACTTTTTGCAATGTTGAAATTGATGATCTAGAATTAATACAGAAAGTAAAAGCAGTTTTGCCGAATCAAAAGATTATATCAAAATTGTTAGATAATTTTTTCTCGACCCTTTATCCTTTTTTTCCATTGATTGATGAATCTTCTTTCAGAGATGATATTGCTAGGATAGTTGTACATGACATGAAAGGTCCCAAAGGGACAATTAATATCATAATCAGCAAAAAAAAAAACTTAGCAAATATATGCATATTACTAATTGTCTTAAGAATGAGTTATCTATCAATATTCAGTAACTTGATAAATGAAAATGACTGTATTTTGAACGTGCAAGACGAGTCATTAGATAATTTCCAAGATAAAATTTTAATGATGAACCCTGTTTGTTTAGATTGTATCAATGTTGCAGAACTATGCCTAAAAGAATTTGATTTAACAGCGAATCAAGATTTACTAGTTCTCCAAGCTGCTACTTTTTTAAAAATATATCGAAGTTATGCACCAGAAGAAGGAAGTGGATATACAGACGGTGACCTGCTGGTTTTAAATGGTATTTTAATACACATGGCAAACTCTTTATATTTAAATAGAGACCCTGATTACTTTTTGGATCGTGAAACAGATGAAAAGACAAAACACTTGCAAAGAAAATTATGGTTTTTTTTAGTCAACGCCGATGTGGAAGATTCAATAACCTTTGGGACGTCAATATGGACGATGCAGGATAACTATGACACCAATCTTCCGTTTTACTGTCAAAACAATTCGAACTTGATAGATATGGAATTCGAACGACAGGTAATAAAGTCATTTGAATATTTGAATTCCGTAATCTCCAGTGTTCATTCCATTCTCGAAACAATCTTAAAAGTAAAGTCGACACCGAAGATACAATATGTTGCAAAATCTTTGTCTGAACTTGAAAATTGTATTGATGAAAAACTCGGTGAGCTAAATGAATATCTTGTACCAGACGATAGTTTACCTGATTTCTTAAAAATAATGAAACTAAAATTATTATTGCATTGCAAATTATTTCTATCTTACACCTATTATTGTCTTCATGTGTACTATGAAGAAAAGGGAATATTTCATTTACACTTGTTTTATTTAAAGAAACTGATTATGATCATATTTCATGATTTGGCAGGTATTTCTCTGAACTTGTTACATAATCATAGGCAATATTTTGGACCTGCATTTACATTTATAATGACACCAGTACTTGAAGTATTTTGCAGAATGGAAATTGTTATTAGTCTGATAATACTCATTAGGTTACAAAGTACAATAAGAACGATAAAGAGTAATAATTTAGAAGCAATGGGTTTGAATGAGGTTTCGCGTGATAGAAGTATATTAAATTTACAAACTTTGTCAAATCTCTTCCGGAGTCTTGCAGACAAAAGCATAGAAATGGTTTCCATAATTGGCGATAGGTACCGTTTTGCGTGGCGGTCCAAGAAAGCATATACTTATATTTTGAGGTTGCTATTGGAAAGGTCAATTTATGAAAGCCGTGACAAAGATACGAGAAAGGCTGCATTGAAGTTTTCTTTGAAAGAACAAGAAAATTGGATTCAAATATTAAAGTTGTCAAATAATTTGAAGCATTCAGAAATGGAAAATCAGAATACTAATATTAGTATAAGCAAGGAAAATAGATCAGAATATTTAATGAACGAAAATCAGTTAGAGAATTTATGGAACCACCTAGAGTCATTAAGGAAGAAAAGATACGAAATAGGTGTAGACAATTGGCAAGCGACTAATAATGATCAATTTGAAAGTAAAAATTATAATGAAACTGCAATGCGTGATTTTGACTTTTTCGGCAGCTTTTCATTTGGCGATTTGATTCCAGCTGATAATCCGATGTTTGATATATTTCCATCCAATTCATAACTACAAGTATAACTGATCATATGAGGTATCAAGAGGAGTAATCTTACAAATAAGAATTATATATATCAACTTAGATAATTCTTATTATAAACTGATCTAAAAAGTCATATAATTATATTGTATAAAATAAAATTTATCGAAACCTTTACTTGAAAGTAAATTTTTAGTCACTGTAAATAAAGAGAATAATAGGGGCAGAATGCTAAACTTCAATATATCACATGATGGTGAGGTTAAAAGTAGGACTCGAAGGAGTTACTTCGAGGATAGCAGGTCCGAATAAAATATTAGAATCAGTCAAATTACTAGAATTATCGGAAGTGATAAAAGCATAAGATTGACCTGATACTTCCCAGGGAATATCAACCTTGATCATCCCACTTTCCATATCTCCAGTCATTGGAAGGACGTCCAAACCACTAACAAATGTGACGTAAAAACTGGATGGAACATCTCCATCAGCCATGAATGTCACAGTAGAATTTGCTGCAACAGGCATACCCTGTGTTACATTAAGCCCTTTGTATGCCATTACAGGTAATTCAGCATTTGATGAAGGGCAGTCAGCAATAAATCCTGAAGCAATGGAATAAATAGCGTTTAAACCCATTGGAGTGCCAAAAGGGTTAGCCATAGGAACTTCTCCTATTGCATTACGAGCAGCCGATTGGTGTAATGCTTCAGTAGCCAAAATTGATGCAGCCGCTGTAAGATATTGCTTCGACATCACCATAGGAGATGCACCTAAATATGCAGACACCCCAACACCTTCAATAGTTGCAGCAAGAGAAACAAAATCCTCAGCAGATTGCATAGGAAATGTATACGTACAAGCTTCTACTGGTGTAGCTCCAGCAGCTTTAAGGCCAGCCTCGAGATATTTCACATGCGCTTCTTCGTCATGAGCAATATATTTTAATTGTGAATAAAAATCAGAAGAAAAATTGGCATTTGTGAAGTCGTCAACTGACCAAGTTGACAATGCCTTTTTGTAGAATGCATTTTCAAGATGTTCAAGAGTGAGCGCATATTGCAAAATATCGGCATCAATATCATCTCTTTTTGCAATTTCAACTGGTGCGGCAATTGTGGAAGCGGCCAATAATCCGCTCATTAAATATGTAAGTTTCATTTTAAAATAGTAATTGATTAACTAAATATAAGTCTGTAACTAGTATTATCAAGTCTCTTTTATATTTATCTACATACGGATACATAACTGTATTGAAAACAATGTTGCTATCAAATCTTGATTAAATCCTACTAAATCCAACTAAATCCTACAATATTCAATTATGTCCGATTATATCCGGCTAACACCTGTTAAACCCAGACACTTCTCGAGGGAGCAATAATACAAATAGAAAGTAAACCAAAATAAGTACGGAGGTATTAGTAATGACTACCTTATGTGAGCATAAGATAACCTTAATGGTCATTAAATTCTATTCCGAGTGATTAAGTGTCTCTAAAGAGTTACAGCTAAGTACGTAATCAGATTTCGAGCTGAGCCATGAAGAAAAAGGTATTGCTTCAAGTCGTATAATAAATTAAGTAAACACATATGGACTAAGTAAGCATATTTTAATTTCTAATTGAAAATCAATTTGTGAACGTGAAGTACTTCCTGATAGTCTTGGAAAAAGGTCTTACCCATTCTGCTTCAACATCTTCAATAGGCACCGCTTCTATTTTTGAAGTAAGTGTTCCCTCTGCCAAAGCGACCACAATTTTTTTGAACACATCAGTCATTTCAGAAACAGTCAACGGTCCAAGGCCACTCCCTAAAATTGTAAAATTTGCACTTCTCAAATAAGCAGCAGGGATGGAAATCTCTGCACCGGACATTTGGCCAATCTGTATCCAATTTAAAGGCGTAGTTTTATCAGTCCTAGATCTGATGAAATCCCCCATTAATCTTAATGCTGGCTCACCCCATACATAATCCAAAACAACGTCAACGCCATCCAACTTGCCACTTTTGATAATATCTTGATCATTTTCTTCAAGCGAGACAATTTCATCCAATAATGGCTGATCCTGTTGTAAATCCTTCAAAGTTTCAGCTGATCTTGCGATACCGATAACTTTTTGTGCTTGGAATATTTTTTTACTGACTTGAATTGCCAATTGACCCGATGTTCCGGTAACACCCAATATGGCAATTGTTGGATTCTTAGCCAATGCCGGAAGTCTTGGACCAAGAGCAAAGTATGATGACATCACTCCATTAGATAAGGCAGCGACCCTTGCTATTGCTTCTTCAGACCTATAATTACTTGGAAAATGGTATATATCTGTTTTCTTGACATTGACGAATTGGGCATATGAGCCGAGTCCTGGTGCTAAAGCAGTAAAATAGACCAAATCATTCGTTCCTTCAATGTATCCCACTCCATCAACTCCTACAATTTGATCAGAATTGTCATCTAAAGCAGAATAGTGGGTACCTGAAGCTCTTCCCCTTACCAAATGATGATATCCAGTCGCTACGACCTTTACTACAACTTCATCTTCTTTAGTGGCTTGCAATTCTATTTCTTTAATGAAAGGAGTTTCTTTGGATTTTGCAGTTATTACTGCTTTGATTAATCTTGTCATTTTCTCTTGTAATTTTACTGCTAAGCTAATTCGACCGTGTTAATTCTGGTAAATATACCCCCAATCGAATGTTGACTATTATATATTATATACAGTCCTTATTAATATTGACATATATTGACATAGATTCGGTCCGGTATATTTATTAAGGTTATCCGGTTCTCTATGCGACAAAGTTGATCTAAGTAGCTTCAAGCTAACCTTCTGGTACATGTTCAAGTATTACATCGAAGAAAATTGCTGATAGTGTTATGCTTCATATATATTGGAAAAGAGATTATTGGATTAAAGTACAATTTAATTTAATCATTAATATTTAAATAATACGTTTCCATACAAAGGATCTTCTATATCTATCGATAAATTATACCTCCGTCAATTATAATAGATTGACCGGTGATGAATTTACTCTTATCGCTTGCAAGGAATGAAACTAAATCAGCTACATCGTCAGGCATAATGGTTTCTTTAATTGCGGATGATTCATAGTGAATCTTTCTAGATTCTTCCTTGGTAGCTATGCCTAATTCAACCTCTCTCTCTAGTATGTCACGTTGCATTTCAGTCTCAACTGTTCCAGGACAGTAAGAATTGACAGTGATTCCATCTGAGGCAAATTCTTGTGCAGCAGTCTGTGTAAGCGCCTTGACTGCAAATTTGGTAGAGCAATACGCACCTTGATTTGGCATCCCTAATTGGGCTGATATAGAAGCTGCATTAATGATTCTTCCTGACCTGTTTTGAATGTCTTGGAATTTACTAGCAGCTGCTTGCATCCCAAAAAGAACACCCTTGACATTTACTGCCCATTGCTTCTCCAATTCATCTTCCGTAATACCAGCGAACGAGTTGACTATACAAATTCCCGCATTATTCACCATGACGTCAAAAGTGCCGAATTTATTGTACGCCTTATCTATCACATTCTCAATCTGTGATTTTACTTGAATATCTAGAGGATAAAATATAGCATTTCCACCAAATTGATTGATTTCGTTTACGGTATTGTGCGCAAGTCTATGTTGATTTTGTAGGTCGCAGATCACTACATTCAATCCATCTTTCGCAAGTCTCTTAGAAATAGCCTTACCAATACCTCTTGCTCCTCCTGTTATAAGTGCAGTTCTTCTCATTATTTAAATTATTCTATCTATTATCGTAGAAATTTGCTTCATATTTAGATATATATAGATATGAGAAACGGAGGTACTCCTCCCGCCCCCCTCTACGGAGTTTACTAATTCCACTCCCGCGAGACATATCGCACAAATGTTTAATATTGCTGTCTATGTTTTCGGAAATAGATCGAATAAATAGTAAACATTCGAGAATAAATGGATCAAAGATCAATCGAATTTTGAGAATACTTATTGCATTAACCTGAACTTTAATATCTAAAATTTAATCAGTATGATTCAAAAAATCACACATAGGAAGTATCACGAATCACTTTAGAGCTTAGGCAGTATTATATGAAAAGAAAATCATATTAATATATTATGATTCCAAATTATTGCAAATAAATTTTATTTAACTGGACTAGATTAATCGAAATGCTATGCTTAGGTTTCTTCCAAATAAGGCTTATATATAATATTGCTTAGGTTTCTTCCACGTAAGGCTTATATATAATATTGCTTAACTCAAAAATAAAACATGATTCTACTAGTTAATCGTTATTTCATTAAATTAATTCTCATATTCTCATCATGAATGCTAAAGATCGACTTTGACTTACTTTAGCTTACTTCGTGGAAATGATTTAATCTTCATCTCGTTAATAGGAAAGTTTGCTTCATATCCCCTTCATTTTTTAACAGTTTCGAAAATAACATATATTTGGCTTTGTAAGACTCTATTGCCAAAAGCTAAAATTTATCACTCAACTTTATAAAAATCAATATTTTCCACTTTCAATATCCGCCCTTATTGCTTGTTGATCGGAGATATCGTAAAAAATCGTTAGTCTTTAAATACATAACTTCAAAAAATGAACATTCCGCATTTTCTCGTGCATATCTGATTAAGCAGTCGGACTCTTCATAATAAATAATTTTCCAGGTTTCTCATTTAAGACTTTTCAAATAGAGGGCGAATAAATCTAGATTGGTACATTTAACGCCTGAGAGTGAAGAATTATTAAAATGTTATGAAATACAAAATGCATACGGCAATTTAAAAAAAAAAAAAACTGAAAGTAGGTTGCAGCGTCGACAAATTAAAATTATCTAAACAGCCGGATTTTGCAAAAAAACCACGGTACGAAAACATTTACATATTTATGAAGTGAGATTAGAAATTATGATAATATTTTCATGTAAGTTTAGCTTTTCTACCAATCGTTTGTCTAAATGAATTCTGAAATGAAAAACATCCAAGAAAAATGCAAGTCTTTTTAGGTACTCGCGTTTTCATTGCAGGGCGATATCTCCGATTGGGCTAATATCAGTATTCTTAAAGGAGCGCCCGCAAATGAGTACGATTTGACGCATTATGGAAATATTGTACAATATTATGCTAAGTGCATAATCGGCTCAAGTCGGTTGACGGGAATTCCTTTGTTAAGTCGTATGCATTAATCTGTAGATAGCGTTTAAATACAGTTCATGTTCAATTGTTCCAATTATCTGATTCATCAGAAACCCGCAGCCGGTGATTTACGAGCTTGATACATTCATAATAAAATCGTTTTCATTGCAAAAGGTTTTGTTGTTGATCGTTCAATTATTATAAATAGCTCTTTTTTCTCCTTTAATCCAATAATAACTATACATCAACTCAGTCTGAAGTGAAATTTATACAAAATGCTTTCCGTCAATTTGTTGGCTACTGCAGTCGTTGGTTTTTATGCTTCTTCAATCAAAGCTGCTGATTACTCGACGTATCCAACCGTTGCTCACACAGCTTCTATCAATGGCTTTGCTGATAAAATCTATGACAGACTTCCAGAATGTGCTAAGCCATGTGTTGAAGAAGACACTAGTATAACCCCATGCCCATACTGGGATCCAGGTTGTTTGTGTGTCATGTCTAACTGGGGTGGTGAAGTTGCCGAATGTATTGCTGAAAACTGTCAAGGTGACAATGTTGTTACAGCTACTAGTTTAGCGAACTCTATATGTTCCAGTGCAGGTGTCCCAAGTCCTTATTGGTTCCTTCCGGCCTCGGCCTCGGCTGACTTGCTGGCAGCTGCAGAAGCTACTGTGACCGAAGACGCTACTTCTTCGACTATTGTTGAAACCAGCGATCCAGCTTCTTCAGCTTCAGCTACTAGTGAACCAGTATCTAGTGAGTCAGCTTCTTCAGCTCCTGCCACTACTAATCCAACTTCTTCAGCTCCAGCCACTACAGAAGCAGCAACTTCTGATGCAGCTGAAAATCCATATGCAACCTATCCAACTGTTGCTCACACAGCTTCTATCAATGGCTTTGCTGATAAGATTTACGATCAACTTCCAGAATGTGCTAAGCCATGTGTTGAAGAAGACACTAGTATAACCCCATGCCCATACTGGGATCCAGGTTGTTTGTGTGTCATGTCTAACTGGGGTGGTGAAGTTGCCGAATGTATTGCTGAAAACTGTCAAGGTAGTGAAGTTTCTACTGCCACTAGTTTGGCTAATTCTGTCTGTTCCAGTGCAGGCGTCCCAAGTCCTTATTGGTATCTCCCAGCCTCTGCTTCTGCTGATTTACTGAGTGCAGCAGCAGCAGCAGCTACCGTAACAACAACTGGGGCTTCTTCATCTCCAGCCTCTACTAATCCAACTTCTTCAGCTCCAGCCACTACAGAAGCAGCAACTTCTGATGCAGCTGAAGAATCTGGTTCAGGTGAAGGTGTTTTCTCTTCAATGTCTTCCGTGGCAGCTACTAATTCTGATGCAAAACATACTAATGGCACTTCCACAATTACAAGTACATCAAGAGCAACTGTTACTGATTGTCCTTCCTGTACAAAAAATATAACATTCGGTTCCACTCAATCGAACAGTTCAATTATGACTAAAGCAGAAGAAACTACTACATCCTCGGACACCACCAGGGATTACACTACCACTTCAGGAGCTGCTAATGATTCAACCCAAACTGAATTTTCTACTACTATTATTACTGTAACATCATGTGAATCAAACAAATGTTCAGACGTCGTGAAAACAACTGGTGTGACTTTTGTTACTGAAGAGCACACATCATATACTACCTATTGTCCCCTCCCAACCGAATCTGAAAGCACCGTTACCACTATCGTTACAAGCATCATCTCATGTGACAAGGACACATGCAAATCCATCCCAACAACAATTTCTAGTGCTATCACAAGTGAATCAAAAACCCATTCTAAGATTTCGACGCATGAAAGCAGTCATATAACAAAATCTAGCATGAAATCAGTACCAACTTCTCGTGCTAATGAAGTTTCATCGTCTTCTAGCGTTACCACAATTGCACAGAATCCATCGACTTCTAATCCTGAGGTAGCAAGCACCAACAATGCCAACCCAGATACTGAATCTTCCGACTTAGGATCTTCAGGCTCACAAACTATTTCGCCTGTTTCCGTTTCAAACGAAAACAGTTTATCTTCGATTTCTAACGCGGCTGAAACCGCTTCATTCACTCCAAGTGTGTTCGAAGGTGTAGCACCTATTAACAAACAATGGGGATTGTCTTCTTTCGCAGCTTTATTCGCTATTGCTTTATTCTAATTTCTTTAAACTTTCTCACAATATTTTAATATATATATTCATGTTCATCATTTTTGATGAATGACTTGCAGTAAAATAGTACTTCAAAACATGTTTATATATATGAGTTCTATGGATTGATATTTAATTAATACTACAATATTTTACAATCTTGAAAGTTATTTAAATTTTCGCTGTCTATTACAATTAGGTTCGAACGCGCTTTGATTGGAAGAATTCTAGATAAATTTTATACCATCTTAATACATAAATAGTTTAAACTAATCGACCACTCTAAAAAATGACATCACTCTTTGAATTATATGACAAAGTCCTTACGCTAATTATACTCGGGTGCATGGAAAGCAGAGACTATACATGACACATATTTCAAACTAGTCAAGGTAACTATTTCCCAGTAATATAAATATTTAACATTATCCACCTGAAGTTGTTAATACGTCTGAGATCTAGAAAGATTGCAAGGAGCTGAAAATTATTTGGATTGTCAGACGTCATATATAATGTTCGATGCTTCCTGTATATGCTTTTGTGATACATTTGAAACTTATCTTTATCACCTTGACTTTAGACGTATCTTCGTTACTTACGTCTCGTACTAACGTTATATAGGCTTCAATTTTTTCAACAATGAATGGATACGATACATCGTTACGTAGTCTAAACTATGATATTTCTAAAAATACAAAGAGTAAGAGAAAAAGAGTACCAACCTCATGTCTACTATGCAGAAAAAGAAAAATTAAATGTGATAAAAAAAGACCCCATTGCAGTGGGTGTTCAGCAAATAATACTTCTCATCTATGTAAGTATGAGATTAAGCCGTGGTCTAAGGAATATTTCGATGCCAAAAATGAGGAACCGTGGCAACAGGAAATCTTGGAGTTGAGATCAAAAATAAAATCCCTCGAAAAGACTCTTGAGCAACAGCAATTAGAATTAGACATTAGGTCTGAGCCAAATCTTTGCTCTTCAGTAACATCTGTAATTAGTAATCAAAATGATTACGGAGCGGCTCTGGATGAAGGAGATATGACTATTTTAGATTTGGCAGAAAAATTTGATTTCCTTGTTGTGAAGGATCTGAGATTAAGATATTTTGGTCCCACATCTTCTATTGCACTTATACGAAATGATAAATATGCGTCATCAATATATTCGAAGTACTTTAAAGAGCAAAACAAAAAGTTCAAAGAGATTTCTGCTAAACACGGAGCTTTGGGAACTCAAAAATATGACAATGGTACTGAAAGTGGCGATTGTTTATATAGACCATCATTTGCAGGCGATTTCCCAAAGCTTCCTTCTTTGGAAATAATAAATTTACTTCTTCGTCGTTTCTTTGACTTCTGTTATCCACTTTTCCCATTTATTGATGAGAAGGATTTTATGGCGGAAGTAAAAGCTATTTTAACTGAAGAGAATAATAAGATCAATTTAAGCATTCATCAAGAAAGTACATTTGCAATTTTATTAATAATGTTGAGATACTCTTATCTCACTCTTTCGCTTAAAAAAGATTCAAGTCAATTATCGGAAGCTAATATTGATCTTGCACCAAAAAATGCGCTTTCCAAAGTGAATATACCACCTTCTTATGTGGTCTATGCTAAGCACCTCATCATATCTCCTAATAGTCTTGGAAAGATGACTTTAAGAACTATTCAAGCTGCTTTGTTTATGAGGGTTTATAAAAAACAATGTCCTGAAGATGATGACATAGCAACAGATAATGAAATATTGTTGGGAATTCTGATTCAAATGGCTAGGTTTCATGGGTTTCATAGGAGTTCTCTTGAGTTGGATAAGGAGCTTGTGAATTTCAGCGATATACAACTTTGGAAGAAGATTTGGACTGAATTATTATATCTTGATGCAATGCAAAGTTTTGCTAATGGAACTCCTTTGTTAGTTTCTGATGATGAATTTAATAACCAGGGGTTGTATGATAGCTTTAAATTTCAAATTCAAGATATTTTGATAACAAGACAATTGGCTTTGACACATATGGCAACGAAATTGACAAGAAGTATTGTACGGATTACAAGCCAAATGCACAGAAGCTTTAAAAGATCAAATCTAGTTGAAGTAATTTCTGAGATAAATGACTTGCTTTTTAACAAAATGAGGACTTTTGATCAGTTATGTAATTCACATAGTCATCCATTTGATGAAAACGTCACTGACAGGGCAAATGAGTTCATGTTAAGAATAGATTTGTACTTTAAATCGTATACTTTGTACTATATACTATTTTTAACTGCAGATGAAGAGACTGAGAGAGAATTACGAAAAACTTACTTGATGTTTGCATTAGAAAAGGGGATGATTATATCAAGATTGGCTTTTGAATTTGCAGAAAATAGTTCTTCGAAGTTTGGTTCTGAACTTGAAACTTTCATATCTCCTTATATTTGGACGCCATTGTTGAAATTATTGCCAACATTGTATAGTATCTTGTTGAGGATATTAGATAATGAATTTTCTCTTATTGAATTTTCAAAGCACTTCAAGTCACCGGACTCTTCAGGCCTAATCGCATGGTGTCAATTGAATTATGAAAGCGATGAAAAAAGTGTTAGGAATCTCGCAGCTATCTATGAACAATTAAATTCAAAATGTTTGCATTTGACTGTTAAATTTTTTCATTGCTATCGTGTATGCTTCACTTTCAAAATTATATTTGATTACCTACAAGAATTTTATCCACAATTGCTAACAATTAATAAGAATAAGAACGTAAATACAAGCCAGGCAGATGTAAAGGCAGGTGATATGGATTCATTTCCTGCGGATGACTTTTGGAATAACAAATTGGACCCTGAGCAAATACTCGATTTTGACTATTTTTTTGCTAATATGCAATATAATCTGGACCCTTTTCTTAATGATTTGAATGCGAGCTTTAATAACCTTGAAAATTGATGTACTTATAATACGGTGCTTTTCAAATGCCTATATTTATATTGATTTTATTTCGATATGCCTTTTCAGCAATAACTTCCAAGCCTTCATAACTTTGGTTCAAGCGTACTGCAATATATCCGGAGACTTTATCACTAATCCGCAAGCAATAAGGTTTAGGGATATTTTCGACGTCGTTAGTCGTCTTCGGTTGGAAGAAAAATATACAATTGGCAATTATGAAGTAGATACTACTAATAGATATGTAGCACTTTATTGCCCGCTGAAAGGGCTGTTTTTCAAAAAAAAAAAATAAGATTTTTCGACTTAAGCCAAATTATCCTACAAAAAGAAATTTGAATTATACATTCAAAATTTCAAAAATTTAATGATATAATTGACTTTGTTGAACAGTTTATGTAGATTTGGATGGTCTAATAATAAATTTTGAAGCGGTCGGGATACTCGAGTTCAGTAAAATTTTGCTTGTGCGGGATACCTTATGAAGTAGTCCAGCCGACACGTTTCATCCAATTTCAATGACAAAATCCTAGAAAAGTGGCAATTTCTACTAAAAGGGTGATGATAGTCTGACTATAAAAGCGACTAGTTATCAGTTAAAACAAATTCTCGTTAGACATGAGACTTTAAAACATATCTGCAAATATTACAATTAATCAAACCAACGTAAGCAAAACATTCCAAAATTTCGTCAGTATGACCTATCCAAAGCAAAAGTTAGAGATACAGGTGATATATCATCTGTATTCACTTCTTTAGGGAAGGATGAATTATTTCTACTCCCTCAAAAGTACGCAGAAATTAAGAGAAATTTGGTGAATAACAAGGATGAACTCACAGCCAGTTGGCGCAGATTAAAGAGGGCCTTAGCAGATGGTATAGAAGAGATTAAACAAACTGGGCCTGATATTATTCCTATTGTCCTGTTCACAGAGCTTGATAATATAAGTGAGCAAAAAAGGAAGGAAATTGAGAAGCGTGGATCATTAATCATCAAAAATGTTATACCTAAAGAAAAAGCTATTCAATTGAAAAACAATGTTATTGATTATATTGATACCAACCAAAACACAAAAGGATTTCCAAAAGACAAGAAGGTAGTTTATGAATTATATTGGTCAAAGTCTCAAGTGAAGGCCCGTTCAAACCCTCGTTTGATGACAGCCTCATCGTATGTGAACAAAATATGGCATGCTTCCCCTGAAGCTGAGATCTGCTTCGATCAAAATATTTCTTATGCAGACAGGTTGAGAATCAGAAATCCGGGTGATTCCTTGTTTTCTCTTGGACCCCATGCAGATGGTGGGTCATTGGAAAGATGGGAAGATCCATCGTATCGTAATTGCTACGAAGCAATCTTTGAGGGACGCTGGGAAGACTTTGATCCGTATGATGCAACCCATAGGCTTAATGTTGATATGCGCTTGCATGAATCAAATGGGAACTGTAGTATATTCAGATCATTTCAAGGTTGGTTGGCAGTTTCTGATATAGCACCAAAAGAAGGAACTATTCTTTTCACACCATTAGGAAGAGAGGTGATATCGTATTACATGTTGAAACCCTTTTTTGACGAAAACGACCAACTTGTGCTCGATTCTAGCTTACCAGGAGCATTTCCTGGAAAGGCTCAAGAATTTAATGAAGATACTCATCCTGAATTAAACCTTAGAGATTTAATGGTTCTGATTCCAAGAGTCGAGCCTGGAGATATGGTATTTTGGCATTGTGATTTAATTCATGCTGTTGATGCGGTGCATGAAGGAAAAGCTGATTCTTCAGTATTCTATATTCCTTCTGTTCCCTTGTGTCAAGCCAATATAGAATATTCCTTGTTACAAAGAGAAGCTTTCTTAAGAGGCTTAGTAGGACCAGATTTTCCAGGATTTCCTAACGACTTAGCAGAGCAAAATCATAAAGGTCGAGCCAATCTAAGCACTGTGGAAAATACCGGAGGGAAGCGTGCAATGCGAGAATTTGCTTTAGATAAATTTCTCGAGGAAGAAAGTCATACTGAAGGTGCTAAAATTGCCATTAGAAAGGCCAATGACTTGCTTTTTGTTGACTGAAGCCATTAAAATACTTAAATATGCGAATTTTAAGTTAAATTTTATATATGACAAAAATTTTCATTTTTTAAGCAGTAATATGTATATGTTGATATTTTGAAACATAGTTTGGTCCCTTCATATATTTTCTTAATATAATAATGAAAAAAATTGAACTAGTAGTATAAAACACTTCTTGGTTCTAATGTAAGCCGAGAAAAACTGTAATAATTAGTACTAATAATAACGGGTTCATTTAAGACTTACATTCAAATTTGTTAGTATAAAATAGCCCACAAGTCACACTTTTATACCAAAATTCAGATCTTTACCCTGATTTTCGTTTTCGTTTTTTTTACACAGACTAGTCAAAGAAAAGTCATAGTTGTGATATATTGCTAGTAAAACATTAGCAAACTAGCAAGCCTTTTTTTTATCTCGGTTTAAAATTGCACGAATTCTGTATGAATAATTTTCCCCGTGCCAATTTGCGGAGTGCAATACTCTATGCTTTTCTCAATATATGACATTCCACAACTTACGTATCCGCCGACTCATGATTACAGGTTTTACAAGAGAATATAAGTAAATCTGAACGATTTGTATAACAACTCGGCATATATTCAGTAATTTTTGTGTCTATGAGACTGAGTCTATTAAAGCAATTCGTTTAGATTCACACAAATGCCTCGGAAGAGAACTCATCAGAACACGACGATTTCGTAAGTATTGAAATCCTTTAAGTATGATTTATTTCCTTTGTTAGTTACTAACAGAATTATCACAGTTGCACATCGTGCCGAATCAAAAAGGTAAGTTTAATTGGTCTTATATACCTATCTTAATGGTATTAAAGAAAATATGTACTGACAAATGCATGTCTAGCGAAAATGTGATGGAAAGATACCTTGCACTTTATGTGTTTCAAAGAGCATTGATTGTCATTACGTGAATGTGGACAAAAGACAAAAGCGTCCTCAACAGACTTATATGGAGACTTTGGAGACGGCAAATCGTAACAATCAAAAACTCTTACGCCTTCTTCGGGAAAATCAAAATGATCATAAGAAGCTTCGTCAACTATTGAACCACGGAATCTCGATTGATAAGGAGACAAAAAGAGTATCAAAAGATAGTTTAGATGCTACTGTAAATATTATGGAAGAACCAGATTGGCATTACAAAAAATTTAATCATCTCGTTGTGCCTCGAACTAACGGCGTATCTATGGTATTAGGACCTACCAGTGTTTATAACGATAAGATGATCATGGAAAATCAAAATGCGGCTAATAATCACGCACCAAATGATATTACTATATATGACAAAGTTAATCATTTGGATAATTCCAATAATGACTATACAGTTAATTCAAATAGCAGAAGCTGCTTTTTATCCCATGAAATAATTAATAAGAGTCAAGAAGCGTCAGAGAATTTAAACGAGAGAAGTATGCGGCTTTCCAACATTCAACAGAAATTGACAGCCGAACAAATATCGGAACTAGAAGCGTTTAGAGACAAATACGGCTATCATTCTTTCAAACTTTTCTACTTCAAACCTTTGAAAGTACAAAGTAATCCGAAGAGTTCTTCTATCATCAAGACCAGTGTGTCATTATTCTTCAAGTACATGTACTCATCATCATTTCTTTTCATCCACAGGGAATCATTCCTTTATTTCTTTCTTAATGATGAAGAAGATTGTGATTTTGTTTCACTGGAATTGATATATGCAATAAGCGCTCTTGGGGCCAAAATATCTACTGAAAACAATATTCGGATGAAAGCAGACGAATTTTATAGCATTGCGAAAAATAAAGTGCTTGAAATCGCCAATGGAGAGCATTTCATTACCGAGAGCTCTATCCCCAAGTTTCAAACCCTTTTATGTTTAGCATTTTACGATCTAGGAAGAGGAGAACTCACTAGTTGCTGGCTTCTTTCTGGACTTGCCTTCAGGGTTGGATTTGATTTTGGATTTGAACTAGATCCAAAAGATTGGAATGTGACATTTAATAAGACACCTAAAGCTAGGTCCACGAGAACTAGCATAGCTTATTCTTTATCTGATTTCTCCTCGTCCGCATCATCGAATGCTTCTTTAAACCAATCTAGAGAGAATCTCTACCAAGATTACCCGTTTGATATTTGTCAAGTTCGGCTGAGAATTTATTGGGGGTCTTATGTAGCGGATAGATTCATTTGCTTAGTTACAGGCCGCTCTTCTACTTTGAAATTAGTCGATGTTACGATTCCGGACACTCAAGATATCGGAGATCTTACAGGAATCGAGGATTTCATTTATTATGATCTTACATCCTCCAAACAGTATGCCTGCCGGGCTTTCCACTGTTTGAAGGCAGTAGTAGAGCTCTTGAATTTGTCAGAAGATATTTCAATGAAAGTCTTTGGTCCAACTATTGAGCCAGGAACAAATCGATTTGACTTGACTACCGAATTCAATTTAAAATTGCTTCAATGGAAACAGAATCTTGGAACAGAACTATTTTGGAATAAAAGTATTTTGAAAAGAACAGCTCACAATGAACTCTATATGGGGCCTAGATATACTTTTTTTATTATTATTCTAAGTATCAACCGGCCTTTCGTGTCTATGATTGCGTTGACAGCGTCAAAGAATCCGACATTTGCAAATTCTACCTCTGTAAAAATATGTGACGATATCATTGACGATATTGAGATTGTAATCAAAGCCTTGAAATTTCATGAAACTAAGTACAAAGTTTTCAAACCCCACATATTAGTAGTATACTCTACTATTTTAACTATCAGTGTTTTGTTATGGAAATTCAAAATTGCAAAAGACGTGTCTGAAAAAAATGCAATTATTGCGAAAGTCGAATTATTCTTTGAGTTTTTAAAAAAATGTAGCTCAATCTGGACACTAGCGGTCAATCCGGTGTCAGTGTTTCATAAGAAGATTGAAGCCCTATATTTTGATGGTATGAATAACCTTAAATCTTTTAAAGAAGTTCATTCCCCAAAACTCAATTCTATTTTGGGTGAGAAAATTACCGATACCAAAGGCAACGAAACTCTCACTAGAACCAGTGAGCCAGAAAAGGAATATAGAAATGAAAGTGACTTTAACAATGGCTACATGGATTCCCCAGCAAGTATTTCTAAGCAACTAAAAACGCCAGAAACAGAATTAATTTCGAAAGATGATAATATGTATGATCTCGAAGAAGTCCTGTGCATAGATGATTTATTTCAATCTTTCTTATCAGAACCATTCAACCAACAGTTTCTCACTCGGCTTGATCTTGCAGATGCAATGTGGGATGAAACACTATTTTCCAAAGGTTTTAACTGGTGAATCTAAGTATTTTAATAATTAGCTAACATTGTCTATGGATTTAACCAACATCATACCCGAATACGGGAGGCAAATACTTATATTTTCATAGTAGCCAAGGATTATATCGCTTGCAAGACTAGTTCAGTCAATGAAAAATGATAATTATGATAATATGAGTTTGTTTTTCTACAAAGAGGGTGTGCTTGTCATGCAATTTGGGGCTGGATTTCATTCTCCATAATAAATGCCCTTACTGAGAACAAATACAGAGATCATAAATATATACTCAAATGAGCTTTTTTAATAAAAGGTAAACATGATATACAATAGAAAAGCAAAACCGGCAAGCTTCTAGCTAATGTGAAATGTGAGAGACAGATATATAAGTACTGAGAGAGAGAAAATGGGCCAATATTTATCCAGACTCGGATAGTTCACGGAATTGACTTTAAGCAATTCATTTCACAATATCAGATTCATAAGCAGTGTCTTGAAAACTCGTGCGTCTTTTCACCTTCAAATAGTTGATGATTGCGAGAAAACCATAAGCGATTCCGCCAAGGAAGCACATTCCTGTAATCACCCCAAATCCCATTGTATATTTCGGTGAATCTTTTGAAGGGAATAAATATGACCCATAGATTTGGGCCAAATTCCCTAGAGCGTTGATCAATGAGAGTCCTACGGACCTAGTCTTGGAGTCTTTATCTGACAAAGTCGTAGCAGCATAAGAAAGAGCCAAAGCATTTGCAGCCCAAAGAGCAGAAGCCATTAAACAAAGCATAGCATATCTTGTTTTATATTCATGATGAGTCACGACAACGGTCGAGAAAATTCCTGCTGCAGAAAGCAAGATAGTTAAGTATAATCCTCTCCATTGTATAAATCGATCACTAAAAAAGGAAACAAATAAATTTAAAACAAATGCTGAACCATAAATTGGAATGGTCATATATTGTATCATAAACCCAGTGTAGCCTAAACCTTCATTTAAAGTGGGATAAAAGTATGATAATGTTGAAGAACCGACAATTACCATGTAACCGACAATCAAAAGAAGGACCCTTAGAGATTTGCAATTCAGCCAAATTGCTTGCCATGCAGAAATATGATCTCCATCATCGTTAACCACGTTGTCTTGTCGAAGTCTTTCAAGTGCAATTTGAATTTCTCGTTCGCTGAATTTTTTACCTGGTTTCATATGCTGTGGTAAAGGAAGTAAAGTAAAAAAAGCAATGATAGAAATAAAAATAGTTCCACATCCTTCAATTATAAATAACCATCTCCAGCCTGCAATACCTTTGGCATCTTCTAAATATTCAGTGATTAAACCAGCAATGATACCCCCAAACGCACCGGAAAGAATTGCAGCAGATATGTAAGCAGCAAACCGTTTTGACTGCTCTGCTTTTTTATACCAGGAGGAAAGAATTAACAATATTCCTGGTGCAAATCCAGCTTCAAAGAGGCCCACTAAGCATCTAAGAGCTACCACCTGTCCATTAGTTTGCACTGCTGAGTAACAACAACTTATAACTCCCCAAAGTAACATAATAATTGGGAGAAATAATTTAGGACCAATCTTTATTAAAAGATAACTAGCAGGGATTTCAAATATCACGTAGAAAACAAAGAAAACAACAAGGGCGATAGAATATTGAGCGGAATCCATGTTCAAGTCATCTTTCATACCAGCAGCATATGCATTTCCAACATTCGTACGATCCATATACGAGAGTAAATACATCCAGAATATAGTGATGAGAAGGTAGCAATCAATTTTAAAGACAACTCTTTTTTCTTCTTCTGTGGTCCAAGTGATCACTTCATTACATGCCTGGGGAAATGAACAGTCTGTATCATAATCATCTAAGGTAGCTACATTTGGAACGAACTCGATATGTGATGATGCAGCATCCAGTTTTTCCTTAGATTTGAAAATACTTTTCATGTCAAATTTTTAGTGATTATACCTAATAGTCTAACACCCGAAAAGAAGAAAACTTTATATGAAATTGAATTTAAATATTGCAAAAAAAATAGTTTTGAAGATTGTAGTAAATATTTATATGAATATTTAACTGCGTGAAAATTATGCTTTATGTAGGTATATTTGATAATTGCCCCAGGTTTCTGCAATATATCCTCGATTTGAATAGATTTCCGAAGGTTAGTCCGAAACTGTACGGTGGAAGTACGTTTCCGATTGTGGAGTCGAAGCTTCTTGGATTTACTGCGAAAAATTGTGGGGTAGGGAAGAAGTCTGCTTACATTGTAGGTAAAAACACAAAATTTATTGATATTGCTACGTAATTACACATTCAGGCTTTTCCTGATGAACCAAACACATCCATCCAGTACTCCAATCTTTCTACTAGTAAGTCATTACTTTTATCAAGTAGGTCAGTTAATTGCAATTTTGATGCATTTTCTTCAAAATATTTTAAATGCGTATCTAAAACGAGCTTGTTCACATTTATTTTTGATAACCTGTAGGAGATGTTTTTATGTATCAATTCTGGAGTGAAATCGTTTGTTCCATGAAGACAAAGTAAAACCTTTTTTTCTTTCACTATAGGAATTAATTTTTCTAAAATGTCAAACCTCAACTGAGGTCCAACTGAAGGATAATCCCCATGGAAATTCCCAAATGCCGGTGATAATATATCAATTCCTGTTTCTAAGAACAATTTTGCTTCCTCAGGTGTGGTTAATATTCCCTCGAGTTCAGCAGTATCACATACTCCGTCTTCACCACCTTCAATTCTTCCTGGTTCAGCCTCAGTTGCTTTGTGATATTTATTGCATAATTGAACAAGCTCCTTGGTTCTTGCCAAATTTTCAGCTTTCTCATAATGTGACATATCTACCATTATTGAGTCAAATGGTAATTCTTCAGCAGCAAACTTCACGATTCTAGGATCTTGACAATGATCAAGATGAATAGCCACTGGAACCTTCGCATTTTTAGCCAACATTGAAGCACACTTAACCAAGTCTCCATTGGAATGTGTAATAGCCCATGGAAACATTTGGATAATCAATGGCGACTTTTTGTTCTCTGCTGCTCTAATCATTGCAATAACATGGTCCAAAGTATAGGCGATTGTAGAAAGCACGCCATATTGGCCTTCTTGGGCAACTCTAAGAATTTTTAAAGTGGTATTATTTTTCTTCCAATCAGACATAATAATAAATTTGGAGACAAATGAGAAGATGAAAACCGAAAACTAACTGAATCAAAAATAGAGGGAATCGTTTTTATTTTAGGTTAAAATGGTCGAATACCATTCTCTTCTAGTAACTTTAAGATTTTTTTACCGTGATATTTGGATTTTGAGGAAATGTACTTCCGCGGTACTTAATTACACCGAAAAAAATAAGTGAAAGTTGCTAGTGGTAACATCTTAATTTTAATATATAAACTCGATTATTTGCACTACAAAAAGAATTGTAGAGAAAAAGTAGAATAAGAAGATATACATTTTGAAATTTCACTTTTAAAATCTAGAAACACAATTATGCTCGGTTTAGAAAAACAAGAATACCCTAAAATCTCTACTCTTCCAACAAAGAAACAGCTTGCGAATGGAGTACAAGGAAAGGTCTTGGTTATCACCGGAGCCACAACAGGGATTGGTGCTGCTATTGCTCGGGGTAGTTTAGAAGCTGGTGCAACATCAGTTTATAATTTAGACTTAAAAGAACCATCTAATAGCCAAGCAGATGAATTTGCATCCTTGCAAGAAGAATACCCTAATCAAGCTCATTACCTTTTTGGAGATGTCACCAAACTTGAAACACTCAAGAAAGCCTTCCGAACTATTGTCTCGAATGAAGGTCGTATCGATGGAGTTGTTGCTAATGCCGGTATCACCAAAAGAAAAGGCTCTCTCGAGTACACAGAAGAAGAATGGGACTCGATTATTGCAGTAAACTTAAAAGGTGTTATTAACACATGCATGGTAGCTATTAATATTTTTTTGTCTTTGAAGAAGACAGGGAGTATTGTCATTACTGCTTCATTGGTGGCACATGGAACCAATAAAGCTGCGCCAGCTCTTCCATATCAGGCTACAAAAAGTGCTCTTAGAGGAGTAGTACGAGGCTTAGCCTCTGAATTTGGCCCTCAAGGAATTAGAGTTAATTCCATTTCTCCTGGATATGTTAATACTGCCTTGACTCAGTATAAATTGGATGATAAATTTCCAATCTGGGGTGGAATGCCACGAATGGCCGAACCAAGGGAAATAGCCGGTACTTATGTCTATTTGTTGTCTGACGCAGCTTCTTACACATCAGGAGAAGATATAAGGGTTCATGGCAGTGTTGATGCTTGGTGAACGTGAAATATAAGCAAAATATTCTTTTGATTAATTTTTATTTTTACATAGTTAAACGTAGCAAACAAATTATGTAATTAACTAATGACTAAACTAACAACTAACAGCGCGAACTATAAAATAAAGCGATAAACCATTACTAGGAGACAAATGACGTAGTAAAAGAGTCTTAGGGGAAGATAAAGAAGTAAAAAATAGTAAACAGTACTTTTGTGACCGCCCCTCATTATCTAAATTTAAGCATACCAAAATAGCTATTCTGCTGCAAGTTACCGAATATGGAAATGCACCATTTTGCAAACAAGAGGGTATTATGGAAGAAGATGTTATAAATCAAAGCAATACTTATGCTGACAACTCCTTGAATCACAAAATATTACGCATAAAAGATACGGGTTCTTTACTGCTCTTTTCGCACCGATATAAAGATGTTCCAAATAAGGCGGGCCTGGGTTCGTAGCTCACTAATCCAAAACATAACATTGAGCAGTTCGATTAGTTTAAAAGCATAATTGCTGACCCCATAAGTTCAATTTTCAAGGTATAGAGCTATTATGAAAAAAAGCCCCGATATTACTCAACAAATAACTACACAAACCGAAACAGAAAGAGCTGTCTTTAAATCAAAATCCAAATATGTTTTAATGGCTAGCAATAACATTCCAATAGCTATAAATAAAAGCTTTAGAATACTAAAGACCGGTTGATCAGTTTGGTATACCTAAACAAATCAAATCGTTCCCTTCTCGTAACCCATTAATAATTTCTGACTACCATTTTATTGGGGGGGGCGGTCTCAAATTAGAATTTTATTTTGCATCATTAGTAATTGGGTAACACATGTTAACTTAGATTCCATCGAAATCTGCATATTTTTTTGTTGACTGCTTCCAGTCGACTTACAGATTTGTTCCTCCAGATGATTCCTTGGAGACCCATAAAGAGAACTAAAAAGTTCTTTTTCAAATTGCTTCAAACATTTGTGATTTCTAACGAAAGCTCTTTTCTAGATTAATCTACATGGGTACTTAAATATTTAATTATTTACATATTAGAGATATGTAACAAGGATTCTTATCTCGGTATACAAGTGCGTTGCAAGCACTAGTTATAAATATCATATATAGATCTTCAATATCTCCTGAATTCACAATCATTCGCTTACAATAACTTTGATAGAACTTTATCGAATCTTATCAAACTTAGAAATACCAGTTCTTTAGCTTTAACCATCTTTGCTATTTTCTGAAATATTTCTTAACTTTGAGCTTTTGATTCTATTTCCTCGATTTCATGAGGATTCTCAGACAAGTTTTCGAGGTGCTTTCGGTCAAATTTATCACCCATATATCCTAAAATGGGCAAAAATAACATAACGATTGCTCCTACTAAAGATACTATAAAGCCCTTTCTGAACTCTGGGGCATCACTTGTTGGATAGAATACAATGTTTGTCCAAACATTTATTGCTTGAGACACAGCATCTGAAAAACCAAGAACAAACGCTCTCTCTTCATTATCATGTCTACAACTTCTGTTTGCCCAACCCGAAATAATAGCTTGATTTACTCCGTCGAAACCAATAATCAAAAAACAGACCCATCTCCAACCATCAGGTATATTCCATGCTGCAAGTGAAGAATAAGAAATTATGAAAAGACACTGGGTTACCGTCAAAAAAGGATAAATAGAGAATGTATCAGTAAGTCCAGCAAGCAAGAATTGTGCAACTATCCCAATAGCAGATTGGATAGTTGGGTAATTATTAACTTGGGAAATTGAAAATCTCTCAGGAGAATTGGCCAGTAACCATAAGGGGAATGCTGTTCCATCAGGTAAAGCTAAAACGTTCAAAAAAACCCAAAAGGCAGTAAAAAAATGAACGTGCCATCTTAAAAAGACCCTCTTTACTAAACTAAAATTCAATGCACCTGGCTTTGCAATTCCTGAAGTATGGGTTCTTTGTTTAGCAAGATTCAATTCTTCGGCTGGGAGCCACCATAATTTCTTAATCTGGTAAGGTGCCCCTGGGAAAACAAAAAAACCAAACAAAGCAATAGGCACAGTGAAAATACCATCAATAATGAACCCCCATTTCCATCCTGCTAATCCACCTTTTCCACTTAAATTTTCATATGCTGCTGATTGTAAATATCCAGAAAACATTCCACCTAAACTAGATGAAATTGAAAACACCATTACTCTACGATATATCTCATCTCTCTTGTACCAAGACCCCAAAATATGTACAACAGTGCAGAATATAGGTCCTTCCTCTAACCCAATTAAAAATCTCAAGGCAAACATATCACTAGAAGTCCTGACGGCTGCCCCACAAAATGTCAAAACACCCCAAATTAGTTCTAACGAAGGAAGCATGTAACGAGCCCAAGGCCTCGTGACAAATAACATTCCAAAACACATAGAAATTATATATCCTGCAGAATACAACGATTTAGCGTAACTCAAGTCATCACCGGTAAATTCAATATCATCTCTCATTCCAGATACATACGCGTTAGTAATATTCGACTTGTCTAATGATTTTGTAAAATATGAACAACAGACATAAGTGAGAATACAAAAATCCAACTTTAATAGTAAATTCTTCTCATCTTTATCTAAATATGAGGGATACCATAAAAATAATCGAACAAAGCCATCATACCAATGATTTACAATTCGCCTTTCTTCTTCGTTAGCGTCAACGCCTCTGTCATCAGATGTGTTCAGGGAAGTATTTAGGATACCGTTCTCATAGCCAATAATTCCTTGTTTATGTGATATTTTATTCTCAAATTCATCCTTCTCTATACTATTTTGAATACTATTTTGTTCGTTCATGTTTCAATTACTTAATGAACAATATATTTTTATTATACTCAGAGAAAGAATTTATACTTAACAATAAAACAGAGCTTTTCACCCTTGACGTAAAAATTTTCAGTGGCTTCAAAGCACACAATTTTAGCGTGATATATCTCTTTTCAAGTGCTTATCACAAAAGATTAGCATATCACAATCAAAATGTGGCTCAATTTTTTTTCGCATTCTATTGTTCTTTAGAATTTCTAAGATAAGATAAATTAAGATTAGCTGTCAGAAAAAACCGTATGCACTATGCACGTTCATGACACAATTTGCTTCCCTTTTTAGTTATTGCTATTCAGATTTTTATGGGACATACATTTAATAGTCTAGGTTGTTTCCTTTTCGACTTTCGGGTAGGTTATTTATAAAAGATTTATTTTAATTTTAAATATAATTTCTATTTAATAAATATCAATCAATAGAATTTTGATAAAGCTATAACTCTTTTAATATCATTACCTATATATTTTATTAGCTGGTATTATTCTTGAATTAGCTGTATTTGCTATTATTAGATTAATTTTATCAGATGCTTCTGTTCTGTATACTCCATTTGTATATGTTATATGTGTTATAACTATAATATATTCATCTATTATTACATTAAGACAAACTGATTTAAAAGTTATATGTTGTTATCCTTGCATAACGTTAAATCTTTTAATAGATTTAACTATTCTATTTGCTATATGGAACTTTTGTACGTTTTCTTGCTATTATATAATTAAATTAATAAAAGGAACTTATAGAAGAACAGATATGACAAGCATGGATCGAACACGCAAAGTAGCATTGGAAGTGCCAGGGTTTAGTATTAGGTTTAGTTTCATATTTATTATATGTTATAATTAAAGATTATAAAAATAATACATTTGCTTGGCTTCTGTTAGCTTGTATTAAATTGATTGGCAAAATTGGTAATTTTTGATACTAATGCTAAAATCTACCATGGTTTAAAGCAATTCAATTAAGGGAATAACAATTAATTTATGGAATATCGAAGTCAATTATTTCGTAACAATAAATAAGATCCAAAAATAGGAAGAGATTCCTGATTTATTATTTTTAGAAAACTCGGCTAAAAACTGTAATAGAAATACCAAATTATATGAGCTGATCAAAAAATTAATTTTTTGAGGCATGTTATTATAATATTGTACTAAATACCTGCTTTAAGTTGTATAATATAATTGTATACGCTTTAAAGGTTCTCTAAAATTAAAAAAATAATTTGAAATCGTATTTTTTTTTTCTCGCGAAGTTCATCAGAAATAATTCCGAAACTAATTGAAAGAATTAATCCATTTTGACTTCAATACCAGTATTGTAGGAGATAACTATCCAGACACAAAATGGAAATCATATTGGAAGATGCTAAACTTAACAAGATGGTATGTGCTTTAGTATATTTGGGGATGTATTTGGTAAAGCTACTCCATGGCGCGAAGAGCGAAGATATCAAGTTGAGTGATTTACAAGCGTTACTAAACTGGACTGCAAACTTTATTTCAATCTTCCTTCTGTATATTGTGAAATATAGAAAATGATATTTTCACTTTTTGGGAAGATCAGTTGCCTTGCCTTTCATGATTGTGGTTGATGATCATATAAGAAGACATATAGTTACAATGGAACTCTTAAATTGGAGTCAGAATACTGGCTATTTTTGTCACTGTGGTATTTTTCCTGGGACATCTTTTGGTATTTTTAGCTGTTAATTTAACTCTCGGTCCATATGTATCTGGTATTAGGTACAATTTGGTCTCTCGAGCACATTAATGCACACAGTATTTTTTTTCAATTCAATTAGTATCGATTTTAACTATGCTTATTAATTAAGAAAGATTATAAACAATGGAGGAAGAAAAACTTTAAAATTTATCTAAATTCCATGTTACTTTGGCCAGAAGTTGGGATTTAAAGAAATTTACAGATACTTAGAGAGAATATATCCGAAATAATATTACAACTGATAACTCAATATTTAAACGAGATGAAGATAATTAAAAAGTCAAGTAAATCACATCGAAAATTTTGCCTCTCAGAATTCAAATATTAGAAAATAATTATAGTTTAATTTTTGTATAAAGATGCATAAATTAATTAAAGCTTCGAATGTGTAAAAATTAATCTCAAAGTATTCGCATCTCTCCAAATTCATATATGTGAAATCAATTTGAATCGCGGCTGATATTTGATGATAGACAACATTACATTAGAGTCGCTCTGTCAATTGGACTTATTAATATGGTCTCTAGTTCAGAGCAGTTTCGTGCACTTTAGGTTTATAGGAGTGTTCTTGTGAGTTGAAACCTACATTTCTAATCCCACGAGTGCGATTCATGCCTTCAATGGTAGAAATATAGTTTGGGTGGCAAATGATTATGGCATAAGTGTCAGTCGGTTATATTATTTTAAATGAAATTTATTTCCGTCGTCTCCGGCTTAATATTGGGCTTCTATTTAGTAGCAAGAATGCTAGAATCTCAAGTGATAGAAGGTGAAGATGACTCGGTATCAATACGTTATCTTTCTATTATTTGTCACTGGAAAATTTGACTTCTCATTTGTGTCCCATTGTTTCAAGATGCGTGACTTCAACCTTGATAACTGGGAGGCTTTTAACTGGATGCAGCTGGAAAACATAGCATATTCTAATAATATAATAATAATTAACGAAATATTAATATACATTCCTTTTATTCTGAGTTTAAATATACAAAGCATTCCGACATATGAATGAGATTACACATTTTATGATGTGAAAGCAAAATACAGGAAAACAATTCTTAGGCTCTAATTGCTTCTTATTTCAAAAACCAATTCATTGTAGATAAATGATAACCTTCACCTTAAGGCTACAAATTACCAAATTCGGAATATTTGGTTTTTATCGAGATCTAGCAAAAATTTGCGAGACGCATCAGCTTCAAGTTTATAGAATCCGATTATACCACGGCTCCGTGCACCATAAATTATCTGGTATTTTGGGGTTACATTCTCGTGGATATAAAAAAAAATTACAAAATACAGAACTTTAAAATACATATATAAAATCTTTTTAATGCTAAATGAGTGATATACATTATAGGGTCGGGCGAGGCACCTGCGGCTGGATTAAAGGAAGTGATTTCTAGATGGCCTCAGAGCCTCATTTTTGAAACCAAAAGCACTCTATGTTAATGTACATATATATTGTAAGGTTTAACTCATATTATTTGGGAAATTGTTTTAACGATTCATTCAACTAATCTTAAAAACAAGATAATCAATTTTTTGTAATATCTTTTTTGTTCAAATATGCTTAAACTTATAAAACTTTCATAGATGATATTTTATGTGCTTAATTATACCTAGAAGTGTTATTATACCTTACTAACGGTATTTTGGATTTTTAAAAACTTGATGTATCTGAATTACAAAAGATATGTTAGTAAGTAGCCTTTATTGTAAAAGGAGATATTCTAAAACGGTCTCAATATAGCAGGAAAGTAGAAGAAGCTTAGAAGGTTAAGGTTATACAACTAATAGATAACTTATGAATTGTAAGCTATACTTGAATTTCAGAATCGGTTTCACCCTCTTCACTCAACGATTTCCATATCAATTTATGCTTGCAGTTTTGACTTGAAATCAATGAATTTATTGGAAAGAGCAATAATTTTTCTTTGCCTTGAAATTTCTACTTCCATATTCGATTTATCTTCTTCTGAGTAGTCTCCAACAGAAGCTTTTCTTGGATTGGCGGCATTAAATATTTCTTCCAATTCCTCAAGAGATTTATGTCTTGTTTCCACAAAGAAAAAATATACAATAATTAATTCGAATATATCCCAGAAAGCATAAAACACATAGTACCAATACCCTATGTTTGCCATTGCTTTTGGTGCTGAAAACTGGTTGACAAATGAAGCAATTCCGGCTGTCACATTCAATATAATCATATTACGTGATCTTAATATATTTGATGACACTTCTGATGGATAAATTGGTTGCATTGGGGTAAATCCAAATGCAAATATGGCTCCAAATAGATAAATAAATACTAAAGTCCCAGTCGAAGTTGCATGAGATGGCTTTATATCATACCGCGCAGTACAAATCGCAAGGCCAGATAACATTAAGGATGAACCCAAAAGAGAAAACATAAACATTCTTCTTCTCCCTACTTTGTCATGAGCAAGAGAGCCCAATATCGATGCAATCCAGCAAACAATAGCAAAAATTCCATTCATGAGAACGTTTGTAGATGCTGAAGTCATACCAACTTTAGTAAGCATTGTAGGAAGGTAATATGAAGCAACATTATTTCCAGAAAACTGTCCGAACCACGCCATTGCAATCACTAATCCAAGTCTATATCTGTCAGAGCGTTTTGTAACTAGTTGTCTCATATCAAGGATTCTAATAGGATCCGAAAGTTTTACATTTTTGAAAGAATCAACCATCTCTGCTAATTCAAGAGCAACTAAAGGATCATTCTCGTCTCCATTACAATGATATTTTGCAAGGATCTTCTTCGCTTCCTCTATTCTTTGAACACCAACTAACCATCTTGGAGATTCTGGAATCATCCAGCCAAACAATATAACAATTGCCGGAAAAACCATCTGGCACCAAAGAGGTACTCTAAATGCTTTGGTGGTACCACCTAAATGAATACTACAACCATAAGCTGTGAAAGCAGCAACAAGAGAACCGACATACCAAAGTGTATTATATAAACCTGCAACAGTACCTCTAAGGTGGGATGGAGCAATCTCAACGCAATATGTTGGACCAGCAGCATAAGCAAGTGTGGCAGAGAATGAAAGAAAAAAACGTCCCCCTATCAAAGTATTTATGTCTTTTGCTACCGCAGTTATCACAGTCCCAATACAAACACCAGTACATCCTAAAAGAATAGCAAATTTTCTTCCTTTCCAATCCATTACCGAGCAGAAAAAAGCTCCAACAACTTGTCCAATATAGTAGATGGAAACAATAAGCCCAGTACCCGTTGAACTTGCATCCAAATTATAATATTCAAGATAGTCTGGAAGAGTATAAACACTTCCCATTAAACTTCCATCAAAACCATTCATTGTGGAACAAAAATAAACAATGAAGCAACAAAGGTAAAGTCTTATATACTGCCTACTGAGTAATTTCGGGCGTTCAAGATCTTCGACTCCTAATGGCACCTCATTTGAGTCTACAGAACCTATTGGTTCAAGCTCAAAACTATTCACAGTTTTTCCTACTTCCATGTGTTCTGCATTAGGCTTACTTTCAGACATTGTGATTCAAACCTTAAAGACTTGTTTTTCTAATTCTTGAGTTGTGTGAAAAGGGTTATTCATGAATGAATTTATATTAATGGAGTAAGCGAATGTCAGCATCCTATATCTTTACTTTCTCCTCCTCAGCCATAAATCCACTTGACCTACTTCTACTTTTTATTCTGCTTCTACTCCTACATCGGTAATTGCATAGCCTCATCTATCAATCCCCCTCGTATGATCAGACTACATATGCATTTACTCCGGAAATTATTCGTAATTTTTTATGTAGATTAAAGATTATTTGCGTTTCCTATGCATCTCCCGATGACAAATTTACAGGTTTTGGGCTATTTTAGTTACTGAATAAAAACTTTGATACAACGTTACATTGAAATTTGTCTATTGAGTTCGATTCTCCGAATATTAAATGCGAATTTTTCAACAAATTTACATAGTTATGAGCACCGGTAATGACTAAAAAGGAATTTCCGACAATTAAAATGCAACGTTGCATTGAAGCCTTGTTAACAGTATCACAATATTGTGTATCTCGGAAAAATAATCACGTAAAATAATTTCGAGATACATTTCCCCAGAAATTATGCATGGTCTTAGTGGGGGACAAGAAAATTAAATGCATTGTTAAAATAGGATAATGTTTTTCCCCGACAGTACGTAGGAATAATGCGGTAGAAATGCGGATACACTTTGTCGTCAACTTTAAAATACTAAATGAAAAGCAGGAGTGCGTACATTCCCGAAGATTAGTTGAGCGTGGTATTTAAAGGCCAACATATTGTGATATTATCAAAATGTTTCAATAATTGAAAAAGTAAGACTAGTATCGATTTACTTTAATTTAGAATACAAATTATGTCACTGATAGATTATTCGTTAGAATCCCTTAATTCGACCCTTTCGAATCCTAAAATTGTGCAGATTAATAGACTAGATAGTCGTGCATATTACTTACCACTGGAATCAACATTGAGTCTTAACGGTAATTGGGATTTCAATTACGCAGAATCACCTTTAGTAGCGCCATTACCAAATGATAAGGGATGCGAATTTGAAGAAACATTGATTGTACCTGGACACTGGCAACTTCAGGGACACGGAAAACCTCATTACACTAATGTTTTGTATCCATTTAGCGTTGACCCACCTAATCCTCCTTCTCAAAACCCAACTGGTACTTATAGGCGCACTTTTTTTGTTCCTGAAGAATGGAAATCTAAACCATTTTCCTTCAGACTTCGTTTTGAGGGGGTTGATAATTCATTTCACATATTTCTTAACGGTAAACTCATTGGTTACAACGAAGGGAGTAGAAATGCTTCGGAGTTTGCGATCGACAAGCATATATTGGTAAACGAGGTTAATGAGTTATGGGTAAGAGTTTATCAGTGGTCATCCTCCTCTTATATTGAAGATCAAGATCAATGGTGGTTGAGTGGTATTTTCAGAGATGTATACCTATTGGGGTTCAATAAGCAAGCATTTATAGAAGATTTCAATGTTTTAACTGACCTTGATGAAAACTACTTGAACTCGACATTAACAGTTAGACTGAAGGTTCACTTATCAAGAAATGCTAAGTTACAGGTACTACTCAGAAATAATGAAGAAGAAATAATCAATCAATTTTTTGAATTAAAAGAAAGTATTTTTTGTGAGAGTTTTAAGGTGAATAATCCCTTAAAATGGACTGCAGAAACCCCGAACCTTTATGAACTTGAGTTAAATGTATTAGTTGACAATGAAGTTACCAATACAGTTAGCCAGCAAGTTGGATTTAGAAAAGTGGAAATGACCAATGGTACTCTTAGGGTTAATGGTAGACCGATACTTATCAGGGGCGTTAACAGACATGATCATCATCCCAAATTTGGTAGGGCTGTTCCATTAGAATTTATTCAACATGATTTGGTTACAATGAAAAGACATAACATCAACGCGATTCGTACTGCACATTATCCCAATCATCCTAAATTTTACGAAATCGCTAATAGATTAGGATTTTGGGTACTTAATGAAGCCGACCTTGAGTGTCATGGCTTATTTGAAGCACTTAGGAAACCTATAGCAGGAAGTGATGAAGTTGAATATGATGAGGAAAAATTAGAATTGTATAATCTGGCAAGTAAATTCATCTCAGATAATAAAGATTGGGAGACTGCTTATGTTGACAGAGCAATTCAATTAGTGAAAAGGGATTTTAACCAACCCTGTGTTTTTTTATGGTCACTCGGTAATGAGTCCTTTTATGGATCAAATCATAAGTCCATGGTCATGAAAATTAAAGAGCTTGATACGTCCCGTCCAGTCCATTATGAAGGAGATCTTGAAGCTGATACAGCAGATTTGTACAGTAGAATGTATCCCCTGTTTGAAACTCTTGACAAATTTGCTAATAAATCTGATAAACCTTTGATTCTATGCGAATATGGACATGCTATGGGAAATAGTCCAGGACTCTTGCGACAATACCAAGATTATTTTTATAAATACGAATCACTACAAGGTGGTTTTATTTGGGAATGGGCAAATCACGGATTATATGTCAATAAAGGTGGTAAAGATGTTTACTGTTACGGGGGCGATTTTGGTGAATATCCACATGATGGAGTTTTTATCATGGATGGTCTTGTAGATTCTCAACACAATCCAACTCCCGGTTTAATTGAGTATGCAAAGGTTATTGAACCTATTGTCATAGAAATTACAGGTAATAAAATTAAAGTCACGAATACTTTCGATTTTACTAATTTGAATAATTACTTTGCTACCTATCAAATTATTAAATATTCTAACTTTGAAAAGAAGATTATTAAATCGGGTGATTTATCTTTACCGGAAATAAAATCTAAAGAAAGTGTCGAGATATCTCTTCCTGTTATACCAGAATTATCTTCCTCGGGTACCTATTATTTGGAAGTTGAATTCAAGCTTGCTATAGATACAGAAGCTGCTCCTAGAGGACACGTTGTATCATGGTCTCAATATGAGTTGAAAAGTAATATACAAGAGCAACCTATGAAAATTTACAACAAAGATTTGTTTAAATTTATTGAAAATAGTTCTGAGCTTTTAATCGAGGGTCCAGGTACAACATTTTCTTTTGATAAAGTCAGTGGCTGTATCAATACTTGGACCAGTGATACTGAGAACTTAATCCAACCAGGTATCAATAATTTGACGTTTTGGAGACCCAGCATAAATAATGATACTCCGGTGGACGAACCCTACTGGCGTAAATTTGGACTTGATCATATGAATTATAACATAAGAAGTGTAGAAATCCAAGAATTTCCTGATCCAGCAAGGATTGCTCAGATTAATGTGGAAACATTTATTTCACCACCTATTTTATCTTGGGGATTTCGTACTCTTCAAACTTATTCGATTTTTATGGATGAAATAAAAATTGATACTAAATTGATAGCTGAAGGAAGGAATAGAATATGCATTCCTAAAACTATACCTAGGTTAGGATATGAGTTTGCAATTGACGATAAATTAGGTAATTATGTTAAATGGTTTGGAAGAGGGCCAGGTGAAAGCTACAGTGACAAAAAGGAATCCCAAAAACTAGGTCTATTCAGGTTGCCATTTGAAAAACTTGATTATTCATACGAATATCCCCAAGAAAATGGAAACCATGAGGATACTGAATGGTTTATCTTGGAGAACAATAACGAAGCAGGAGTATGCGTAACCATGGATGGCAAGAAATTCGGGTTTAAAGCTTCAGATGAATATGAAGTACAGGAAGCTAAACACCCATTTGAAGTCAAGCATGGTAAAAAATATTTTAGAATTGATTATAAGCAACATGGTGTTGGTACAGGAGCATGTGGTCCAAGAGTTTTAGATGAATTTGAATTCAAGATTTACAATGATGCTCCTATATGTTTTACAATCAGTTTAAAATTACATAAATAGTAATTAGATATTATTTACGAAAACCCATCAATAAATGCAGCCTTTTTCTTGAAATCGATTGATTCAAGAGTTATTCTATGTGAGATATCCGGTAACTGGATTTGAACATCATGTATATACATTATAAAAGTTATACACTGCACTTCTTCAGAAATTATGCCATCATTAATCTAAATTTTTATGAATTATAAATAATAATTAACAGTACCGAAAATATTGTAACCAATCATATCTAACTTTATGTTTTTGCAAGAACCATAAAGTACTAAAACTCTATACAATGAACGATTATATTTTTGATAAAACCTCTTATTCAGAATATAAGTGAAAAGTACATGATGTCAATTTTTCTGATATGAGAGTATTCTTTGGTATGTTCTCCCAACTTCACCCCTGTTACAAATCCTGAAACAAACCTGCCCAAATATTCATCCATTCCATAAAGCCACTTATTCGCTCGTTCAATATTTAGAAGAATGAAGCGTATAGTTTATTCATCAGCATAGAGAATTTCCGGCTAGCAGTATAAATTGAATAATATCATAGAGTTTATTAAAAAGAGTGTACGAATAGCCGGCTGTATGATTCAAAACCATACTCATAATCCCCTTGACGCTTGCTTTATCTATCAAGGGCACAGTAACTTTCTTGAATTCCTTGATTATTCCACTTTTCTTTATATGAGGTATACAATTTCTAACTGGTGTCAAAGTCAATTAGTCCATTTCCTGGCAGAACACAAATTATTCAGCTACGTGTTTCTTGATTTTAAACTTATCTATACCGACAATTTTGCGGCCTGGTGTGTAGTCACTACATATATTTAGACCTCTCGTTGGACCGAAGTGAAGGTAATCTCTTACAGTTCAACATTGTCGCGGGCGATATTTTCAACAGCGAGAACACAGTAGTAGGTGAAAATACGATCAGAACCATATTCAAGTGGTGGTACGAGTTCGGGCATGGGATTATTTACGAAGTGTCGCATGGTGAGGAACTCGAATACACTGTTACTATTTTAGACTCGGCAATGAGAAGGTTTCGTTCACCGGTGTCCTGGTGACGCAAAATTTGCAGTATAAACACCAATTGCTTGTATTGTTCATCATATAAATGCAGGTCTATCTAAAAGAATTTTGACTAATTGAAACTTGAGCAAATCAATACAGTCATTGAAACTCCTTATCAAAATCGGTGAAAAAAAATCTATATTTAATATTAGAACTATCACATCTTTCTGGGTATGATGAAATAACTTCAGCGTTGATGGGATTTCTTCAACCCATGGCTTCACTTTGTGCTTATCAACAATTTCTATCATCTTAAGAGCATCTTTTCTACTTCCAACAACATATCCCAGAATGGTATTTTTTTTTTAAATAAGCCGGAAAGCCAGGATTTCAAGCCCTTCGTCCAAGGAAGGTGCACAAAAAGTAATTAATTCACCTTTGAATTTGATTATCAGAGCCAAACTTTAAAATCAAGAGAGCTGTAATTAGCGGCACAATTCAATACCAAATCGAGTTTATCAGCATATTCGGTAGTCCAATTTTCATTTTCACCAGTTGCAATAAATGATTTTGCTCCCATTAGGGCATCCAGCGTTTAGCAGATGATCTTGAAATAGCAGTTACTTCAGCACCAAGGGCATGAGCAAAAATGATTGCAATATGTATTGGACCACAAATACCGACTATTCCAACTTTCTTTCCTGTCATACCATAAACTAAATTGCGGGCGAGAGGCACAAAAATGGTAAGTCCACCACATAATAAAGGTGCTGCTCCGCTTGGAGAAATTTCTTTAGGTATTGGAAAAACATAATGTTCATTGCAAATTGTATACTTAGCATAACCACCATGAGTAATATAATTATCAGACAGTGGATCTGCCTTGTTATACGTTGGGACCATCTCTGTACAATATTTGTCGTAGTCGTTCAGGCATCTATTACAATGGAGACAGGAATTGCATTGGGGTTACATTCTCGTGGATATAAAAAAAAATTACAAAATACAGAACTTTAAAATACATATATAAAATCTTTTTAATGCTAAATGAGTGAT